>BFEA01000031.1:591814-609782 GCA_003427395.1 Chara braunii
TTTTTTTTTTTGATTGATTGATTGATTGCTGGGCTGGAGGGGGGGGGGTGCGTGGGGAGGAATGTGATTGACAGCAGCTGCAGGCTGCAACTCTTTCTTTTTTTTTCCCCCTTTTTTCCTTTTTTTTTCCCTTTTTGTTTTGGGCGGGCAGGGGAGGGCGGGGGCAGAGAGAGAGTTCTGACTTCTCTTTCTGTGCGCTGTTTTGTTTGTCTTTTCACTGGCTTTAGCGTATACTTCAATAGCAAGGGTCGCATACATCGTTGACCCTGAGGATCGGCTACTCACTGCCTCCGAGCAGGAATCCTTTCAAAACATGTTGCAACGAACTCTCCAACGTGGCAACATGTTTCTCATTCCTGGCGACCTCGAGCAAGTGACTCCGCGGACAAGGCCGCGAACACAACAACGAACACATGCTCCTCCGTCGCCGTGAGAGAGAGAGAGAGGGAGAGAGTGAGGGAGACAGACAGAGAGAGAGGGAGAGAGAGGGAGAGAGAGAGAGAGAGAGAGAGAGAGAGTAGGAACTGGGCCACTCGCTGATGCATGGCTATTCTCCCTCCCTCTAAAAAAAAGCTGCATAAGGTGGACTTTTATCAATTGTTTCCTCTTTCTGCATGAGGTGGACTTTATCAATTGTTTCCTCTTTCTTCCTCTATTTCATTGCTCTCTCTCTCTGTTTGTGTTTCTCTCTTTGTATCTCTTTGTCTTCTACTACCTTTCCCCTCGCTTCTCGCAATCTTCGTTCTTCTCGCCGCGGGCGGAGCCGCGGCGGGTCCACTTGTTGTTATAATTCAATTATTGTTGTTGTTGTTCAAGTTGTTTTTGTTACCGCGGATGTCTTCGCCGCTGCCGATGTTGCTGATGTTGTTGTTGTCGTTGCTGTTAGTGTTGTCGCTGCTACCTTCGTTGTTGCCTGCGCGTCATCCATTTCGTTCTCGCACGTCGTCTTAATCAGCTTCAAATTTACTACACTCTCACACATCCCTCCCATCGCCTTCCAACCCTCCAGTAGATAACGCAGGTCACGACCCTTTGTGAAGAGGGCTTTGAAGACTCCCATCACATCATCCTCCCGCCTCCAATCATTGTAGGCTTCGAGCTGGGGATCCGGCCCCTCCTCCAGCTCCCAGATGATATCCAACATCTTCTGGGTCATATCATCCAACCATTCGGCTGTAGAGAATCTAGAGATCACCCCCCAATCGACCTCCGGCCTCTCCTGCCACTGCGACGACAACATCCCCACAATCGCCTGCAGTCGTGTGCAAGACTTCTCCAGGGTAATCATCCACTCCTCCGCTCCACGTTGTAGCTCCCTCACCAAATCCATCTCTCTCCCAACAAACTGCGCCGCTATAGCGATTCTTCAGAATGTTTGTCAATCACACGGCTGGCGCTACCCCTGCACACGCGTCATAGGACCACCATGTCACCAGACAATAGGTGCCATGTGTCAATCAAACTCACGCACGCCCATCGGGCGCGTGCACGGGCCTAGCCGCTAAGGAGCTTATCTCCCCAGGCGCTAGTCTAGCCGGGGCAACCGGGTCCTACCGGTCCGCCGGCATCAGGGCGCTAGCGCTAGCACAGTGCCATGCAATTCCAGCTAAAGTGCGAGCTTCGAAAAAGAGACAACAAAAGAAAAGAAAGGAAAAGAGCTAAAAGAAATAAAAAAGAACTAAGTCTTCTGAGGCCCGCCACTTGGCGGGTGGAAAAGGATTGTGACGAAATAAAGAACCAGAACACATATGGCAGACCCAGAAAAACTAAGGGCTGGACCCCACTGGAAAAACCTTGGAAAAGTGCGTTATTTTGGAAATCGTGGAAAGGGCACTTGGAAGATTCCGCGGATGAAACGACGGGACCCCACCAAAGGGGCTGGAAAAGGCCTGGAAAAGCGATTTCTTCCAGACTTTTCCAAGCTCGTGCCGTCATTTGTGGACCAGCGAAGTCCGTTGGGGTGGTATGGGCGCCCACGATGTCCGACTCGGGAGATGTGGGTGGCGGCGTGTGGCCGCTGGAACGTACGGTTCCACCTACCGGACACTCCATGGACCCAGGTCATGCAAGGAAGTTTTCCAGACTTTTCCAGCTCGCCCCCCCTACCCAGTCCGTTTGCCACAAAATAGTGCCGTCAACTACGGAAAATGACACATTTCAGACCGAAACCACATGTGGAAACGTCAAAGTGCCATCTTCCAGGAACACTTTTCCAGACTGTGGGGTCCCGGGAAGCGGAAAACGCAACAAAAAAAACACTTTCCAGGAGCCCGATTTCTTCCAGTGGGGTCCGGGAAAAGCACTCGCGTCACCTGTTTTCCAAGATTTTGGCCTGTGGGGTCCAGCCCTAAGCATGGGCGAAAGAGAAGAGAAAAAGACAAGAATAAAACAAGATCTGAGTGTGGGTAGTGCCCTAAGCCCGCCACTGACAGGGCCACAACATCCCCTCAGTGATGTCAGGCACCCTCCTGCCTTGATAGGCGATAAGAAACCACAAGAAATAGTCAGGTTTTTTTGTCCTTTTTTTGGTTTGAATTTCAGAAACAACGAGTCTCTGAATGTGGTCACCAACTCCAGAAATGTAGAGTGTATGGCAAAGAGTTACAGGCATCGGGGCTCGCTGCACTACTCTCGACATGCACAAAAGACAAAATCATGGCCATGCATCTTTCCGTATTCTAGCGGAAGATTCACTCTCGTTTTGCACATTTCAAGAGTAGTTGAGCGAGGCCCATCATTGTGGAGTGGACCGTACATCGCTCCACTGCTCTCCACACGCAGAAACGACAAAAATCATGGCAGCAGCTGTGTATCTTTCTGTCTTCTAACGGAAGATTCACTCTCGTTTTGCACATTTGCAGAGTAGTGGAGGGAGGCCCTTAGGGCATACTCAGCGGCTGTTCTCTATGGGCTGTTATAAAGGGCGGACATTTTCGTGGCACTGGTGATCAACGGACATGTCACACAACACTATGGTCCTCGGACATTCCTAATGCTGCAAACGGACAAGCAAGAAAAAGAAAAAGAAAAAATTGCTCCCTCTTTTTCGAGGCTGTGAAGCCCTCATGGTCTACATGAAAGTTGTAGTAACTACGTTTGCTTCCTTCGAGAACGTCCCGCCACGACACACCCAAATGAAATTGAAGCGAAGTATTTTGGCGGCCGCGACAACGTCGGAAAGTGGTGGGATCTCAAAACTACACTGTAATTGGGCTGTAGTGTAGTGGTGGGATCAGCCCCTCACACTAGCACTTTCCAGAATGCATCTGACTGGAATTGCACCCTGCCACTACCACGGATTTTTTTTATTTTTTTTTCAGCCATGGATTTGTTCAAATCTCAGCCCCATCCGCTGCGAACATCAGCAGACTCTGCTCAATGCCTATCGGGGGATCCAGTGGTCTATCTCTAGGTGGCGGGTGCCAAGCATGCCCAGGAAGGTACATGAGGCAGATGGGAATTGAACCCACGACCTCCCGAATGCCACTTGCGAGCCTTACCAACTGAGTTAGTCTGCTGATGTTCGTAGGGGAGGGGACCTGAGCGGAGGCACAGGGATTGGTCCTGTTGGCATGGTCCCTGATGCTACAGGCTGTCCCCTAGCTGGTATCGCCCACCTTCAGGTCGGGAGCAACCCCCGCATGTTCTCTCGTGAACACAGTTCTGGCTGCTACGGGGTTCCCCGTATGCCTACAATTAGGAGTAGTGGTAGGTAGGTAGTGTGAGGTGAAATGATGGCTACCGCAGACCCGGACACCGGACCGATCCGTCCCAAACAACCAGTAGGTCCGGATATGATCCGGTCCGGACCGTCCGGACCGTGCGGACATGGTCCGGATCTCTTCTTCTTCTTTTTTTTTTTTTTTTTTTTTTAAACACCCCCTGCTGTGCTAGTGGTACTGGTACAAGCTGATACCACTAGCACCCGGGGAGAGGCTGTCCGGATCGAAGAGAAAAAAAAATACAAACACTCGCAGGTCTCTTATGCATGTTCAATGCAGTTTCGTCGTATAATTGTGTCTTGAAGGGAAGTGTTCCAGGAAGACATAGCTGTTGGCATATATGACAAACATGAATGATCATTCCTTGACATGCACTGTGCTGGCACAGCCACTGCAAAGCACAAACTGCTGCAAGGGAAGAAAAAGTGAAGAAACGAAAAAAAGAGCACTCCGCAGTAAACTTGAATAACATTAAGGTGCAAACGCTATTCTGCAACCCTTGGGTGAGAGATGAAATCGATCACGCGCTCTCCCTCAAGCCAAGGTGCATGCGATGGCTGTCATGGATAAAGCATGGAATCTGGAGAGTGAGTCATATGTTGGACGAAGAAAAAAAAGATTGGCTGACCAATCAGGAACTTACCACCCGCCTTAAAGGATGCCATCGGCGCCGATTCAGCGGGAGGAGAATTTGCAAACTATAATCATTGACAAATGCATTCCAGAAGGCTGGAAGGAGCTGCTGAGTGAAGCGTTGACTTGGAAAACTGGGGAAAGATGCATGAATTCTCCCCCTCAAGAGCCTACCAATTTTCTCACAAACAGCAGCCTGGGATCAGATACCCTGGCTGTCCTTACCATCTTCCCAATCGCGTCATCACGTCACGGCTCTTCGTCCATTCTGAATACGGCGGACATGGAAAGAACAGTCTCAGATTTATTTATTCTCAGGAAAGTAAGAGTTCTGGGCACATGGCCCAAAACAATCTTCAGAATGGATATGGCGATTCAAGACTTGGAATTCGACCCCGCAGAATGGGCTTGGACACCAAACAGAAGCAGAAGTCTTAAAACGAACATCCACATCCAGGAATACACAGTCAAACTGCGATATGAACTTTTTTTTTTTTTTTTTTTTTTTTTAACACGGCCCCCCCAGTGTTAGTGGTGCTGATAAGAGCAGACACCACTAGCAGCTGGGGAGAGGCTCCTCAAGACAAAGGATCCTGACCCAACAATTAAAAACAGATGGCAGAAGTTAATAGGTCAGGACTCCAGCCTATGGGACGCTGGGCCCGGTTCCCAGTTTGTGCCAACTTGTGAGGATACGGTTGTATCTATGGGACGCTGGACCCGGTTTCCAGCAGGTGTTGCTCCCCACCAATAGATGGAGCTTNGTCCCATATACAGATCATATACAGAGTCATGGTTATGAGGCCTGCCAGCATTGATTGCCCTGTCTCCCAGGGGATTGACTGAGCAGGTGTGTGTATCCCAAGTGACTAGTTGGATAGTAATTAAGCCTTTGTCCTCCGTATCTCTTCACCCCCCAGAGAGGGGTGCCAGATGACCCATTAAGCACTGATACCACTTCGAGGAGAACTCTCTCCGGCTGTTCTTGTTGCCAAGGTTAGCAGGATCCTTCCCCAGGGGGCACCAGGGAGGGTTCCTTTTTCTGCAGATCAGGACAGTTCAAAAAGAGTTAAAGACAGGATCTCAACCAGTGACAGGACATGTGGTGGAACTGTCTCTTATACACATCTAGATGTGTATAAGAGACAGGTTTAACACAATCCGACCAGTCAAAATCAGAAGCCTACAGTGACTCATCTAGTACATGGCTCTACCGGTCAACCAGTGGTTGCATATTAGAAGAAGTAAGAAAGACCCTAACAGCTCAGATGTATGCGTGGTATGTTCGAAAAATGAACCAGAAGATATGCTACACTGCCTAATACGTTGCACAGAGGTGACGGAATACTGGGCTAGAGCTTCGGACCTCTGGGGTTCCCTCTTCTCGACTCCGCTCCCTGAACACCCCATCCAACTCCTCCTTCTATGGACTAACATCCCTGGATTAGTCCCTGGCCAATTCCACAAGACAGAGAAGACGTGGTTTGGTATGATCAGAAAGGTAACACATTTTTTAAGGTTTATTTTTTTTTTTTTTTTTTTTTGTTGTTGTTGTTGTTGTTGTTGTTGTTGTTTGTTTGTTTTTGTTTTTGTTTTTCACATTGAAGGCCAGATAGTATCATCAGAAAGGTAACACTGTGGTCCATCTGGAAGGAAAGATGCTGCAGAACCATTCAGCGACGACTTGCTACTCCAAGAGAGAAGGTATGGGCGGAGACAAGAATTTTGATTCAGGCAGAGATTCTTTGCAATTGGCATAAGACGAGACACTCCATGCCAGATGACGAAGAGCAACAGAAAAGAATTATGGATAAATTTACAAAGGTGTGGCTCGCAGGGGGCGAAGTAGCAGAGATCAATGACTTTCGCATACGGTGGAAAGACTGGCACAACTCAGAAGCGAGGTGGAGTCGGCAGAGATCCCGCCCCACAGATGGACAAGAGCCTTCACAGCCCACGTAATATGGAAGGGGGAATTCCGAAATTTGTACCTTCTGTAGCTTCTAGTACCTTTCTCACTCTTTATGTTTTATCTGGCGGGCTAACGTAGTGGACCTGAGAGGAAAGGTGGAAGTAAGGCAAGCTGACAGTCAATCCTCCACAGTGCTGGAGTAATCAATGCTGGTCAGGGTTCCTTCGGCCAGACAGAAGGAAGCGTGAGTGTGCTTCATGATGTAATATCTTAATCTGACTTGCCGGTGGAATAGGAACCGGACTGACACTCCCCAGAATGGAAATAAAGCCAGGGCCATAAGGACCTGTTAAAAAAAAAAAAA
The DNA here is from genome assembly GCA_003427395.1 of Chara braunii. Lineage (NCBI taxonomy): Eukaryota > Viridiplantae > Streptophyta > Charophyceae > Charales > Characeae > Chara > Chara braunii. Next base: position 598,446 of record BFEA01000031.1, read on the forward strand.
AAAAAAAAAAAGGAACCGGACTGACACTCCCCAGAATGGAAATAAAGCCAGGGCCATAAGGACCTGTTCAAAAAAAAAAAAGTTCAAGACTTCAGCAGTTCGGAATTTAAAGCGCAAAGTTCGAAGTCCGAGTTCTCTCTCTCTCTCTCTCTCTCTCTCTCTCAGGCCGGAGTAGGCCTGTGTATCAGTATTAGGCTAGAGTAGACGGGTAGGGTAGCCTAGAACAATGGATGCCATTGGATGGTAGATAGATGCAGCAGCAGAAGGTGAAGTCAGTATAAGAAAGAATCAGTTGCTGCTAAGCCCTGGTACCTACAACCACGGTTCGGTCAGGTCACCCTCAGGTTGGAGGGTGATGATCTTAAGTGGTAGACACTAAGGTAGGATAGTGGGAGTAGGAGTGTCCCAGGAGAAATTACGAAAGTGGTAGGTTGGAAGGGAGTCCCATAGGATTAGGGGGCCGCTACCACATGGTCAAGTGCTGAAGGTGAATCTCTCATATGTCTATAATCCAGCCTCTACAACAACCTGGGCTGTTTTAGGGGAAAAAAAAGAAAAAAAGAATCGGTTGCTGGAAGCCGACATTAAACCACCTGTATTTGCCCAAGCTATTTATTGGCTGCGGAAAAAAAATAGAGTAGAAACGTTTCTAGTCGGATGAATTTGGGTGCTCCTGTTGTGGCCCGTACGTTTCCTAAAATAGTGGCTTGTTTTTCTTTTACAAGAAAAAGGGATTTATTATATCATCTCAGGCTGGGAAACGGGCCCAGCATCCCTCACATCAATAATCACGGCAGTCGTAGAAAAGGAAAATATAACTATAATCCACATTGTGAACAAGGGAAAAAGAGAAAAAAGGAAAAGGAAACTAAAAAAAAACTAAAAATAAGCACAACTCTGAAAAAGTCGGGAACATGAGCACAATTACATTATTTACAGAAAAAAAGGTTGAGAATCTCAATTCCCGCAGTCGTGCTTCATCACTGTGCACCTTCACCAGACCAGAAAAGGCCTCCCAACGACTGACAAACAGTTTGACTGACTTAGCAGAGCAGCCCTTTTCCTGGACTTTATATTCCCAGTTCGCCAGGATCGCCTGTTTTATTCAATACTTAACCCCCGCCCCAACCATCGGTGGTGTGAGACGCTCCCCCCTTCTTGTTGCTGAATTTCTCAGTGTCCACAGACTCTGAGTCCAAATCTTTTTTTTTCTTTTTTTTTTCTTTCCTTTTCTTTTTTTAAACCACCCCTGCCAGAGCTAGTGCTGCTGATACGAGCAGTCACCACTAGCACCCAGGGGGAGGCTCCATCTATTGGTGGGGAGCATCACCTGCTGGAAAGCGGGTCCAGTGTCCCATATACAGATCATATACAGAGTCATTTGAGAAGTATGGTTATGAGGCCTGCCAGCATTGATTGCCCTGTCTCCCAGGGGATTGACTGAGCAGGTGTGTGTATCCCATGTAACTAGTTGGATAGTAATAATTAAAAGCCTTTGTCCTCCGTATCTCTTCACCCCCCAGAGAGGGGTGCCAGATGACCCATTAAGCACTGATACGACTTCGAGGAGAACTCTCTCCGGCTGTTCTTGTTGTCAAGGTTAGCAGGATCCTTCCCCAGGGGGCACCAGGGAGGGTTCCTTTTTCTGCAGATCAGGACAGTTCAAAATGGGTTCAAGACAGGATCTCAACCAGTGACAGGGCATGTGGTGGAAAAGGGTCCTGGAAGTCTGAGGGAGGGCGTAGCGGGAATGAAGGTTCTATATTAGTCCAGTCCTTAAAAACCAAACGATAATCTCTCATTTCATCTAATTCCCGCGTTTCTTCTCTTCTGTCCCCGCTCCACTCTACTTTTGCTATCCAGCCCTCTCTTTCCCCTCCTATCCAATCTGTGCAGAAGCTTGTCCCCTGATGTCTCCTGTTTGTTTAAGAAGGTCTAGCTGTGACTTTGTGTTCGACCTTCTCTGCGTAAGTTCCAGCTGGATCTGCTGTTGAATCTGTTCCTCAATCTCCGGCTCCTCCACCCGTACTTTTTCCATGGCCAGAATGCACCTTTGCCACCAAAGTGCCCAAATCACAACCCTCCTTCCAAGTCTGTACATATTTTTTACAAATGTCGTGGCTGTTGCTGCTGGCGGCCAATAGCCTGCCATGTCCAGGGCCAGGGGATGTCTGGTACCATTTTTCGCCAGATGCGGTCCCACCTTCTCCATGTGAACTGCGCTATCGGACATTGCATAAAAATATGCTCAATTGTCTCCGCCTTTTTGTAGAAGGGAAAAAGGCTCTGACATCGCTGGCACCAAGGGAGCAGTAGCCCCCTTTGTTCGAGGTTTGAGCGATCTGTCAGCCAGTCCAAATCACTGCTCCTCTAACTGTTTCTTCGGCATATCGAAAACTGTTTCTGCAGTTCTGCGTCCAGGAGGCTGTGCCCATAAGAACAAAGCGATCAGCCCAACCATTTCGGGCTCCCGGGAGAGGTACAGAGCCTCCTCTCCACCAGTCCCAAAAAGGACGAGAAAGGTCATAGAGGAGAAGAAAGTGCTGCAGGTGACGGGCATGACTTTAGGGAGTGCTGGTGGTTTAAGATTGATGGTATAAATTGAAAGTAGAAGGTGGAACGATTGGAAAACCTGTAACTGGGTTCTTCCGCGGACGAAAGCCTGTAAGCTAAGCATGCTGATGCTGTCGGTACTCCGGGTTGAGTTGTGAGGTCCCCGGCCTCGTTTCAATGTTTTGCAATGAAAAGGTTACCCAGTTGGGGGGGGGGGAGGGGAAAGAAAAAAAGAAAAAAGAAGCGCCTCTCAAACCACAAAAATTTAGTCCCCACAGAAACTCTCTTTTCTTTTTTTTTTTTCGTGAACTTCTGGAGAGGGCGACACTTGGGAGAGTGATAAGAGCACAGACACACGGGCCGAAAAGCCAAACAAAAGGACCACCGGGCCCAGCTACTCTAAGACATTTCTCTACTAAGTCCTATTTTGGCTATGGTAAGCTTCTCTCTAAAAGAAGTCTCTTTCCTATAATTGGGTAGCTTCTTCTTCTTCTTCTTCTTCTTCTTCTTCTTCTTTCTTCTTCTTCTTTTTAATAAGGAATGAGCCGAGTGGATGCTAGGGTTGCTGGTAAGGGCAGGCACCTCTAGCATTCCCAGGGAGGCTCCATCCATTGGTGGGGAGCAGCACCTGCTGGAAAGCGGGTCCAGTGGCCCTGAACATGGGATAATTGGTAGAAAGAGCCCACGCCAAAACCTTTTCGGTTTTGGCCGCCCAAAACTCGGCCGTTTGGTACTACCGGCCCGAACGTTTTCAGCCTGGGTGAAAGGCGCCTTCGCGCCGTGGCCATATCACAGTGGGCCTGTTTTTACCGGTTCAAGAATTGGACGCTGTTTTTGCGTCAGATGCATGAATTGGTGGGGCCCTTCTTTTTCAAAATATCGTACGTGGGCCTCATTCTATACTCCAGCCGTAGCACACTTGGCCTCTTTCACATCAAAATGAATCCGGCGCTGTGATGTGCCAGATTCATGATCTGGTAGGGCCCTTGGAGAGACGCGTGGGCCTGTAGTACCCCAGATGGAAGTCATTGGGCCGGTAGTACCAAACGGCCGAGTTTCGGGCACCCAAAACCGAAAAGGTTTTGGCGTGGGCGCTTTCTACCGATTATCCCCCTCAACATTGTAGCTGTTGACTTGATAAGACATATGATTGTGATGACAGTCAGCTGCACGACTCACCTACAAAGTAGGGAAATAGGGAAGTTGAGCTACATAATTGTCAGAGTTGCTTGCCTGCCTGGCTGCCTACGGTAAGCCTAAATTGAGTGGTCGTTAGTATACACAGATCACATGTCTGCTGCTGAGGCATCCAAGAGTTTTGCTGCACAGTCTCCAAGTAATGTCCCAGTCTCGCAGCAGTGTCCCAGTCAGGCTGGATCTTAATAGTAAGGCCGGGGATGAGGACTGGTTCTGCTGCCAGGGGGGCGCTGGCGGCAGATAGTCCGTTCCTCTCTCTTCCCCCATACATCATATCCTGCTTCCCTCGGGCCCTGCTGGACGGGTTCCCGGAAAATCTAAATTCCTACCGGGCTTCACCCGAATTGAACACCCGGTCATTCTAGCTGCATTTGTCCCAACTTTCAGTCCAGATGCAGTGATAATGACCGGGGTGACTATGGTAGTTGCTGGAACCCCGAACCCCGCCCGCCCGCCCGCCCGGGTTCAAACGGAGCCCAATTTACAAAATCACAAGTTCAAACGGAGCCCAATTGACAAAATCACAAGTTCAAACGGAGCCCAATTGACAAAATCACAAGTTCAAACGGAGCCCAATTGACAAAATCACACTCACACTCCCTCCTCCGAGTCACTCTACACGACCTGTTGTCTACTGTGACCAAACCAAAACCGAGTGTGCAGGATAGGGTCTCGCTCCACTACTGTCCGCTCTACACAATTTTGTATCGTTACCGTATAGCTGTCAGAGCGTGAAAAAATGTATGAAACCCGGCGTCGCTCCGCTTATTATCTGCTATACAAGTCTCCAATTCCCGAGTTCATGCGTAGCTCCAGGTACTATCTGCTATACAAGTCTCCAATTCCCGAGTTCACTACAAAACACCCTAACAGCACTACAAGACAGCAATTTGTCAGGCCCAACTCCAGGTGCACCATACAAATTCACAGTAGAACGCCAACCTCCATCGACCGACCTCCATTGTATGGTGAATCTGGAGGGTGCCATCTGACAACAATAGGGTGATTTCCGAAGGTACATTTCGGATTTCAGATAGTAAGGGCGCCGTTAGACACTCCTCGGGGCATCCTCGGGCTCCGAGGATGAATCCTCAGAAAAGTTTAGGGTTTTTGTCGTCGTTGTTACACTCATCCTCAGAGCATCGGTTTTAGAGCAATGTCAGAAAAATAAAAGGAAAAAAATAGAAAAAAAGTTGTGCTTCAGGCTTTCAGCCAATAGGGTGCCGCCACGATTCCAATTCTCGGTTGTAACGTCTCTCTACGTGCATGCCCTATCCTCTCCGTGAAACACGGATCCTCGGGCCCCAAAGGACCTCGCAAGGTCCTTGGAGCCGAGGATGATTCGGCTGGGACGAACTGAGGATTTCCTTCCATCCCACTGGGATTGCCTGCAGTATCTCATCCAAGTGTTCTGCTTGAAGCTGCAGCAGACCCAAACTTGGTTTCAGCCAGTGTCATAACCCCATTCATGAACGGGGGGGCCTCCGGTCACCGGTCAAGATTTTCGTGACCGGCTTCCGGACACGGTCAACATGGGGAGCAGGAAGGGTGTTTTTTGGGGGGAAACTACGCGGGAGTCACAAAAACGAGTTATAATTGCACTATGGGCCAAGATACAGTTTCGAATTGCAATTCGGGCAATGTATACAACCCAGCTTTCTGGCCAGGTAGGGTGCCCAAAGTGCAATTGCAAGTTGTATCTTGCCCCATAGTGCAATTATAACTCGGTTTTGCGAATCTACTGAAGTTACCCCTTTTTTTTTGTAGGAGGGTGGAGGTCATCGGAGGGTACCCGCCCATATATTTTTTTAATTAAAAAAAAACAAAAAAAAAACAGGGAACCAGCCAGCATGAGCATTTTTGTTTGTTTTTTTATAGGTTATCTTTTTATGTCATTACGTCGTAGGGCTTGTGGCGACGGTGGAGGGGTGAGCCGTTTAAAAAAAAAAAACGCGCTGTCATGGCTTGGCCGGTCACCATGAACGGCGTTCACGGGCACAGGGGCATATGACCAGCCGGTCACCAGTCACGTTCACGGGGTAGACACTTGGTTTCAGCTGTTCAGGAGTCTTCCATAAGCCTGTAAGCTCTTCCCACAGATCTCCCACTTTGGAGATCTCTTTCTTGATCCTTTTACTCCATAGCTTCCAGGTGCAGCTGAAGCTGAGATCATCTGGGCATCCAACCGAATCAGCGGATTTTCAGGAGTGGCTCACATGGTTCGCCGTTGGGGCCCCAAATCGATGAGATTCATCAACAGCTGCCGTCATCGGGCCCGGCCTCCACTTTTGTAGGAGTAGGATATTTTCCCGTTTTCCAAACAGCGGGAAAGATAGTAGTGGTTGAAGGGAGTATTGTGGTACGATTGACTACGGTGGACATCGAGGAGCGGGCTGGAGATGGAGGAGGTACTTCAGATCTGTGAACGCAAGGGAACTATCATTCCTTGGGGCGATTCCCGGCCATGGTGGTCGGAGGAGCAATAGTGATTGGGGACCAAAGCTCTGCGGCGATTAGGCAGAAGGAAAGAGAGACGGGGATTAAACCACCTTTTCCTATGGTAGACAGACGTCACGCCCAATTGTCCCAGCAGGAAAAGGCCGGGCAAAGTTTTATCCGACTGTCAAGTTTTGCGCAGAGTTTCTTCAGATCATGGAGACCAAGAAAGAAACCTAGAGAAACAGCAAGGATAGCATGATTCAGAAGAGACTTTCACTATGATCCTGCGTGAGCAAATCTTATTCACCTGAGTTCAAGCGCAAGTAATGCCAAAATACTCTTCCTTCTGCTTCAATCTTGTTACTTGCTTAAACGACCAGTACTTCCTAAAGCCGTGCCTGTATGCAAGCCACAATGTTAGGAAACGTACGGGCCACTACAGGAGCGCCCAAATTCATCCAACTAGAAACGTTTCTACTCTTTTTTTTTCCGCGGCCGATAGCTGGGCCAAGTACTGGTGGTTTTAAGCTGTCTGCTCACATGCATTCCTGAGCCCATACTAACTACCCATGTGGGCCATGGGTCATGCGGCTACTGCCATCTGTTCATGACAATTGAAAGGTAATGAAAGGTTATTGCATATGATTTACTACTACTATTTAAGGTTCAATTTAATATTTTCTTGAAAACATATCAAATTTAAGAAATTATATATTTTTCCCAAAACCATAAACGTACTACATAAATAACTGCACCATGAGCTAAGTGTTGAAACTATCTACACTTCGGCACGAAAATGAAAAGAAACTACCTGCTAGAAGTGCTAGGTGAAAAAAAAAAAGGGGGGGGAGGGAAACAACAATGGGATCTTACATTTTCCACTACCATCATCACCACCACCACGATCGACACCCCTACAAAGAATGGCAGCCACTTCTCCCTCCTAATCATCAAATGGCAGGCACTTCTCCCTCCTAATCGTACAACATTCATCTCGTGACACGTTTAAGGATATCCACAAGGGCCCGAGCATTGGCGGCTTCGCTCCATTCCAAACTCTTGATTGCTGCTTGCAAGCCAACCTGTGCTAGCCGATCTCGGTCCGAAAGGGCCTCCTCGACAGCACCCGCAACTGTTTCTATTCCTTTGCTCATATCTACACCAATGATTAATCCCTCCTGCGGCCTAAGCAACTCAGTTGCCCCAACCCAAGCCTTTCTTCCTCCCTTCTCCTTTCCTCCCTTTTCCTTTCCTCCGTTCTGCCTTCTGTCCGAAGGACGCCCCCGGTAATCCTGAAAGCTTTGTCGGTTTTGCTCTCCCTCTCCCGATACGCAACTGTCAGATTGAAAATTGACCAAAGTTGGGGCGCCAAACGCTGCCGCCTCGACGATGGTCATCGCATAAGAGTCGTAGAGGCTTGGGTGAAAGTTCAGAAGCGTCTCCTTGAAGACGTCAGTCAACTCTTCAGGTTGTAAGAAGCGATCGAGGACCACAGCATTGGGTGCCGTACGAAGGAGCCTCTCTCTCACCTCTTTCGCATAAGGGCTATTTCCTCCGCCGGCGAGCAAGGGTGTAACCCCTTCTCTAACAAGGAAGTCCTTTGTCTTATCCACAATATCGACAAAGATATCCGTATTTTTTTCCGGGGATATCCTCACACAGCAGGTTAAGTAGCGACGTCCTCTTGCCCAGACAGAAGATGGAACACTCAGCACTCGCGATCCAGCACGCAACCCATCTGGTACAATTCGCAACCCTTCGCCTGCAGTCATTGAACCACGTGGTTCAGTCATGGATCCAACTGGTGAAGTCGTCGTTGGATCATTTGCGTCCGATCTGACGGAAGAACTTGGCAGCGGCACTGCTACACCGTCCCCACTGGCGGAGGGTTTTTCTACGGTTGAACTGACAGAACTGAGCCCCGACCCCAGTGTTGTGGCTCCTGCTGCTGCTGAATTCCTTCTGACCGCGATATCCTCTGGCTCAGCACGCAGAGGTTTATCCTCTGGTTCTGCTCGAGAAGGTCCGACGTCCACTACCGAGTCTACCGCCTCAGGCTGAGGGTTCAATGATGGCCCCTCCAAGAGTTTTTCAACTGACATCTTTGGGCCCCAAGCCCTCCACCACTCCACTGCACACAATCGGATCTCTTCCCTCAGCGGAGGAAGTAATGCGGCTGACAAAACCTCACCCCTGGGCACAGAGTCGTCGCTCCCTTGTGAGTCGTCCTTCTCCATCTCTCTCGCTCCCATGACCTCTTGGAGAAACCTGGCATCATGGTCACTGGGTGCTATGACGGCAGCCGACATTCGGACTGCGTTTTGTTCCATGTTCCAGTAGAACTCTCGGTCACTAAGTTGTCCACAAGGATCATCCTTGGGATCCAAACTAGAACCGGAACGGGACCGGGACATAGAACTAGAACCAGAGGGAGAACCCGATCCAGCCTTGGAATCGGAACCAGAACTGGGGTCGGAACTGGGTTTGGAACTGGGGTTGGAACTGGGGTTGGAACTGGGGTTGGAACTGGACCTAGAACTGACAGTAGCACCAGAAACAAGGCCGGATTCCGATCTGGAACTGGAACTGGAACTGGAACTGGGGTTGGAACTGGGGTTGGAACTGACAGTAGGACCAGCAACAAGGCCAGATTCCGGTCTGGAACTGGAACTGGGGTTGGAACTGACAGTAGGACCAGAAACAAGGCCAGATTCCAGTTTGGAACTGGAACTGGAACTGGAACTGGAACTGGAACTGGAACTGGAACAGAGAGAAGCTGCGGGCGGGACCTCTTCTTCAAAATCGGAAAAGGAAAAGACTCTGAAACTGAGGTATATCATGGGAGGAGTGAGGGGCCCTCCAATGAGGTCTGCTGCTGATAGGAAAGTGGGGGACCCAAACAATTGGCGGGAAGCCTCAACACCCGTCCAATCAACAGCCAGAGCAAAATGAGGGGAAAAGTCGGCCACAGCCTGAGCCACAGGCGCCTCTGCAACACCTGCGGCAAACTCTGCCCATCCGCTCCCCCTATCTAATCTACCCCACACCGGGACGTCAATCTCCATCAACTGCCATTCCACTTTTCCCGCCTCCTTCCGCTGGTCCCCCCTCCCCACGCTTGCCCGTCGTTGACCTCCCCCTTCTTGACCACTGGTCAACGCACGGTTGACCTTCAATCCATCAACCTCCTCCTCCACCGCTTTGCTCTCATTCTTCCCCTCATCTACCTTCCGTCCGACGACATAGCTTCCCTCCTCAACTTCTTCTTCTTCTTCTTCTTCTTCTTCTTCTTCTTCTTCTTCTTCTTCTTCTTCTTCCCCACTACTGTAATGGCTAGCAGAGGACAGTTGAGGTCGTTCCCTTGATACATCACCGCCCTGACCACCATCATCATCACCGATGATTACCTTCCGTCCGTCATCAACAGTGGAGACCCGGCGGCTCTTAAGCTCACCGGCAGTCGAAACCCTCTCATCAGCCAATGATGGCCGGGCGCTAATCACAAAGACCTTGTGGCCAAGGGCAGATAAGGATCGCACCAAAGATTGGGCGTAGACACCATTGCCACTGAAAGTAGCTGCCTTGTACTCAAGAGAGACGAACAGCAATCTCAACGAGCCATCATCTGTAGCGTTCAACGTGGCGCCTTCCTCAAACACACCCACGTGTCCAATGCCTCCAGCCGAAGCAGCAGTAGCAGTTGCAGTAGCAGCTACACGTGGCACCACCTCGGCAGGGGGAGATCCCTTGGCAGTAGTGACACGTGGCACCACCACAGCCGCCGCAGCAGCAGGAGTAATAGTAGCAGCGAAACGTGGCACCACCTCGGCAGGGGGAGCTCCCTTGGCAGTAGTGACACGTGGCACCACCACAGCCGCAGCAGCAGCACCAGTAGTAGTAGCAGCGACACGTGGCACCACCGCGGCAGCGGCAGCTCCCCTGGCAGTAGTGACACGTGGCACCACCTCGGCTTGTTTCGAGGCATAGGGAGGTGGCGCCGCCGCAGCAGCAGCAGTGGTAGTAGCAGGAGCACGTGGCACTACTACCTCGGCAGCAGCTTGCCTGGCCGGCAGGCAAGCTCCCTGTCTGATCAGAGCTGCTGTGATGGCCCAGGGGGGGACAGAGCAGGAGAGAGAGAGAGAAGAGCGCCCAGGAGAAAGTGACACGTCAGACAGGCAGCTGCATGCGTGCCACATGTCTCGCTGGGATCTTCTCCTCTCTCCCCTCCCAGATGAACTCCAATCTCTCCTGCTCATTACCAAGGGATCCGAAGCTGCTACCCCCCCCGCACGCCATGAAGAGCAGAAGAGGCGGCTGCTACCGGTAGTAGTCGCCGCGGCGACCAGGCTGCTGCTCCCCTCCCATTGAAGATCCCCCACCACCATCTTCCTCCTCCCTCTTCTCCTCCTCCTCCTTCCCCTCTGCCCCCCCCACCCAGAGCCATCAGTCGGTATACCTTCCGGTACCGACGCTCCACAACCGATCCATCCCCGCCCTTCAACCGCAGAGGAGCCTACTGCTGCTGACGTGGCAGTCTCTCGGTACCTGCGACCAGATGCTGCTGACGTGGCCGCCTCACACGATCTGTCGTTTAGCGTTCGAGAGAGTGGCCGCCTCTCATCAAGTCCGGACTTCATGAGAGGGAGGCGACGGCGGCCATTGCCCCCGGACGATCCAAGGGGGAAGAAGCTGGAGTTGAACATTCGGGGAACGTTCGTGGATGTTGCCATGACTGCGGCGGAATGCTGTGCCGCTCGATCCGACCGATCCGACGGTCGCAACAGCTGTGGAGAGATGGTTGACGTCAACGCGATGCAAAGCTCTGGAGAGATGGCTGCCATTTCTGACGGAGGGAAAACGCTCCTGAAGATAATACTAATAAACAGAACACTAGCTGCAAAATTGGCAAAAGTCCAAGATAATCGTCGAATCATTGTCAAAATGATGGCCTGTGCTTTCCACACCATAGTTATATCGAACTATATTGCTGTAATAACTGATTACTATGATGATTAATGAGATTGCTGCCTGCCCCGCTTCACAAACAACCACTTCTCTCAAGTTCTAATCCACTCAAACACACAACCAAACTCAATCTTCTACACACACAAACACAAAAAAAAAAAAAAAAAAAACACCAATCCTTTC
>BFEA01000031.1:686831-705502 GCA_003427395.1 Chara braunii
GAAACAGTTTGTCACAGCCCCTCGTTTGTTGTCCTCTTCTCCCTCTCTGCCTACGGTTTACCGGGCAGTTCTATTTGACGATATATATATATATATATATTTGTGTGTAGGATATACTAAGGGAAGGACCCCACAGAACGGCGACAAACGGTTTTGGAAGTCTTCGACTTCCAGCTGACTGCCCACCGCCAACGAAGATGATGAAACAGAGGGGACCCCACCGCCACCGCGAAATGTTGCTTTTGGGTCGGCAACGGCTACCCAAAAAGTAAATTTCAGGGCATTTTCCCTTTTTGGGAAAGGTTGGGGCCGGGAAGGCCATTCCAGGTCCCTTACCAGTGATTGTAATGGAAGGGCTGCCAACTTCCGTCCTCATGCGCCGGAGTACGCACCCAAGAGGTAGGTAAACGGACTGAGTATTGGAAAATGGGAATTTAGGGCCACGTAGGAATAAAGGGGCAGTGGACCGAGTGAAAAGGGTTGCCCGTCGTCTTCCACAATGGGAATTTTGGTCTGTGGGGTCGGGGAAGTTGCCTCTCGCCTTCTGAAACTGTTTGCCGCCGTCCTGTGGGGTCCTACCCCAAGTTTGCAGCCAAGAGGATGCACTATACCCGGTTGCATTTTTGGCGCGCAGCGGGTTTCCCGATCAGGAAATATCGACGAGCTTTTTGGGGTTTAAAGCGGTGTAGAGGGGGCGGGAATATGAAGCAGAAGGGTGCAGTCGTTGTCATAAGACCGATCGGTCATTTAGGCGGTCACAGTAGAGGCAAAAACCGAACGACCAGCGGTAGCCTGCAAAGGTCATGCAGCGGTCGTTTTGGACGGTGTCGAGTGCATCGGTTCCCCAGGGGGACCCTCCCGGCCGCGCCACACAAGATTTCGTGCAGGATTTTCTTACCGCGATGCAATGGAGCTTTTGCCGCCGCTCCGGCCAAGTGCGCCAGCCATACCTCTCGCGAACCTCTATGACAGGATAGGGCTATGTGGGGTACAACTTACCTCCGCCAAAGGGGTTGTCACCACCCTTGAACGGGCGTATCCCAGCCGAGTTACCGAACCACGTATGAAAGCTAATCAGTTGCAATCGCAGAGGTGGCCCAGCCGATGGCGTTTCTTATACACTTTAGCATAGGGGGTATGCGTGGTCTCACGCCTCTATCGGACCCATACGTGAATCTAAGCACTAGGGGGTTGAAATCCCAAGCATGACTCGTCATCGGTCGACTAGGATACATCCTTCTTACCACACGTTACATCATGCCAAAGCAAAAAGTCAAATTATTCACACAAAACAAAACACTACTACTCTCTTTAGTATCAAACCCATAATCTTTTGATATGAAAATTGGTTAGGCGTCGCGCGTGGGACTTAAGATAAAACCATACAAACCCCGGACTTTCTCATATCGACTAGCCATGCATGAATACGCAAACAGTCATAGTAATGGATACCTATGTAGTACCCATAATCGCGTGGCCCTCAATGGTCTTGAAGGTCGCGTTTGTTACGGCTGACACGCACCTTGAGGCGTTAATCTCTCAACACTAGACAACCACCAAGGCAGTTGAGAGACTTACCCTCTTCTGCACCCTGCGGAAAGTGGGTGGTAGACAGGTTCATACCTCTTTGTGGCGACCAACATTTATGGTCTTGGAGACGAGTTCCATCGTCCAGGGCCTTGAGAGAAGTCAAGGGGTTTGACTTTGACGGATACCATGGACATCAACGTCCAACTATAAAAACTTAAAAAAACGAAAGTAAAAAGAGGGATCTCTTTTTTTTCTCCACACAGTCCGTTCGATCCTTACGTACGGTAGCAGTAGACCGCGCATATATATATATCATCAAATAGAACTGCCCGGTAAACCGTAGGCAGAGAGGGAGAAGATATATATATATATGTGTGTGTGTGTGTGTGTGTATTGGGTTATAATATATGAGGCGATCACTTCTCACAATCACGGTATGACTTTCTTCAAAACTATATATATATATATTCGCGGACAAGTCAAATCCAGAGTCTCCGCCACAATCTTACCTGCAATCACATCAAAGATTCAACTGAATGTCCACGCACTACACGGGTTCAACTTCAACCACTCTCTGCGCTCATACCCCTTGCTTTAGCGATACAAGCCTGGACGATTGTCCAACCTCCCATAATAAATACTCAGTATTTTTGTTAAATGACCATTCAATAAAGTCTGAGTGAAAACTCAATAAAATAATTCAAATCACCAAGTTAAAACCTTTAGGTTGAGTGACAAGAGTGAATTAGAATTGAGTCGTAAACCGACGAATCGACAACCGACCTATTATCGCACATAACAGAAGATGATCCTCGTGGGATGAAGCTGAAAGTGGTCTAATCCTGAATCGAAATGTTCAACGAGGACCTGTAACAAAGGACAAGTCAATGCTCAAGGCTAGACTATAAGTGTATGGAGAATGAACCCCCATATCACATTCTCACTCAAAAGTTTCCCATAACTAAGTCTAAGTCTACCTTTAAGCAAGTGTCAAAGGAAAGGAAGATTTTTGGCAACATTTTCTCTATATAGGTTGGATCGCCGAAATTTATCGCAACGCTTTCTATAGGAAAAATACATTTTCATAATTTATATTTGTTCAAATATAAAAACCGACATGGTCCTCAACTCTAAAAAGTCAAATTTTGTTTAACTCCCCGAATTAGTAAAAAATTGGGCAGCATCTCCTTTAGAGAAGTAGACTTCTCATATTTATACTAAGTCAAATAAGAACTCGGAATAAGATTGGAGTTCTTACTAAAAAAAAGTTTAACCAACTCCTTAGATTTGTAAAAATTCAGCAACACTTCCTGTAGAGAAGTGTCAATCCAGAATTTATACAAAATTAAATATAAAATATGAAAAATAATTATGACTTCCCAAAGTCAAATTTTATCTAACTCCTTGAATTAACAAAAAATCGGACAACACTTCCCCTAGAAAGGAAAACTTCTCAAATTTTTACTAAACCAGATATAAAACTAAGATAAAATTGAACTTTGAAAAATCAAAATTTGGTTAACTACTTGGTTTTATAGAAATTTCGGCAGTGCTTCCCGTAGGGAAAATAACTTTCCAAAATTTATACAGAACCAAGTAAAAAAAACGATCTCCGAAAATGCGAGAACTTGAACTAAGTAAAATAAACTTAATTTAAAAAATAAAAAAATTGAATCAATTCTTACAGCTCTAACACGTGGCGAGCAATTAAAGAAACTACCTATCAAACTGAACTCAGACTAAGTAGGGTTCACACTCAACCAAATGCAAGTCCATACTACAATGAGTAATTACTCTCACCAAACCCTAGTCATTTTTCATAAAGAACAGTTAATGGAACCTTCAAATGATTTATATTTTTTTCCCCAGCTTACATAGGGCATAAAACTAGACCATTCAACTTAAAAACAAAGTCTAGCTTTGTCATTGAATATACACAAACAGAGGGCACTGCTACTTTTATAATCTTTCGACATACGACTTACCTATTCAACTTAGAAACAAAGTCTAGTCGCCCTGGACTGTTTACATAGTCAAGTTTATATATATTTTATCTGCTCTTTGTTTTTTAAGGTAGCATTCAACTGCACCATTCAACTTAGAAATAAAGTTTAACCTGCCCCGTCTTACGACCAATTATTATTCTTAGTTAAATACTATCTTCATTATGATAAGTTATAGCCAGACCATTCAACTTAGAAACAAAGTCTGACTAGCTTGTTCATAAAGTATAATAATAATAGAATATATATAGAACTATTCCTTACTTTCAATATGTACGTGGCTCCCAACCAAACCATTCAACTTAGAAACAAAGTCTGGTCCTTCACATGATCTCCCTCAAAATAAACAAAAGGTAGTTTCAACCATTCAACATAGAAACAAAACTCAAATCTCATTTTTCAGAAACAATAAAGAAAGATGAGGAGGTTGTGTCATTTAACTTAAAAACAAACCCAATCTCACTTAGAAAATTTCAAAGTAAACCAAAGCGACAAAACCATTTAACTTCGAAACAAAACTTAGTCCCTAAAAATGCAACCGCAGACAACCCTCGCAAGTCAGAGCAACAAGACCATCTAACTTAGGAAAAAAATCCGGTTCTCCAAGCAGTCAAAATAAAACATAGTACTGGGTCTTTCAACTTAGAAAAACAAAGTCTAACCTTTGGTTGACCCAGTCAATCACAAGGAGAACCACCTTTCTCCCGACTTCCCCCAATTCAAACCCTTCTTCAATCTGAATTCTGACAAACAAAAAAAATAAAACTGCGATTGCGCATGCATTCCTTTACTGAACTTTGATTTAAGTCTGGAAAGTTAAACATAAGATAAATAGGGATGCCGGCAATGCCATCGGATAAACGATAGAAAACTGTATAGGTAAGGGTTTTAAATGGGTTTATAAGAGGAGATGAAGATTACCACTCAGTTCTATTCCTTTAAAACCTCGCCTGGGTTCCTGTAGAGCTCCCACAATTGGTGGGACAACCTCCCACAGAGGCTTTGGCACGGATTACGGGTTGCAATCCCGCCTGTCGCCTTCCTCTCCAACCCAATAGACCAGACTTAGAATAAGAGGGCCCAAAGGACTTGGAGAATCTTTAAGTCGCTCAGATATGAGAGAGGTGCACTCAGACTCGCGTGAGAGAGCCTTGAACTCTTGGATCGCCTGAGGGCCTCGCAATGACCGCCTAAATGCGAAGCAGCTTGGTCAACCGAAGTCAAAACACCAACTGTTGACTCCTTGACGATCCTCCAATTCGCAAAAAATACCCCTCTCTCAAAGAACTCAGTTCCTCCGTAGAGCTTTGTGGTCTGAATCGCGATGGCTACAGGTAAGTTTGCAAGCTCGTAACTCTTCTTCCACTACTCCGCACGACGGGACGAATGACACATCGACCAACAACCAAGTCTGCCTCTCACAACTGACTTGTTGCTCCTTCAACCCACATGGTAAGCAGCGTGTCAGTCAACAGGTATGTCCGCGGCCTCGTAACCCGTCTCCAACTTTCTTCATTTGACCGTCAACAACGTACTGGCCAGTAGGGAAGTCTACAACTCGCGCTTGGCCTCCTCGCCTTCATCCGATATGTTGACAACGCTTTGGCCAAACAAGTAAGTCTTCGTTCCCGCAATCGTCTGACGCTACCTCCACTGATACGACGTGGAAGTCGAAATGAATCTTCGGTTAGAACATAGGAAGATTTCCCCCCCAACTTCCTTCTTGCACTACTATGCTCAGCGTACCGATCTGCAAAAATGGGAAGGAACCTTTCGCAAGAACGTGGTATACACTGGTTTCCAAGCACGAGTTCCGAGAATCAAAGAGAGGGTACTTGTAGGATGAGCAAAATCGAAATGGATCGTCCCGCTATCTGCAAAATCGAAATGCAGCTTTCGTCAGATGATGGGAAGATACATTTAACTAGCGTCCTCTGCCTCAATTGGCACACAGTCCGGCATCACACTTCGACTTTCGGTTGCACCTGACTCGCCAATTCGACTATGAGTACTCTCCCTCTCATGTGCACGCTTATACCCTGCACTCGCACACTCTCATTCCTATGTGCGCTCGTCTCGACGAGCTCGTATGCAGCCGCCCCAACCTGATGACCGCCATATGGAAAGGAAAACAAACACCGAACTAACTACACTTGTAAAAATGAGAATGAATCTTCCGCTAGGACACAAAAAGATGCACGTCATTCTTACTACTGTGAGTGCGCTCCACCTGATGTCTTCACCCCGTCCGTCTGTCTACGTCGTTTGTTGTTTCCGCCCCCAACGACACATACACGAGTTAAGAATGAAACTTCCGCTAAAACGCGAGAAGGTACATGACCTACCCCTACTCTGCTAGCGTACGGTTTGACACAATAGCTCAACTTCCGATTCTTCTAGCGCCGCCTGCCCTCCAGGGTGAGCACTCGTTTCTCTTGCGCGTGGGACACAGGGGAAGGCAGATGAGTGTGGCTCAGAGCCACACTGGGAACCGAAAGACTGTACTTGGCTTGTATGTATGCATCCTTGGACCAGGATCACATTTTTCACGGCTCTTCAACATCTGCTCCCCCGAAATGTGGGGGACTTCAACACAACATCGATTCCTATGACAGACAGGCGATCCCCCACTCAGAATCCCCGGAACGCCCCGGTTCACGGCGACCCCGATGTTACAGCCTTGGGAAGTATGATGGCGGACCTAGGCCTTATAGACTCGTATAGACATCTCCATCCCACTAAAAAAACCTACACGTTTGTGAGTTCGAAGGGGGACAGAGACATCGCGAACTCCAGGATCGACCTGACCCTTATCTCAGAAGAAATCTCAAGACTACTCATAGTTGCGGACGTCTGTACTATCTCACCGTGTAAGTCCTTTGATCACAGAATGATAGTGACGGACCTATCCTTTCACTCACATATAACCAAAGGCCCGGGCTTCTCCAAATTTAACAATATGCTCCTTAAACTCCCATCTTTTGACACCATAGTTAAGGAGTTCTGGGCATGTTGGACTACACACAAACCCAAGATGACATGCTCGTCCACTGGTTTAATGACGACATCGCACAACTCTGGGAAAGAGTGAAGCAATACTCAATAAAAAATGCAAGAGAGCATAAGGAGAACCTTGAGAGACTCATGGCCCCCATGGAAGAGTGCGATGCCCAACTCATGGACCATCCCCTGGACACAGACACCTACGATGCACTCCAAAGGGCGAGGGCTCAATTACAAGAATACCTGGATAACCAGACCTAGAAATGGAGAAACCATGCAAGAATCACGAAGGATGCAATGAAAGGAATGATGACAAAGACGTTCTTTCGTAAAGCTAAGGCTAAAAAGAGACAAAGCACGAATTCCTTCTTGAGGCACCCGTTTGATAACAACCAACCACTTGCATCCAATGCCTATAAGATGGTTGAGTATGCCTCGGAGTTCAATCAAAGACTTTTCACATCAGAAACTAATTAATATCCGCAACACACTCTACAGAATGTTAGAGACACCCTCCGAAATGTTATCCCATCACTACCACACAGCAAAGGGAAGCTATAAAGGCACCCATCACACATGAGGATATGTTATTAGCCCTGCGGAACATGGATGATGAGGAGACCCCGGGGATCAATTCTTTTCCCAAAGAATTATGGCTCCACTTTTGGGAGACATTCCAATAAGATTTTTGTCAATATGTCAATGCAGTCTACAGAGAGGAGACGTTTGGGGATATGATTGGCCAGGGGGTCATAACTCTCATCTATAAAAAGGAAGACAAAGATTACATACGAAACTATAGGCTATTACTCTCCTCCCGGTACCCTATAAAACTGTGGCAAAAGTTTGGGCTAACAAAACTTCGCTCCCACCTCTCACACCTCATCCACCCGGACCAGTCTGGATTCATGCCCTATAGGAACATATAGGATAACATCATGTTAGTCAATGAAACCATAAGGTACGTAAAAAAACGCAGAGTGGACGCTGCCATAATGCGTCATTTTCTTCATTGACTTCGAAAAGGCGTATGATTATGTGGACTGGGACTTCTTCGGATTATGCCTCAACAGAATGAACTTCGGCCCCGAATTTTAAAAACGGGTAAACATATTTCATCGAACTGCGGCCACAAACATCATGATGAATGGACACCTCACATCGCTATTCAGGTTGCAGAGATTTGTGTGTCAAGGATCACTCATAGCCCCGATGCTCTTTGTCCTCATGATGGAAGCATTGACGACTATGATAAACGTCAACCCAGAGATACAGAGAATTGCGGTGCAATAAATCTCGTATCACCTAGTCCCGGTCACTTCCATATTCGCAGATGACCTCACTGTCCTCTTCAGGGATGACCCGACCAGCTTTCAGGCACTAACACATACAATCCACCTATCCGAGGTCGCGACGGATATGAAAGTAAGCCGGGGCACTAAGACAAAGGGGTGGTGGCTCAACAAAGATGAGAACCCTCCGCTTGATGCCCCGAGGGTAGATTGGAAGCCTCTGGATGCTGCCATCAGAGTGATGAGAGTAAATCTCACTGCACTCAGCCCCCACATGACCATGGGGACAAACTTGTTGACACAGTAATCCAACGTATGAATGTTTGAGAAACTATTAATACTTTGCTGGTGGGCAGAGCTCTGACAATCAACAACGCTATTTTTGTGGCAATATGGTATAAAGTGGTCTTTTGGCAACTTAGCAAGAAGCAATTAAAGACAATAAAATGGGTTGAGTCCACAATTAAAGACAATAAAATGGGCTGAGTCCACCTACCTCTGGCGTGAGGACCATTGAGTGCACCACATGTATCAGGAGGGTGGCGTGGGACGTTATTATACAACCATGTGCCAAAGGGGGGTTAGGTCTAATTGATCCGGAGAATAAAACAAAAGCGTTGATATTCAAGTTTATTATAAGACGGTTGTTAGACAATGATATCCCCTGGGCACCATATGCAGCCATCCAAATCTCCGGCCTGACCCCACAATGCACAAATTCAATCGAATCCATCCGCTGCGATGGCTGGCCAACAAACACTAGTCAATCCCAGCGTCCCCCCGCAACAGAAGAGACGACACGCCCGCCACCACAGCCAAAGGAGACCTAAGGGTCGATCCCCTTTGGACCAACATACTGCGTCTATGGAGGGAATGAGGACCGACCCAAAAACCTGTGTTGCTTAGATGGGACGAAACATGGAGACAACCTCTGTTTAGAAACTCGTGCATATTGGATCACATGGGCAACCTTTTCTCGCTCCAAACGGGTTCCAAATGGATCCTCTGGGTGAGGAAAGAGATTTACACAGTTGGTGATTTGTGGAATATTCAAGCAAGCACGTGGTTATCGGTCCGAGACCTTTGACAAAAGCTTGACCACGTTAGAAAGTTGGACGAGGCACTGCAAGAGATCCAAGACGTTGTCCCCCTCGCATGGGTCTTGGAACTCAAGAGAGACCCGACATTAAGGCGGGGGGACTGGGTGGTACGACCAGAGGACTGGTCAATCCCGATGGCAGCTTCCAAGGTAGAGGAAGTTAACTCACATAAGGCAAGGCTTAACACATACACACCACACCTCCCAGGAGACAGATGGTCTAAATTGGACCGTCATGAAGTCCTAGACGTTGCGTACCCACCGTGGGACTTGTCGGAATATGTGTGATTAGGGGATAACAACAATGAACCCTTTGTCTATGAGCCGACCAACCCCCTATGCCATCTGCCATTCAATCCGCAAGAATGAGAATGGGAAATGGGAGGTTCTCGTAAGCTTCAGACTTAGTAGTACACAATTAAAGAGGGGTACCGAAGGTACTTAATAGCGCGGAAACCGGTACAGATATTCAGATCGATTAAAATGTTGTGGGCTAGAGACTCTCCCTTCAACACAAAATATCTAAACATACTCAGATGGGCCACCTACTCGGTTGTGCGCCCTACCAACCTGCGTGCGTTGCAATGGCAGATTATTCACAGGTGCCTACCTACCCCAGACTGGATTGTGTCTAGAAGAAATTTGGAGGCCCGTGGAGTGTTGTCTCCGCTCTGTACCTACTGGTGTAGGACCTCCCCTAAGAAACGAGCCACACTCGAACATTGCCTGCTAGACTGCACCATGGTGGCTCAACTTTGGCAATGGTGGGATGAAGCATGGCATCATCTGATGGACATCCACTTCCCATGGGACCTCAAGATTATTCTGTTGAGGAAAATGCCCCCACACGCGGTCAGGTGGACACCCTTCAGCCTCAACCTGCTGAAAGTAACACGGCTGCCACTGCTAATGGCTGCATGGCGAATGAGATGTGCGCATGAGTATAGGCAACACACATATGGCTATATGGAGGCTCGAGCCTCGGTCCTATAAACAATCACTGTCAACACACATGCGGCTTGGCAAAAACTCAGAAACATGCTACGAAAGAAATCAGATACAATCAAACGGAATGAACTCTATGATGATTTTCGGTCTGTCTGGGTGGATAGTGCACAGAGACTCTGCGAGTTGGATCAACACAACCAACTGCGATGGAAGCAGTGGTTGTCGAGAGAACCACAATGGGAATGTCTACCGAGAAGCCACTTTCAGTTCCCATTCCAACCGACCAACTTCATCCTAATCTCGGCTTGACAAAGCACAACACACTCCTGGCTCCTGACTCCTGGTTCCTATCCCCCCAACTCCATACCCCTCCTCCTCCTCCTGAACCCTCCAAAGCCTACCCCAACCCGTCCCTCAATCCTGTCCCCCTACCCTCCTTCCCCACCCGCACCCCAGTCCTTTCGCAGAAGGCCGACCAATCAGGGACCTCCTAGAAGAGGAGCAGCGGAAGAGCTGACTACTCAGAAACCGAAGAAGCAATCAGCATTTAAGTCCTGATAATGGAACTGGCAATGTATATCGGATTGTGGACAATAGACGGATCCCTACTGCCGGGTGACTGGGACAATGGGAACAAATGCATTCTTGAGAGGGTAGATGAAGATCAAGGTGGGTAGAAATCGTGGGTGGCCAAGGCTACCCCTCACAGTTACACTAACACACACCGTCACAACACAACACAAACATGCAGCCCATGTATCAGGTGGAATTATGCCATTAGGGTTTAAGGGTTAAGGATTGAGGAGTTAAATGACCTGGCAATAGGAGGAATGACGACCAACAAGGTTGAAGGGTCTAACGAAGAACGGTCAGAAGCAGGGGGCATGAATTGGGTGAACTGGGTGGTGGAAGACACAAGTGTAGCCTAAACAATGAGGAGAGATTTTTACGCTTTGTCGGATAGGACATGCCTGCTAAATAATTGACTTATATACAGGCATATATCGCAAACACACAGAATACACACAAAACACATACATAAAACACACACACAAAACACACACACAGAACACACACTCTTGAACATACTTACGAACATACTTACGAACATACTTACGAACATACTCAGCCACATCTGATACAGCACAACGCACTATGTGCGGGGTGACCATATGGGTCCCATCGGAATCATGGGCGGAAGTGGTATACTCGAAGGTAGAACATATGGAAGGAAGGTGGATATGGACGTTGGTGATGTTGGAACTCGAACTCATATGCGTGGTATGCCTTTATGCCCCAAATGATGTTCGTGGAAGGAGATAATTTTTAAGTAAAATAAAAGGACACCTGTCGGATGGTATCCCGGTAGTCCTGGCAGGAGACTATAACGCAGCCCCGGATCGGGGGCTAAACAAATGGCGAACTCCCACCCATGCCCGTGGTACATCGAAGAGGGCGAAATGATCATTAAAGACCTATGCAACTCACTAGGGGTATACGACACATATCGCTGATCCCACTCAAAAGAGAAAGTCTTCACTTGCCTGCGGAACAATGCAACGACTATACAGTCCAAATCAAGGATAAATTTGATCCTCATATTAGAGGACCTTGAGGGGGCTCTCCAAATAGCAACGATCCCCCCCCTCAGTCCATACACAGGTTTGGATCATAAAATGTGCATGATTGCATTGACCTTTCGGAAAATACCGGATCAGGGGCCGGGTCACTACAAATTAAACACTTCTTTATTGAAAAACAACCAATTTAAGGCATACAAAGCGGATGTATGGTTCTATTGGCAAACGAAAAAGGAATTGTTTGACTCAGAAATAACCTGGTTCAATAATGGCTTATTCTTTCTGGCAAAAAATTGCAAAGACTATTCAAAACTCCTGGCGTCACACAAACAACAACAAGAAATGACATTACTAGACCAAATTCAACAGTTGGAAGACCACACCCAAACCGTCATCCAGACTGCACAAGTGGCAAATCTGAAAGAGAAACTCCTGGACTTTGCAAAACCCAGATAGAATGGAATAGGGAATAGGGGGAAATTGACAAAGTACCGAACGGAGGAAACAATAGACACCCTCTTCTTCAGTATGACCAAAGTTAAAATTGAAAGAACAGCGGTAGAAGGGCTGATGAATCCCTGAGCACATGAGGACCCCCTGAGTCTTTCCACCCTATTGCATCAAAATCGTGAGGGACTTCTTCAAGGACCTGTTTTCCTCCCATATTGTAGACCCCGGGGGAGACGAGCACACCAAAGCGGTAGAGGACTTTCTTGGTCCTCTCCAACACCGTCTCTCTTACCAACAAAGGGACAATCTCGATGCCCCCCTCTCCAGAGAAGAAATATGGACAATGTTGATGTAAATGGAGGAAGAGAAAACACCCAGCATCGACGGTCTTCCAAAGGAAATTTGGAAGACTATGTGAAACGTACTGGATGAGGACCTCATGATGTACTTTCGCCAAGTATGGCAAATAGGGAAAATGGGGTAACTGGTAGGCCAGGGAGTTCTAACCTTACTGTAAAAAAAATGAGATAAAATGAATATCAGGAATTATCGACCAATAACGCTTCTAACAGTAGTCTACAAGATGTTAGCCAAGAGTCTAGCAAACCGGTTGATCCCTGTGATGGAGGACATCATCCACCCTGCACAGATAGGCTTAATCCAGAATAGGAACATTCAAGAAAATATTCTCTTGGTCAATGAAGTTCTAAGGCTAACCAAACAAAACAATTAAAACGCGACCATAATCTTCATTGATTTTGAAAAGGCATACGACAATGTAGATTGGTTCTTTCTTGACAGATGTCTCCACAAGATGAACTTTGGGCCGAACTTCGGGAAGTGGGTGTCAATACTCCACAAGAATGCGACCACAAGAGTTCAAATTAATGACAGCCTCGCACCAGAGATTCAACTGGCCCGATCAGTGAGACAAGGATACCCTTTAGCGCCTTTCCTTTTTGTGATTATAATTGAGGCCCTGACAACAAACTTAAGGCTCGACAAGGACCTAAGAAAAATTCGGGTGACAACCATACCAGAGGAAGTTATTTCGATCTGTTCCCTGTTTGCGAACGGGCCGACAATAATGATAATAGTCACGTGGGAGAACTTTGAAGAAATCCACAGATTAATGGATAAATTTCGTATAATTTCTGACATGACCGTAAAATGGGGAAGTTAAACCCAAGGATGGTGGATACACTCACAGGGAGGGAGGCTGCCGGATGAGCCTAAAATTAATTGGCTGGACAAGGACGCATCTGTCAGAGTCATAGGAGTCCAAATGACAGCAGAAGGCCGCCCATCCTCGAATAATGAATGGATCACAGGACCGCCCGTACAGAAAATGACAGCATGGAAAAAGAAACACACCTTGTTATTCGGTCAAACTCTGATAATAAACAACGTGGTGTTGGCCGCACTTTGGTACAAATCATTAATATGACCCTTGAGCAAAGAGGCACAAAAAACGCCACAAAGACAAGTGGTCGCCTTCGTATGGATAGGAGACCATGAATCCCCTGGTGCATTCAACCGAGTGACTTGGGACTCGATCATTCAGCCCAAGTCCCAAGGAGGGTTAGGCATAATCGACTCGGCCACACAAACAACAGTACTCAGTCTAAGATGGATTCAAAAACTCATAATGGAACCACAATCTTCATTGAGCGCGCTTGCATTGGAGCAAATAAGAAAATTAGCCCCACATGCACCCCTGTCTGTCGACCCTCTGTTGTGGTTAGAAGACAGATACTGGGCTCTCCCACGACCTAAGGGTAGAACAAGTAGAACCGGAGAAACATTCTGGCCGGAGCTCATAAGAAACTGGAGGAGATCACCCCTGCTAGGTAGATAGCCCCCAGAGAGATGAGAAAAGGTGTACAGACAACCCCTGTTCGGCAACAAATGGGTTACTGACACGAGGGGCCAGGTTCTACATAGCATAGCGGCGCCCTGGAAAAACTGGGTGCGAAATGGGATCAACAGAGTCAGGGATCTGTGGGATACACAAGAATGGGTTTGAAAAACGGTGGAGCAACTTAAAAATCAGCTAAAGTATGTCCTTGCAAGGGAGGACCGTATGTAAGACCTGATCTCCTCACTCCCACTGGACTGGTATCGTATACTTAAGAAGGGATCTAAACTGCAGGAGGGGGATTGGGTCGCAATAACTGAAAGAAAAGGGTGGGTTGACCTGATTCACGAGCTCCGCCAGGAGGATGCGCTGGTCGAACTTTATACAATGAGGGGACGAAATCGGTTCGAGGGCAGTTATGACCCGTTTCAATGGGTTGAAAGGAACCTGATATTCAGAATTAGGGTGTTGGAAGATGGACAAGAAAGACCGGCGTACCGGTCGGAAACCCCAATCTCCAGGTTACCCTTCGACCCGCAAAACTGGAGATGGACCCCCTCGAAACACCCTCCTAAAGGGCCAAAGAAAACCCTGCTCTTGCATCAACTCTCGGTCAAATCCGCCTATCGGATGCTCCGTCCAAAACAAAAACCGGTAGATAACATCAATGATAGATGGGCAAAGCACCTCAATGTATCAACAGACCTACTGAAACCAATCAAGTGGTTCTAGGCTACAAAAAGGAAATCGGGGAAGATCACATCCCTACAATGGCAAATCGCGCACAGATGCCTTCCCACCCAAAACTGGCTAATAGACCACACCAGCTTAGAACAGAAGGGGTTGACATCCCCCTGGTGTCCTAGCTGTCTGCAGAACTTCCCCAATAGGAAGATTCCATAAACTATAGAACACATATTCATGCAGTGTCCGGGAGTAGTCCTCACATGGCGATGGTGGGACCCGATATGGAAGAACACAGTTGGAGAAGAGGACTGGCCCTGGGAATGGAGGGCGATACTCATAGGGCATTGCCCCTAAGGCCAGTCTAGTGAATTCAGATCCAATATGTTTCAGATTGGCAGACGAGCCATTCTATGGACACTGTGGTGGAAAAGATGTGTACTGGCCATAGACAAAGTAAGGGTGGAAGGACCGGAATCAACGAAGCAAATAAAATCACCAATACAAACAGAACTGCAATCAAGATGGCAGGAGCTAGAAGGGAAATTGGCCCTCCTGAACGACACCTCAGAAATACAAAAGAAAATTGATGACTACAGCAGGGAATGGCTGGGGAGTGAACAAGGAGGATGGATGGCATCGGTAAAATGGGAAGGTAAGAACATGGGGACACTGCTCAGGGATTATAAGTTAGTCTTCAACAATTGGACAGACCTAGACCCGACTGTACCCCTCCGCCCCCCACAAGACTTCTCAGACCCCTTCCCCCCAACACCCTAGCATTAGTTGAGAATGCATGGTATGGTCATTAAGAAGGACGGGGTTCGGGTGACGATCACATCTGGTGGACGCAGTGGGTTCAGGTCAGTAAGACAACCACTAACCCTCTGGTGCCCCCCAGAGAAAGTTTGATGATGAGTGAACGGAGGCCCTGTCGGTGTGGAAGAACTACTGATCTTCAGAAACTACGATCAGCAAGGAAAAGCAGGGGACAGGAGTTGAGTGCAGCTGGAGAGGAAAAGGAAGGGGAAACTTGGAGTATCAGTAGGTATTTGGCGCCTCACATCAGGCGAAGAGGTTCTCCCCTTTCAACCACCCTGTTCAGTTAATCCTCTGGAACCCAGAGCAATCAATGCTGACAAGTGACACCTATCCCCTGTGTATCTGTCTGAGTATCATTCTGATGTAAGATGGGACGCTGGACCCGATTTCCAGCAGGTCGGCTCCCACCAATAGACTGGAGCAACCAGGAAACCTGCTGACACCTGAAAGTCCTCAGGGTGGTAGACCCAGGGTGAAGGGTCAGAATGAGGCACTCAAGGCCTCTGGAGTCTAAGCAAGTCCCAGAAAGTCAAAAGTCAAACGCGCTCCCGACACATAACTAATATTGGGAACTATCTTCCTCACCTCATTTTTTTCACCTTTGTCTATAATCTACTCCTCTTCCTATCCTTGAGTTGTTGTCAACCATTATATGTTGTGAGTTCATACATGCTGCGGAACTGTCAGCTTCTCTGTATTAGCCTATTAGGTCCATTACACTAGTGCAAAATAGAGTCAATATGAAGTCTTACCAAAGTTTTCCCTGAGAGATACACACCAGGGACTGTAGTTGAAGCTCTGATCTGCCAGTGAGACAGCACAATCTCAGAAGAAATCATCATGGACACATATTGCGGTCTTCACCCTAAAAGCAAGATCAATGGAGAAAATATCCCATGAAAGACTTGGGGATGAGCAGAGGGAGCAGGGGTGGGGGAAAGCGCAGACGACTTCCCTCGAAAGTTTCTCAAAACAGGAATTCAAGTTCATCTCTCTCTTCTCAATTATCCAGGAAAATAGGCCACACATTTGCCCATCCCCCCCCCCCCCCCCTCTTCCAGCTCCCTCCCCTCACCCCCTAGGTCCCACTTACCTGGATTCTTCACTTCAGGGCAGAAACCAACAATCTAGGTAAATGGGACCTTGAACTTGGGGAGACCCCACTCCCTTCCTCCCCCCATATAGAAGACATCATCTTTATAGGTGTAGTTTTCTGGTCAGGGATAGCTAGATCCACCATGTTTTCTAATGGCACACCTCGGGCGTGCGCATAGGTTTGGGCTCACTCATACTTGCAGTAGGACATGTGATGCCCTTCACAAAAGAGAGGAGCACCTAAAGAAAGAAAGAAACAAAGGCTTGGACCCCACAGTGTTGTGCCGAAAAGCATCCAAAAGCTAGTATTGTTGCCATGTGTGGTGGGCGGAAGGAAATGGAAACTCGGAGCCAACCGAAATCTCCTGCTTATCCATTGCTGTCCGATGCCCGATCAGGAAATTGGCCGTCGACTTGCTGTGAATGGGAAGTCTACCTGCAAATGCATCGTTTGTCATCCACTATCTAGGTCCATTTTCAGTCATTGGTGGCTAAGCGGAGAGGGTTCCCCCCCGCTCCCTCCTCCTGTCCCCCTCTCCAAGTTGAGAGGGCCCCACCCCAGAGTGAAAAAGTCGGCCTCATGTTTCTAAAGCTTTTTAGTTGGCCTCATGTTTCTAAAGCTTTTTGGCCATGCACCGCAGATGTCTATGGAGTCTCCAAAACTGATTTCCAAGACTTTCCGCTAAGCTTGTGGGGTCCACACCTAAACAGTAAAAGACAAAGGAAATTCAAAAGGACGTCAGAGAATGAAAAGGAAGAAAACTTTGAAAAGAGGGAATAAAATGACAGAAGGAGAGGATAGAAAAGAAAGTACCCCTAAGTTTGTGGAGGGGGTCCACCCCTAAACAGCAAAAGACACAAAGGGCCTCCCCACACGACTCTTGAAATGAGAAAGTGTGTTCCCACAGAGAGTGGCAAGATGCATCCCTTACTAGGAATAGTAACGCATGCATCGTGCCCCTTTCTGAGGAAGATGCACACTGTTTTTTTTTTTTTTGTTTCCGGAGTGGTGTGGCGAGGCTCAAAGAGAATTGAAAAGGAAGTAGAAAAGAACATAAGAGAACAAAAAGGAAGAGAACTTAGTAACGAGGGAACAACGAGTGGCCGACAGTACAGACTGATGGAGGAGGGTTTAAGAAAGCCTTAAGGACGACAGGAGGGCTGCAGGCGATGGGCCGGACTGCAGAAAGCTGGTGGCGGTGGGGTTGTAATGGACGACCGGTCCGCAGTAGAAGACTAATGGCGGAGGGTTTAAGAAGGGTTTAAGGAAAACAAGGGGGCTGCAGGCGAAGGCTCGGACTGCAGAAAGCTGTGGGTGGTGGGGTTGAAATGGATGAGTGGCCGGCAGTACGCAACTTTTTTTTTTTTTTTTTTAATTATAAATCGCTCCATCTATTGGTGGGGAGCTGCACCTGCTGGAAAACGGGCCCAGCGTCCCTCATACATCATGGAATAAAAGTTGACTTTTTTCCCCGCTAATGAAGGGGTCAAAACATCTTCACCCTTTTTTTATTTTTATTTTTTTCCCTGCCCATCGGTAGGGCAATTGTCCTGAGTGCTGGTCATACTGAGGTAGGATAGTGGGATAGAGGGTGCTCGAGAAGTATTGACGTGAGGATGGGATGGGAGGTGGTCTCATATTCCAGGACATCCGCGGCTCACAGCTCCAGGTGATCACTGTGCACTCAGTGACTGGCCTCTACAACACCCTGGACTTCAAAAAAAAAAAAAAAAAAAAGAGGTACATCAGTTATGCACAATGTCGGGGCTATGGGCCTTTTCAGCATGATTCCAGAGAACCCACTATCCCACGGGGCTGCTATGAATACCCATCCTTTTCCGGGTCTCCTATTCTACTGGCCCAGCCCCCTCCTGGAAGATTGCCCTGCTTCCTATTGATTTCCGTTCCCCCTTGTGTCTATCAGGTGTTGACTACCCCAGGAGCCTGCAGCCCCCCTGTTGTTGTTAAACCCTTTTTAAAGCCTCTTCCATTATCTGGCACCCACAAAAGGGTGAAGATGTTTTAAACCACCAGTACCTGGCCCAGCTATCAAGTCCGAGCCTCGGCCGACCGGTACGCCGATCCGTGCCGAGGCTCGGACTACCGGGCGCAGGCATCCCGAACGTCGGAGTGAAAGAACGAAAAAACCGAAAAAAAAAACCGAAAAAAAAACCGAAAAAAAAAAACGAAAAAAAGTATGGCAGTGTATATTCCCACGCTATAGCGCCAGATTCATTCGATTTTGCTCATCCTATGGAGGGCGCAGTACCATGAGGCCAGCCGCGAAGAGAGAGAGAGAGAGAGAG
>BFEA01000031.1:731999-745890 GCA_003427395.1 Chara braunii
GAGAGAGAGAGAGAGAGAGAGAGAGAGAGAGAGAGAGAGAGAGAGAGAGAGAGAGAGAGAGAGAGAGAGAGAGAGAGAGAGAGAGATTCATTTTCGTTGGGAGTGTCTGATTTCCTCTTTTTTTTTTTGCAGAATGTTCCCATGATGTGCTACTGGTTGTCCGAGGCTCGGGAGTGACCAGGTACCGGTAGTCCGAGCCTCGGACTTGATAGCTGGGCGAGGTACTGGTGGTTTAGGAAGGCCCTTATGCAAGGCCTCTATCCCAGTGGTGGTAAGAGAACCACTGGAATTGAGGTTTTGCCTGGTGGGCCGCTCCATCTATTGGCGGGGAGCATCACCTGCTGGAAACCGTGTCCAGTGCCCCTTGAATACATCTCTTTTTCTCTTTTTCACGTGCTGGGAACCGGGCCCAGCGTTCCTTATGACAACAATAGGATTGGAATGGTTCATTGCTGCTGGAAACCAGGTCCAGCTTCCTTTGTTCATGCTCTATTCCAGAGCTAGGGGCCAGCCGGGGACACTGGGGGGCACCAGTGCGTCCCTTCAGGCCCTTGTCTGCCTACCTCTACCTCTACCTCTAAAATTGAGACGAAAACGCAAGCAAGGCTTGAGAACCGGGCTCAGCGTCCTGTACTCTATGCGAAGCACTTTGTTTAAGGGACATGACCTCTGAGAATCTCTGAGAATGGGAAGAAAACACAAGGACTGGCTGAGAACTGGGCCCAGCGTCCCATACTCTATGCAAAGGACTTTCTCTCTCTTCTTTTTTTCTTTTGGAATGCTTCGATCTATTCGTGGGGAGCAGTATGTGCTGGGAACCGGGCCCAGCGTCCCTTATGAAGTGAACATCTTTGAACACGAGATCATCAGGACATAACCACTGTGCTGGAAAACGGGTCCAGCGTGGTCATCATCAATTTATTTTTTTTGGAGCATGAGACTATCAAAGGAACCACTGTGCTGGAAAGTGGGACCTTTAAGTCATATCTATCCCAGCCATATTTCCAACGATCGGTGGTGGGGCAGAAAGGGGTCAGCAAAGTCTTCTGCCGGTCGTAGGGGGACGCCCGCGCTGATCATAGTCCAGTCCTTAAAAACCAGATGATAGTCCCGAGGGGGCTTCACTCCTATAGGCTCGTTCTCCATTTGATTCCGGTTTTTCCATGGTCCAGACCATGTCACATCGGCTACCCATCTTCCCCGGTCTCCGCCTAGCCATTCTTGGCCGAAGTTCTTGATTGTCCTTAGGATATCCTTAGGATATCCTTAGATTAGTGAAGAGAGTCTAGCGTCTGTTTTCTTACTGCTGATTGTTGGGACAGCCCCAGTTGGAGCTTCTGTTTGAGGTATTCTTTCCTCTCTTCCCCATCCACCATCACCTTCTCCATAGCCAGGGCGCATCGTCGCCACAATAAAACCCATAGAATCACTCTCCTCCCTAGGTGGAACATGTTCCATGCAAAAGTCTGACTCTAGAGTGATGACAATACCCCAGCAAGATCGCCCTCCAGTCCCATGGCCATGAATGACCTGGGACTATCTGCCATCGCTACTGCCACTGGGCATTGGAGAAAGATGACATTGTGCTCAACTGTCTCCTCCCTCTTTCATACTGGGAAGGTTGAAAGCCATCGGGGGCACCACGGGAGAGCCCGCCCTTGCTGATCCAATTGTGTATGATTGATCAGCCAACTGTTGGTGGGGAGGCAGCAGTGCACAATTTGCCATCGCAAGGATGTGATTTTGGTCGGACCGCATTTGCAGTCCCTGAACCATCTAATAGGCGCCAACAGCTGCTTGTCAATATATTTAGGTGTCGCTGCCATCGCTCCTGGACTGTGTCTCTCAGGTCCCTTCTGACTACGGTAAGAGGTTTTTAACAGTCATCTTAAAAAGAGCCAGAGGTATAAGCTCACATATCTTTGGGTGCGCGGGCGGGTTCCAAACCCATTCTGTCGGGTCCAGAGGAAGCTTGAATAGCAGGATATCGGGCCTGAAAGCCATTCTCCCTTCCCCTTCGCCATAGATTCTCACTCTGTGCAACTAGCCTTTAGGGGACCACACGAAGGGCTCTCTGCTACCCACTAGCCGACCGTCCCTTCCCATGCTGTACCCTTCTACTAGGGCATCCTCTAGCCCTGCCAGATGAACTAGCCCCACTCGTAACGCAGCGTCTTTGGTAGATACCCAGTCTCCCTCCTGCAAGTGTGGCCCCCTGCGCAAGATGGGGAGCGCTACAGGAAAGGCTTCCAGGAGTTCCTCCAGAGCTGCTTCAGAGGTGTGACAGTAGCGGAGCCTCCCTCTCATTTCTTTTAGTGTTCTCCAGTTTCTACTGGAATCATCCCATAGGTTCCCCACTCGATCTCACTCTTGACCCATCCTTTCCACGGAGAATCTGAACTACAGAAAATTTGACTGTGCGAATTCGTAATCCACCGGTTTCCAAAAAGAGGTTGTCTCGCCACCTCTTCCCATCGCTTCAGAGGTGGGCGATCTGGGGGGGGGGGAGCTTTCTCCATATTTTAATCAACCGCAGCCACAAGGCCTCTCGTGGACACCCCCCAAAGACTTTTCGCGGGACCTCCCAATATCTATCATCCAACCATGTCAACGAGTCCACATCCGGAGGAGCTTGTGGTGCAAGATGTGCAATCTGCCCCATAGCCAGCGGCTTCCACTGCCGGGACGATCCGAAAATCAAACGCACAAACCATAACAAGCTCAAGGCCTGGATCTGTGTAGGGGGGTCTAATATACCTAGACCACCTTGGGCCTGGGGCTGGACCACCGAGTCCCATGCTACCCTACTCATGGCATTGGTATTTTGACTATCCCCTCTCCACAAATAGGAGGCCACTTTTCGCTTGAGGGTTTTGCATGTAGTATTGTATAGATGTCTACTTTCTTGTATTAGCCCCTTCAAGGCTGTTTTCATTAGTACTTGGTGCAAGTTGTTCTCAGATTTTTCTCAAAAAAAAAAGAAAAAAAAAAAGACCTATCATCAAAGGGCGTCACTGCTCAGTTAATCCCTTGGTTCCGGGGCAATTAATACTGGCAGGGGGAGGTGTTCTTAAAATTTTTCGCAATTCTTCTAGAAAAAAAAACTTGAGAATGCCTAGGATTCTGGGTACTCCTTGCAACTCATTTTAGGCATTTTTGATGCGGTTATATTCATGGACCTGCGTTTTTTAATGCTAGAACGACGCTGGCCGGTGCTGGGGGGTTGCCCTGTAAGGCTGTAACCTGTTGATAGCAGGAGCGTGAGGCGTGGTAGAGCGATCTGGGGATGCCTTGGGTCGGGCATTCCAAGGGAAAACCAAGGGTTGTTGTCGGGACGACGCTGGCCGGAGCTGGGGCGAGTCGTGTTGCCCTGTAACCTAGCAGGGTGGGGGCATGAGGCCTGGGAGAGCTCGACAGGGAATTAGACAGTGTTAGATAATTTTAGAGTGTTTTGTTGGGGAGTCCAGGGGTTCTGAGCATTCGAAGGACTTTTGTGGTAACTGCTGCTTGAGTAGCCTAGCAATAGGTCAACAGTTAGCCACGGTTTTCCAAAATCTTCCTGAACCTTTTTCATAGTTTCAGATTGTTCTTAGCCGAAGCCAGGTAATGGCCCTGGTACTTCAAATAATTTGTATATCCTACATGGGATGCTGGGCCCGGTTCCCAATACGTGCTGCTCCCCACGAATAAATTGGAACATTTGTCCCCCCCAAAAAAGAAAAAAGAAAAAAAAAGAGCCTTCTCACTGACTGGCTATACGACGGACTTGTACCATAGGGTGGCTAGAACCACGTTGTTAATTACAAGAGATCTCCCAAAAAGGGACATATGTTTATGGTCCCATTGGGCAAATTTGGCGAGGGCTGGGGCCGTAATCCACTCATCATCATCGCATGCGCGGTTGTGCGTCGTCATTTTTACCCCCAACACCCGAACTGGCGCATCCTAGGGAATCCATGTAATACGTGGTCCCTCCGGGGGACGCCCCCCCTCGTGATGGATCCACCATCCCAGCGTCTTTTGCCCCCAGTTGATGGTCATATATGAGAGGGCGCAAAACCTGTTCATCAACCTCTGGATTTCCTCCATATTCTCAGGTGTTGCATCCATCATTGTTTTTAGGTCATCCGCGAAACGCGAACACACCGGAACAGCTTCCTCCGGGATTCCGGATAGATGAATCCTAGTCAGGTTCTTGCTGTTCCGCAAGTTAGCTGACATGGCATATATTATCAACACAAATAGGAAGGGGGCTATTGGGTCGCCTTGCTTGACTGATCCTTGCAGTCTAATCTTCGGGGCTAAAGACCCGTTTATCTGAACTTTGATGGTAGCATTCAGGTGCATGATCCTAATCCATCTTCGAAACGTCAGTCCAAAGTTTAGCTTTTTGAGGCATTCCTCTAAAAAGGTCCAGTCTACACGGTTGTAAGACTTCTCAAAGTCAATGAAGACCAGTGCTGCATTACTCTTAGATCTGTGTGCCAAATCAACCACATCATGGATCAAAAGTATATTTTATTGAATATTCCTATTGCAGATGAACCATGTCTGTGACGGATGCACCAAATCTTCCACCACCTCAATTATACTGTTGGCGAGCGCCTTTGACAACATCTTGTAGACCACTGTCAAGAGAGTGATCGGGCGAAATTTAGGTATGTTCATTTTATCTCTTTTTTTGTGAAGCAAGGAGAGCAGTGAGCACCCCCTGTCCCAACATTTCCCCCATTTCTCCTGTGTGTCAGACTACGACATAGATTTGCATCAGGTCATCAGAAAGACACGGCCACATAGTTTCCCAAAACTCTTTTGGGAAAACCATCAATGCCTGGGTTTTTTCCCTCTTCCATCTGCATCAGCGCGGTCCAGATCTCCTCCTTGCTTATCGGGCGCTCAATCCGTTCCATCTGCACCGCCGAGAGGCCTCCCTCCATATGGGCCAGGAACCCCTCCTCCTATGCAGGGGTGGCTATCATAATGCGTATAGTTCGACTTTTGTACATTGTGCCATGACTGCAGTGATTAAGGCCCCGGGTCGGATCTGTGCGTGCATGGAGGACGTCCAAGGCTGGAAATAGTACCGACATTATCGGCGACATAGTTAGGCCACTACTTTCACAACTGAATCCGTTAGTCATTCCAGTCAAATACATCTACAACAGCCTTTGTGTTCACATGCCACCAGAAGTTTGGCCACAACATGACCATAGCCATATTTGGAATACGACAAAACCTGCTGCTCAAAGCTTGGCAGGGGGTTTGTTTTGCACCATGGGGGATATCTTTCTGCGAGTAAAAACCTCACCCATTCACAAAATCTGCCTGAGATGAAGTCCAAATTTTCTGGGAACATCGTCATGAAATCCCACCGGGGACGGCGCAAGACAGCAGCAGTCTCACTGGATATCGTCGAAACCCTGAACCTAGCCCAGTCATCATGCACGAGGGCGTGCCCCACATGACCACGTGCAACGGGAGGGCTACCTTCCCTCTTTTGGAACTAGGAACATTGCCCTCAAAATTTTTGACCATAACAGAACGAATACTCCAAAAGCACCCCTTATGGGTAAGCCCTTCTTGGTTGGCACTAGCAAAACAGTAATGCCAGTCCCTCCCTCCGAATTCACTATAGTTCTTTCTCTTGCCCATTGTTGCAACATATCAATTTTGGACAACTGGGCAAGGACAAGTCCGTTGAACCCTTGTGAGGGTCTCTCTCTCTCTCTCTCTCTCTCTCTCTCTCTCTCTCTCTCTCTCTCTCTCTCTCTCTCTCTCTGCTTTAGCAAAGTTTGCTAAAATTTCCGGTGGTCCCTGGGGAGATAATCTCTCCACGGTGTACCCCAGAATCATGAGGTTTAGGACTTTTTGTTGAAAGAATTATTATCGTTTTTTGGAATTTTGGAATTTTGAAAATTGCAAAAGTAAAGATCGGGAATCGTCACTGATTTTTGGAAGTCTGTCAGTGAGTTTCCTTTGGGTAATCGTCAGAACGAAACTTAGAATGTACAGTAATGGAAGGGCCGTGTGGGTGTACAGTGCACACTAATGAAATGAAAAAAGTCTTTTTGGAGATCTTGGTTCGCCACGGTTTGGGCTGTGTGGGTGTACACTAATGAAATGAAAATTTTTGGAGATCTCAGTTCGCCACGGTTTGGGACACTTCGAAGTTTCCAGAGACTAAGGTTAGCAGCTCAGTTGAACGGGCTGGCAGTAGTTAGAGTCAACGGAGGTCGGAGACCGAAGGGGCGAGCAGGGCGTAATTTTGGGAACTGTACCTTAGCCCGAGTGATGAGGGGGGTGCGATGGAGGGGGTGTGCACTATCGAGAACTTGGAAGATGCGCCCGGGAGAGGGAGAGGAAGAGGGGAAGGGGAGTGGAAAAATTGAAGTGAAGGGCAGGAAGGATCAGCGCAAGCGATCGAACTTAGAGCTAGAAGGACAACGGGAGCAGAGACGATGCAGCAACCGAGAAGTGAACGCTTCCGTGAACCCACCTAAGGAAGGAGGACATGAAGAGGTTGGGGCGTAGGGTGAGCGGGCGGGAAGAGGAGGAAAGGGTGCAAGGTCAGTTGGAGGTGTGTAACAGGCAGATGTGATCTGATCGTTGCACATTCGCGAAAAGGCGGAGGGAAAAAAAGCGGGAAAATGTGTAACTTTATTCGGTTCAAAGATGGAACAACAAACGGGAGGTAGTAAGGGGGGAGGTCGACATCGTAGGAGAGTTAGGAAAATAGGAAGGCGTCATCTTCAGTAGGTACGAGTGACTAAGAATTCCGTAGTACTTGACTATTTAAACCACGAGGGGGACTGTGTTTTCCTCACTGTGGGACATACGTATCGTATGGATAGCCCCCTGAAGAGTTGTCGTGATGCGCCGACAATGAAACGCGTCGGGATGATGCGTATCATCAGCGTATGTAGAGAGGAGGGGGAAAGGAAGCTAACGTCATGAATGCTCGGCGGAGGGCGCTTGCTTTGTAATATGTTAAAAATACCCGAGATAGGTTTTCTTCCTCTCTATTTCCTTGAATCTCCGTGAGCGCGGTAACTGATATGTTTTAGACAGTGGATCGGTGGCTACGGATGTATGTATAGGCCGACACTTCGAGCGTGATCGTCTCGGGGAGTGGGCGATGGGATGATAAGGGCAGGGATAAGGAAGTTGGAGAGGTGGGTGTGTATGGTGGCGATCGTTCTGGGAGGTATAGCATGGATTCAAGGTTCCAACGATAAGAGGGAAGTAGGCGGGTGAAGCTTTAGATTACATATTGTAGTCACGTGTAGTTATCTGAAGAGGCGTTGAAAGGGATGTCGACCAGAAACTTTAGAGATATAGAACTCGAGAGACAGTGGATTGAGCTACAAAAGTTGATTGAATACACTCTTCCACCGGCGATATTCGTAGCCTTTCATTTTGGAGATCAAGAGACGAAGGAAGAGACGATCAATTTTTCAGAAATAGTATTGGGTATCTTATTAGGAATCAGAGATATCGGAGGAGGCGGCAAACAAGGAGAAGTAGGTAAGATGGCAAATCCGCAACAGTATCAGACGCAGGTTCCGGTGTACATGGGTGCATCAACTGCGGCCAATCCTGGGAGCCAACCGCCCGGAGGGGTGTCGTGCTATCTATGTGGGAAATACGGACACTACCCACGAAATTGTTGGGCTGCCGGGAACGGCAGACCACCTCAGCAGAATCAGCAACAGTCACAGGTACCCGCGGGCGGGGACGAGGAGACGAATGAAGTGAAAGCGTATTTTTGAAAGAAGATTCGGAAACAAAAGTTAGAAGAGGAGAAGCAAGAAAGGGAGCGAGAAGAACGGAAGAGAAGACAGGACGAAGAGAAGAAGGAAGTCGAGAGACTCAGAGAAGCGGAAGCACGAGAAGCACGTTTAGAAGCGAGACTGGTGAGGTTGATGAGTCAACACTCGAGATCAGTGAGTAACGCCGTTACACCGAAGATAAGGAAGAAGTCACCAAAGACGAAGGCGCGAACGCTTAGAGAGATTTCTAGCTACATCGATGAATCTGGAGACGAAAGCGAAGAGGTGAAGGAAGAGGCAGGGCGGTTAGTAGACACCATTCAGAGAAGGAAAGGAAACGAAGGAGCAAAGGGGATAAGGCGTTATCCACTGCTCGTGCTAGAGCGACGAAAGCATACCCGATCGTAATTGAAGATATCCCCGAAGAAGTGGGGACCCCCCCCGGTGGGGAGGAAAGCGGAAAACGATGGCGCTCACAGTGGAGAGATGTTGGAGTTTGTATTAGAGATGCATAGGACTCTCTCGGCGAAGAAGGCTCCTGAATTACACAAAATATGCAACGAGGAGGGAATTGAGTGGACTAAGAAAGACATGGCAGTGAGCGAGATAGTTAGATGCAGAGCAAGGCTCGCGTTCGGAGAAACGAGTGAATCGGCGTATGTATCACCGATATCATGAAGGTGAGAAAGATGGATCTCGTGGAGTCTCTCAAATGCCTAATGGTGAAGAGAAAAAATGGAGAGGCTCCAATTATAGGTGTGCTTGATGCACGAAGGGAGGATGAGATAGCTCGGATGTTCGTATTAATCATGATTAGAGGAGGATGTCCGTGGGCTAGGAAGTGGATTGGGATGTTGAATAAAGATGGCGAAGAGCTAAACACAAGAAGGGTCGGCGTGTACGTGTTGGTAAGCCCATGGTGCAGACATACCTACATTGGAAGCACAACGAGGAGCTTCCTGATTCGATGGTCAGAACACGTAAAGAATGTAAGTACGGGGAAGTTGGGGAACGCACCAAAATTATTGCATGCATGGTTGAGGCTGTTCGGGTGGGAGAAATACCTCATCTTACCTATCATGATCGATGTAGTGGACCCGTGGTAGCTGAGAGGATGATAATCAAGCGGTACTCTGCAACAGAGGTGGCAACTGGGTAACCGTTGCCTATACCCGACCGTACCCAGCTGTAACCGGCAGGTTATGGGCAGGTACGGGTACCCTTCCGGAGGAGGCCATCAGTATGGGGAGGCATAAATTTTATTTGTGGATTTGAGGGCAGGCATGGTTGCTCTGCGTGGAGATCACGGGCAGGCATAAGCGGGTATTGGCAGTGAAAAGGGAAAAAACTCAGGTATGGGCGGCCAAGAAAAAGAAAAGCATGGGTACATCCGTTATAGGGTGGTGAAGAAAAAAAATCAGATGGGTATGGGCGGGTAAGCAATTCTGCTAGGTAACCGTACGTAATATCCACCTTTCCCCCCCTCCGCCCCCTTCCCCGGGCCTTCTTCCCAAGAAATATGCAGACCGGCGAAGCTGTTTTTTTCTTAGGCACATTTTTTTTCCCTGGCGAACGACGAGAAAAATATTTCAGGAAATAGCCTCCCAACTTTGAAATTGGCCAGTTTCGAAATTGGAAGGGTCCAGCCTCGACTCAGGGAGTTCCCCCTTGGAAACTGGCCGCCCGTCATGGTTGTACCCGCCGCCCTTCTGTGTGTGCATGCCACTGCATGGCCATCGTCTGCCCCTCGTGGTTGTACCCGATGTCGTTCTATGTGTGCTTCATGGCCATGAGAGAGAGAGAGAGAGAGAGAGAGAGAGAGAGAGAGAGAGAGAGAGAGAGAGAGAGAGAGAAGAGGTAAGTCTCCAACCCCGTGGCTGGCCTCACGCTACTTTCATCGATAGGATGGGCAAAATCGAATGAATCTCCCGCGGAGGGCAGTTAGAAGGGATATGGGGCGGCTAGGGGCGGTTAGGGGCGGTTGGGGACGGGTAGAGGCGATAAGGGGCGGTTAGGGGCGGATGGGGGCAGTTAAGGGTGGTTGGGGACAGTTAGGGGTGGTTGGGGACAGTTAGGGGAGGGTGGGTCACAAATGCGGATGGTTAAGGGCGGTTAGGGGTGGCTGTTAGGGATGGTTGGGGACATTTAGGGGCAGTTAGGGGCGGGTGKGGRTAGTTAGGGGKGGTTAGGGGRGGGKGGGTCACAAGTGTGGATGGTTATGGGTGGGTGCATACAATTGTGGGTGGGTACGGATGGGTAGGGGTGAAAAAAAAAATTGGTTGGGTAAGGTACAGGTGGTTAATAAAGGTTTGGGTGTAGGTGGCCATGGGTAGTTTTGAAATAGAAAGTCCATCATGATGGGCAGTTATGGACAGTTACAGTCTGAAGGGGTTCAGGTAGGGCAGGTACAGGTACACTTTTTTTTTTTTTTGAGCAGGTAAGGATAGGTAAAGGTCCGAGAGGCCATCTATACAGTGGGTATGGGTGGTTAGTTTTCAAGGAGGGTATGGGTAGGTAAGGTACAGGTATTCCAAAAAATCCCAATTGCCACCTTTGCTCTCCAGCCTTGGATACGCAAGGTTGGGGTGAGTGGGGGAGGATGGGGAGGAGAAGGAAAGGAAGCAGGGAGAGAGGGAATAGACACTCGTACGAGAGACAAGGAAGGGTCATTACATTTAATGGAAGTACGTCACTGATTGAGCTCATTAAGAGGATGGATAGACGAGCGAGAATCGTATCCAGTGGAGGTGAAGTATGTGCAGAGAAGTGGAGGGTGATAAAGGGGAAAGTCGGGGAAATCGTGGTTGAGATGCGTGGAAGAGAAGTTCCGATCAAAGAATGTAAGAGAGAGATGGAGAAGGGTGGAACATTCACCGTGGTACGGATCAAGGTAACCTCATCAACCATTGAGCACAGAAGGTATGTACTACAGGATCTTTTGCGTCAACCATGGAAGATAAGGTATTTATATCGAAGAAGCGCGGTATTTATATCGAAGAAGCGCAACTGAGCTCCTTGCCCTG
Organism: Chara braunii; assembly: GCA_003427395.1. Lineage (NCBI taxonomy): Eukaryota > Viridiplantae > Streptophyta > Charophyceae > Charales > Characeae > Chara > Chara braunii. Next base: position 742,792 of record BFEA01000031.1, read on the forward strand.
TATAGGACAGCAAGCACGTTCGGTAAGAAGGCTACTAGGAACCTGCTGAAGAACAGATTGACAAGGGTGATCAAGACGGTTTTCGGTACAGAGATTAGAAGGTTACTGTATGTAAGGGTACCTTTCTCTACCGGGATCAATCCTCGGGAAGTTAGAGAACTGACAGCCAGAGTAATAGAGCAGGGGATTACCGAGCCGATTTTTCGGAGGTACGTGGCAGCAAGAGCACGGATAGTATTTAAGAAGAGGTATACCGTGGGACAGATGATACACAACCAGCGGTTGTGTGCAAGGACGAAGGAGGTGTGGTGAACGTGCGAAGGGACGGACCTTCCGCGAACGCAGGGACATGTGAAGGTGAGAATAGATGACATACCTGGCGTACCGGTGCTTAAGAAGAATTCAAGGAATGTCACATGTGGGGAGGAAGTCTCGGCAGGGGAGTTACAGAGGAACTTGATGATAACAGGTAAACCATGGAGTAAGGGTAAAATGGTAAGGATTGAAGATAGTGACCTGAGTAGGTGTTTCAAGGTCCAGCATGCCCGGGCAGATCGGGCAATGACAAGTAGGAGGGTGAGAGCCTGGGGATTGAGCACATTGTGGCAGTGCCCATTCAACGACATCCCGGAGCAACTCTGATCATTTGTCCAGTGTTGTATCTGCATGCGTGTGAGCTTACTTTTAATCGGGCTCCGAGTTTTCAAAGAATACGAAAAACAGAGGCGTTGGTGATTGAGGGAATGAAGAAGGAGTATGAGCAAGGTGGGTTGAAGAAAATTGCCGCATGGGGAAAGGGAGGACGAATTGGACAGGCGTACGTATTACCAAAGGATAAGGACTTGGAGAGATGGCGACCGATATCCCTAGCCACGAAAGACCCGGTGAGTCTTGCGGGATCGAGGGTAGGGCGAGCAATAAGGTTCATGTTGTTTGCGATTGGGGAAAGGCGGCACTTCGATCTACGATGTACAGACGACCTGCGAAGACAATCGTGAAGTATACAGGGAGAGCTGAGGAAGATGGGAGATTGGGCGATAGCACGGAGCTATGATATTAAGGATACGTTCGCAAGGCTGTCACATGAAAGCGTCATGAACGCTGTGAGGTGGGTGGTTGAGTTCCACCGCCGTAGAAGTCTGGTGGGGGTAAGGGTGAGTTTGAGGGGAAGGATGTGCATGATGGCGAGGAATAGGAGGAAGAGCGAAGGGTTCATACTGTTGGATTTCACAGTAATCATGAATGCGGTTAGATTCGAGTTGGAGAATACGTATGTAAAATGTGCAGGTGAAATTCTGAAGCAGGAATTTGGAATTCCGATGGGGAGGAATTTCAGTCCGGCGATTGCGTGCCTTGTATGCGCAAGGGCGGAAGCAGTGTTCCTCGAATCTTTGGGGGTAGATCGGGTGCTGGTGAGGGGGATGAGGATGATTGATGATGTTGAGGTATTCGTATCGTGCGAGTTGCATGCTGCCAAGCCGGTACTCGTTGCCGAATGCATCCTAGATCTATTTGAAGAATGTTACGATCACAATTTGAACCTGGTTCGGAAGGACGGTGGAAGTAATGTCTTTGAATTTCTCGGGACGCGCATGATGGTTGAGCCTTCACCAGTTACATTTCGCATCTTTCCCAGAACAAGGAATCAGGAACATCTGATGACCTCTGGTGTAATCAGGGTCCATTCAATGCAAGACTTCGATTCATACTCGAAGAAGTCAGAAAAAAAAGCAACGCTTTTTGCAAGTATGGTCCAGGTACATAGGATTTCAACATCTGATGAAGCTACGACTGCAGCCTTATCGGCGATTATGATGGAATCACGCCTCCGAGGGTATCCCCCGGAGGTCTCTCTTGCTGCTTTAGCAAAGTTTGCTAAAATTTCCGGTGGTCCCTGGGGAGATAATCTCTCCACGGTGTACCCCAAAATCATGAGGTTTAGGACATTTTGTTGAAAGAATTATTATCGTATTTTGGAATTTTGGAATTTTGAAAATTGCAAAAGTAAAGATCGGGAATCGTCACTGATTTTTGAAAGTCTGTCAGTGAGTTTCCTTTGGGTAATCGTCAGAACGAAACTTAGTATGTACAGTAATGGAAGGGCCTTGTGGGTGTACACTAATGAAATGATTTTTTTTTTTTTTTGAGATCTCGGTTCGCCACGGTTTGGGCTGTGTGGGTGTACACTAATGAAATGAAAATTTTTGGAGATCTCGGTTCGCCACGGTTTGGGACACTTCCGAGTTTTCAGAGACCAAGGTTAGCAGTTCAGTTGAACGGGCTGGCAGTAGTTAGAGTCAACGGAGGTCGGAGACCGAAGGGGCGAGCAGGGTGTAATTTTGGGAACTGTACCTTAGCCCGAGTGATGAGGCGGGTGCGATGGAGGGGGTGGGCGCTATCGAGAACTTGGAAGATGCGCCCGGGAGAGGGAGAGGAAGAGGGGAAGGGGAGTGGAAGAATTGAGGTGAAGGGCAGGAAGGATCAGCGCAAGCGATCGAACTCAGAGCTAGAAGGACGACGGGAGCAGAGACGATGCAGCAGCCGAGAAGTGAATGCTTCCGTGAACCCACCTAAGGAAGGAGGACATGAAGATGCGATCTGATCGTTGCGCGTTCGCGAAAAAGCGGAGGGAAAAAAAGCGGGAAAATGTGTAACTTTATCCGGTTCAAAGATGGAACAACAAACGGGAGGTAGTAAGGGGGGAGGTTGACATCGTAGGAGAGTTAGGAAAATAGGAAGGCGTCATCTTCAGTAGGTACGAGTGACTAAGAATTCCGCTGTACTTGACTATTTAAACCACGATGGGGACTGTGTTTTCCTCACTGTGGGACATACTTATCGTATGGATAGCCCCCTGAAGAGTTGCCGTGATGCGCCGGCAACGAAACGCGTCGGGGTGATGCGTATATAGAGAGGAGGGAGAAAGGAAGCTAACGTCATGAATGCTCGGCGGACGGCGCTTGCTTTGTAATATGTTAAAAGTACCCGAGAGCGGTTTTCTTCCTTTCCATTTCCTTGAATCTCTCTCTCTCTCTCTCTCTCTCTCTCTCTCTCTCTCTCTCTCTCTCTCTCTCTCTCTCTCTCTCTCTCTCTCTCTCT
>BFEA01000031.1:757676-781868 GCA_003427395.1 Chara braunii
AGGGCTATGGCCTTGAGGTATTATCATCGGACTAGCCAACCCAGGTAAATTCAATCTTGTGTCTGATCTGACACCGGTTGGCCTTTTCAGCCCAGGGTGGCCTTATTGCCTTCAGGGAACCCCCAATGAGGACACCCGCCAAGGGAAAAGGGGTAGCAGAGGGACCGAGCATCATCTGAGTGGCCAATGGCTGTGCCTCCCAGATTACCCCTGCCCCTATGAACATCAGCAGAGACTGCTTTTTCATGCCAATTGTTAATTTGCTGTAAGTGTCTTTTTCAACAAAAATGAAAAAAAAAAGTGTAGCCTTTACCATAGCTGTTTGGCAAAATTGCATCTGTACCCCATTCAAAGATGGGAATACATTTTCAAAATCGTAGGCAGTTTTTCTTTCAAGACTTTTGACTCCTACTTTGCTTGTATCTTCGCACCTTCATCGTAGCATATCTTTGGAATTTCGGTTTCTTAATCATTACTATCTCATTTCATTTTCTGAGCCATTTTTGAATCTGATGGTTCCAAGAGTAGTCTCTCGATACGAGTTGCTAATCTACAACGGGATTGATTTCTCAAGGTGATGTTCGCAACGCTTCTCAATAATACATCTGTCAAAACATTTCCTTCTTAATGGTTTGACCAACGATTCTCACACCAAAGTTTGAGAGTCGATTTCGTAAATCCTTTTTGGATATCTAAATCTATATTCGTAGGTTTTTGTCTAAGTTTGACTGCCGACTGGGTTTCGCTGATTTGTATGTCTGCTGTGTAGGTTAATTTCTGATTTCTGATTCTACAGTGATCGTACGGTCTTGATTTTTTCCTGATCTCGAGATTCTATTTAGAATAATTTTCTGAATGTTCGATTCAAAGTCAAAGAGGTAGGTCTTGGTTTTGACTTTCTTGTTTCTGTGTAATAATCTGGAGAGATGTTATGTTCTTAAAACTTCGGTTAAAAGTGAGGGAGAGAAAGGGTTACCGTGTTAGGGTTGTCCTCGGGGGACTTTTCCAACATGGAGAAGGTTGGAAGAGGGGTTGGGGGACCGCCGTTCTGCAACGACAGGCTTTGGGTGGGAACTGCTTGTTCTTTAGGGAGCGGTGGTCTGTTAGGGTGCTTGTCCTGAATTGGGGTCGTTGAGGAAGGGGGCTCCTCTCGACGGGGGCAGCTCAAGGATAGGAGGGCGAGGGATTTCGTAAGAATGAGGGCAATGTTATTCTCTTCACAGCGGAGAGGTGCTGTCTTCTCCTTTCCCATCTGTGTTGTGGAGAGAACGGGAGGGCAAAATTGCATCTGTACCCCATTCAAAGATGGGAATACCCGCTATACCCAGTCCCAGCGCCGAATCTATACCTGGAACCCCTTCAACTTTGCATAGTACCCGTCTTTTCCCCTGTGCCAAATTGTAGGCATACCCAGTCCCGCAGGCCCTGAGTTCCAGGCAACAAAATTATGCCCATGCCCAGAAACGGCCTGGCAAAATTGTGGGTGTACCCACAGCCAGGGCCGGGCCTTGGGTGCCAACCACAGAATTATGCTGATGCTCACCACATGGACCCTTGCCGTCCCGCGGCTGCTGAGTATGAGCATAATTCAGGCATGCGGTAGTAGGGTATATGACTAATTTGGCCACCTCTTCTTTTTTTTTTTTTTTTTTTTTTTTTTTTTTTTTTTTTTTTTTTTTTTTCAAAAAAGGCCCCTACGCAAGGCCTCTATCCCAGTGGTGGTACGAGAACCACCGGGATTGAGGCTTTGCCTGGTGGGCCGCTCCTGGACCATCTATTGGTGCGGAGCATCACCTGCTGGAAACTGGATCCAGCATCCCTTGAATACATCAAAAACATGTGTAACAACATTTTAGAACACTACCGTCTTCCCCCGAACATAACGCACCCTTACTTTGGCTGTATCTGGCTGGAAATATAGCATGATACATTCATTTTTAGGGTGCGTTATGTTCAGGGGAAGACGGTAGGGACCCTGCCAGCATTGATTGCCCTGGGTTACAGGGGATTTCCTGTGCAGGGCGTATTTCCTTAAGAGAAACTCTGTCGTCGGTAGCCTGGGAAGAAAGAATTCATAACGGTTCCCTGGGGTCCACCCTCGTCCATGCGTGGAAATGCAGCGCATAATCCCTTTCCACCTCTACCCCACTTCCCTAAGCTGCTCCGGTTGATGTTCCTGCCGCCTGGTCTGACGCTGATCCAGCCTGTCGCCTGTCCAGCTCACGTTTGCCACCCAGCCCTCCCTTCTCCCCCCCAGCCATTCTTCACAGAACCGTGTCGATGTCCACCCTGGTGTGTGCCTGGTTCAGTTTTTCCGTTATAGTCTGCCATTGAGCCGTGATCTCATGCTGTACTAGTAGCCGTAATTGCTCCGTGACTTCCCCCTCTTCCACCCTGCCCCCTTCCAATTCCATAATGCATCTTCTCCACCGTATTACCCACAGGATGGAACGCCTACCCAAGGAGTACATGTTCTCCTCAAAGGTGTTTCCTGGAAACTGGGGGCAGTGGCCCAACAATATGGCCCTCCAGTCCCATGGCCAGGATGAGCCCGATACAATGTGCCGCCAAATCCTGTCCCACCATCGCCACAGTAATACAGCTGTGGGGCACTGCAGGAAGATGTGCTCCACTGTCTCAGGGCGCTTTTTGCCGGGGAAGTTCTGGAGGCATCCTCGGCACTAGGGAAGCGCCCTTCCTTGCTGTTCGCATTGTGTGTGTTCAATCAGTCAGTCGTTGGTCTGCAGGAACCAATGGGCAATCTTCCATTGTAAGGCAGGGATTTTGGTCGGCCTCTTTTGATACTCTCTAAACCACTGGATGGGTTTGAGCAGGCCTCTGTCTATGTTGAGATGTCGTTGCTATCTGTCCTCTACCTCATCTCTCAGTCTGCGCCTCGGTCTGAGCATTCGATATACTGTCGTAGTTTTTAGGGTAACTAGTGCTACCGGTTTCGCTTTCCCCCTCCTTTTCAGTATTTCCCGACCTTTCCACAACCATCTCCACTCATCGGGATCGAAAGGTAAGTCCTCAATCGGGATCATTGGCCGATAAGCCCTCCATCCCCTTTGCTCTTCTATCAGTCTACTACGATAGACCTCCCTTGTCTCTTTCCAAATAAAAGGTTGTCGGCTCCCTAGTAGCAGGCCTTTCCCTGTGGTGGCAAGACACTCAATCAGCACTTGTGTTTGTCTACCATGTGTACCCGGCCTACTTGTGTTCCGTGACCAGGTAGTCCTACCCAGGGTAGGGCCCTTCCTAAGTGTGGCGTACCATTGAAGGGGGAAGTTTTCAATAAGTTCTTCCATTGCCAACTCTGTTACGTGGCAATACCTCAGGCATCCTAGCATTTATTTTTTCATTCCCCGGTTGCCGCATCCCAAAGGTCCCCCACCCTCCGGACCCCGTGCTTCACCCACCCCTCCATGGGGGGTCAGAGCTACATCTTACCTGGCCAAGGGAGTCTGTGATTAGCCTATTGTCAAACAGAGGTTGCCTAAATAATTCCTCTCACCTTTCCGGTACCGCATAGTTGGGGAATGAGAGTTTTCTCCATGTGCGTAGAAGAACTCTTAGTCTACGTGATCATAGGCTTTCTCAAAATCAATGAAAATGATAGTCGCGTTTGCCCAGTTCCTACGTGCCAAACTAACCACTTCGTTCACCAACAAAATGTTTTGAGACTCTTATATGTTTTTGTCGGTCATGAACCCTATTTGGGCTGGGTGTATTACATCCTCCACGACCCACCGTCCGCTTTGAGTTTTGCGCTGGCCTTTACTATGTTTGCTCTGATGACTTCCAGCATGTCTTCCTTCACTTGGATCAGGCCAAAGGTGTGTTCTTGATATTTTGTTGAGAACCTCATCCTCCATATGGCCATAAGGATGGTCAGTCTTGTGTTTTTCAAGAGATTTTGCTGAAAGATTGACCACGACCATGGGGTTTTTTGGTACTTGACCGTCTTCTTTTGAATTTTTTAAAGAAAAAAAATGTTCTGGGTTTTTCATCAGTTTGCCACAAGAAACACCCTCATCTGTGCTCTCTCTTATTTTCCCACACATACAACTAACATTGATTTCTTCAAAGTGTTGCTACACATAGTCCATCTTTCATCGCCACTCTTTCACACACATGCAAACATGAATGCGCGTCAGAACTTAAAAGTGCATAGATTTCCTCACGTGCCCCCTTCCCCCCCTCTCCTCCTCCCCCCTTTCGTCCACCTCTTTATCTCACACATATGAAGGCATAACCGAACAACTAAACGATCGAACATGCCACTTATACACGTTGTCACGCTATTTTGGTCGAATAAGTCATTTTGGCTACCAAAAAACCAGCACGCTGTCTGGCTGCCACACAGGAAATTTTTAAATTTTGTAGCAAGGTAAGAATGCAAAGAAAATGTATCATTTCTTGATGGTTGTGCCCAACTTAGAGCAAGGCTCTTCAATTACAACCTTCGCATGAACCCGGTCTTAGAAACCTTTAATTTTGGCTCAGATCAAGAATGACAATATGCAAAGTATTTTTGCTGCTAAATTTGGCAATGAAAAGAACAGAAGATCTAAGGAAAAACATGTGCTTTAATTATGCCATGCAGAAACTGAGAGTTGTCACTTGAACTGAAGACAACTATGAGTCAATGAAATTAAGAAAAAGAACTGCACCACACTGACTCGGCACTGCAAAACTAACAAATTGGATGAGGAAGAAGAGAGTTTATATGAAGTCATATCATCTCAACATCAAGAGAGAAACATAACGGGCGCTCAACATCTAGCTCTCTCCTACCTCGTTCTGTTTGAGTTTTTTTTAACACCGAATTTTATATTTTTCTACATTTTGAGGGATCGAAGGGATAAAGAGTGATCTATACCCGCAGATCTCTAGAAAAGAGATGTCACATATGAGGATTTAGTCAATCCAGTCTGAGAGTTAGAACTCTTCTCATATAGAAGGTACGTAAGGACCCGAGAATACTTCACCTCTCCAATTTCCAACAATTGGGTCAATGAATTTATCTCGATCAATCTCCTTTGATAATATGTATCTATTTGTCGTGTCAGCAATGTTTCTCCACGAAGAACCATCTCAACTCCTAGTAGGAATAGGAGACCTAAGGATGTCGAAGTACCTCCTTGGGCCGGAGCTGCAAGTTACGTCAATTCCCTCTGACTCAAGAGGATTCCTCGCTCATCAACAAACTTTGCAGCAACTATCCAACGTGAATCAAAACATAAATGTTCCTCCTTTCCCTTCCTAATGCAGGATCTCGAGTCATAGTCAGAGGTCTGGATAGACGAAGTCACCACCACTTAGAGACAAGTCTTCTTTGAGGAGATTAAAGTCCAAATCTCGGTTGGGATACTGCTGATCATTGCAGGGGATTACAATGCAGTCCCGGACAGGTGCTCGGACCGGTGGAGGAACCCCTCCCTCCCCCTTCCAATACATAGAAGAGGTCCAGAGGATGAGAGTCTCATCCAAGATAGTCGTTTGTCGCTGCAAGTATACAACACCTTTAGAAGACTGAACTCGGATACCCGCTACTCCACCTGTCAAATAGGGAACTCTACTTCTAGCAACTATCTTATGCCGCAGTCCGTGTCAGGGTTTGAATCACAATATGCGCACTATCTCCCTAGAATTTTGTAAGAAACCCAACCAGGGTCCAAGGTTTCGCAAACTAAATACATTTGCGCTCTACAGGGGCAACTTTCGGGGGTATATGCTGGACTCGTGGGCATCATTATAACACTCACCGAAAGAACAAATTCTCGATGTCATAGATTTGTGTAACAATAATTTGTTTTTCCTCAGTAGAAAATCAAATAGTACTCTGCACGACTAGCTACACAACGTCACACCCAAGAGATAGACCTCTCTTACTTAGTGGCGGTTGCCTCTTAGTCTTTGAGTGAAGATAGGGAGACTTTACGTTCACCCAGAAGAACCTGAGTCAATCAATTCAATATGTAAATAGCGGATATAGATTAAAGGTAAATTGTCTGTCTTTCAAACAGGGGATATGGGTTCTCATGGAGGTCCTTAGTTAGCGACTGTAAGTAAGCCGGCAGAGGTTTCGCAACTGCGACATGGATGGACGTCGTGTGATTGATCAATCAAATATGTGTTTTTCATAGGACCCTTTGTGATGTATGGCATCAATCACTATTATGGTCCCTCCGTCGCCCCCAGTGTTTGCGCTTTCGGGCAATCCCGAATTCCAACCAATTGCGAACTTGGGATCCTTAAGTGTCCAACTGCAACCTGGATGGACGTCGTATGAATGATCAATCAAATGTGTGTTCTCCATAAGATGATAGGACCATTTCTGATGTCTGGCATCAATCACTACTATGGTCCCGCGGTCGCCCCCAGTGTTTGCACTTTCGGGCGATTCCGAATTCCAACCAACTGCGAAGTAGGGATCCTTAGGTATCCCCACATCTTCGATCTGCTGCTTGCAAACAGTCTGTACGCTTTCTCCTGTGCGAACCCTCTACGTTCGAGTTCGTTACCGTTGATAGAAGTGGATTGGTTACCACTTACCCTTACGTTTGTTTCGGCGGGATCCATGAACTTCACCATAAACCGAATAGCTCGCGAGCCTTTTTCGCTCTTTTCCAACATGCTGCGGTCCCCATCGAGTTGGGCCCAATTGAGTGAGTTGCACAAGATTTACCCTTGGGTTTATGCGAAGATCTTTTTCTATTTTCACAACAATTTGTTTCTCGTATAAACGAATTAGAAGAAATGTTAACAAACAATCGTATTTGGAAGCAACGACTTGTAGGCATTGGTACTGTTACTATACAACAGGCTATGGATTGGGGACTTAGAGGTGTAATATTAAGAGGTTAAGAGGTTTCCCGGGATTTGCGAGAAGCGGCACCCTACGATGTTTATGACAAAGTAGAATTTGATGTACCCGTAGGTACACGAGGAGATTGTTACTAGATTCAACAATTAGAACAGAATGGACTGATACCCTCTGCTAACAATCCACCTCCAACAAACCTCACAAAATCAGTTGCAAACCTTCGCCACACAACAATGGCAGGGGATACCAATTCATGGAAAATTAACCCAAAAACTAACAGATGACGCAATGGACACGAAGTTCATTGCCATGGCCAGAGCATGCGTAAGAAGAATGACTATAGAAGCTATGTATGACCTCAGATATGGGCAGGAAGTGGTGGACCCATCCACTGCCCACTGCCTACAGATGGTCAGGACGTTCTTCAAAAACCTCTTCACCTCCAGATATGCGCAACTTAGCATAGAGACAAGACGAGAGGAGATTCTTCACCATAAGGCTACTAGGAAGGTGCAGCTGAGCGGTCATTTGGCCTCTTAGATCCGGCTGCAAAGGTCGGTACGGCAAGGAGACCCTCTAGCCCGCTTCTTGTTCATTATTGTGATGGAGGCGCTAGCGGCGAACCTCCATACTCACAACGACATTAAAAAACTTCAAATCGTCATCCCAATTTGTTCACTTTTCGTTGATGACCTCACTGTAACAGCATAAATCTCCCACCAAAACAAGGAGGAAATAAGGAAATTATGAAACGATTTACAATCCTCTTGGACATGACCATTGATGGGGGAGTAAAACGCTTCAGTGGTGGATCCACCACCAAGGATTCTGCCCGCCAGAACAGTCACGAGTTAAATGGCTCCATGTGTCAGCCCGATTAGAGTATTCGGGATCATGATGATGGCCCAGGGGAAACCGACAACTAATGACGACTGGATCTTGAAACCATTACTTGAGAAAATGATGTTATGGAAAGATAAACACTCATCCTCAGTACTTAACAATGTGGTTTTGGCCTCTTTGTGGTATACATCAGCAATATGAACCCTTAGCAGGGAGGCGGTGAAAGCACTGAAACGACAGGTGAGGGCATTACTGTGGAGAGGGAACAATGAATGTCGAAATGTCATCAGCAGAGTGGCTTGGAACTCGATCATACAACGAAAAGATCCGGGAGGGGGGGGGAGATCTAGGAGGCGAGAAAGAATAAACACGACTCTCTAGGTCACCGTCTTCACAATTCTGTGAATAAAACAAGTCTTGCTTGCGCCCATAGTATGTGGCAACTTGAAGCCCTTACATTGGAACATACTGCATGCCTAGCCCCCCAAACCCCACCTGGCATTGAGCCCCGTACATGGCTAAAGGACCGCTACTGGACCACTCCACGCTGCTGTACTGAGGAAGAGGAAAGTGACAGAGCAGCGGCCAGAAGGGACTTAGAAAGGCACGACTTTTGCACAAAGGCCCTACAAGTCTGGCAACAACTTCCACTTTCCATTAACGCATCCCCGAAAGTTGGGAGGAGGTCATCGGGCAACCCATTTTTGGTAACACAAACATCATTGATCCGAACGATAGGATATTTCAGAGTTCAGCCCCCCCTTGGAACAGTTGGGTTAAACGAGGGGTGTTAAGAATTAAAGACATTTAGGACCCCAACCAAAAGGACTGAAAAATTAGCAATAATTGAGACAAATCCGAAATATTGTCATAACTTGACAATGAATTTGGAGCAGATCGTCTTCTCAATATCACTGCATAGGGGAGTAGTCCTCGACAAATCTCGCTTGATGATTGCACAAGTGTGCATGCCAAATGAGTCTCGTTCGAATACAACACAAGGTGTCTGAGTAGTACGAACGTTATTTGATCATTGTACAATGTGCCACACATTTCAGACTTGTTCAATCACATCACAGAGCACTATGCAGCTCGAATAGTATTTGAATACTGCAAGAGGCAAAGCGTGGTAGTCGTGGCTTAAACGATGTTTGAATACTGCATGGGTGCAGATTCTGCAGAATTTGTACACCATTCGAATACTGCACAGGGATCCGTGCAGTTCGAACCATTTTTGAGTGTTTCATAGGGATTTTTGCAGCCAGAACCTTGTTTGAGTATAATTTGACTATTGCGCACAACCAATCAGGAACGTTGACCCTACTCGTTTACAACTACAGGGTAAAATAACACTCTGATCCCGTCCGTGCACTATACAAAATAAGCGGCTAAATACCACAATTGTTTGAATACAATATCAAAAGTGAGATAAAGGCGTTAAGCACTCCTTACGACCACATGTTAAACCTTATCTAATTTCATATTGATAGTAGCATAAGAACAAGAATGTGTCTCCTTTCCGCAAGCATAATGCTCGCTCTCACTTACTGAAAAAATGATCGAAACTTGTTTAAGTGTTACCACGCTTTGCCCCTTGCATTATTGCACAATTTGTACACAAGTCGAATACTGCACAGGGATCTGTGCAGTTCGAACCATGTTTGAATGTTGTATAGGAATCTTTACAGCTATAACCTTGTTTGAGTATAATTTGAGTACTATGCACAACCGGTCAGCAACCTTGACCCTACTCATTTAAAACACCATGGTCAAATAACAATCTGATCTCGTTCGTGCACTACATGAAATAAGCGGCTAAATACCACAGTTGTTTCAATACAAGATCAAAAGGGGGATAGAGGCTTTAAGGACTCCTTACGACCGTATGTTAAACCTCATCTAATTTCATATTGATAGTTGCATAAGAATAGGAATGTGTCTCCTTTCCCGAAGCATAATGCTCGTTCTCACGTACTGAAAAGACGATCGAAAGTTCACTGTTTGTGTTATGACTCTCAATGTTTTTTTTTTTTTCTCTGGCATTTATTTACTTGACTTGCTCAACTTCTTCCTGCTTTAAAACAAACTTCTCCTTTAATCCTCATCTACCAAGAACTTTGTCAAGAGGTGTGCTGCTCTCTTTCAAGTAAACCACCTATTACTGATTGGAAAGGCAAAATAAAGATTCAACGAAACAAAAGTGTTTTCCCATTCTAACTCTAATAACCAATGAAAGCGAGAGAGTTTTCTTAATTATGTGCCCGCAAATTTCCCTCTTTCACTCACAACAGGCTCTCATCATCAAAGAACGGTATAGAAGTTCACCATATCTTCGTCAATCGATATGAATCGCACAGTTCATCACCAATGAGTGCACACATATACATGCAACAAGCATAAGTGAGATGATACGGATTTTACACTGGATGCCAGAGAGTATAAGACCAGATAGCACAACTTATGAATTCCAACAAGTTATTGCAAGAGCAATAAGAATTCAAGTCACCAACCCTCATCAGCGCATGTTAAAGGTAACTAGTAACCAACATTAACTCTCAGGTAATTATCTTTTCCCCATTGCTCTTCTCTCTTATGTATCTCTCCCCTTCGCTGGTCTTTTCCCTAGCTATGTCCTCGCTGTGTCTTTTCTCCCTACATGCATGCACACTCACTAATGCACACTCACTAACTTCTACTCAAGGATCTAATCTGAATACATCCACTGCTATGCCCACTGACTCCCTACTAATTACCACTAACACCCTGCACTGCCGCAACTATGGATGCCTTCTCCCTGCCAGTGCAATCTCTCTCTCTCTCTCTCTCTCTTAGCATGACATCCTGGCTCAACGCTCTGCCCCTCACTACAATGCACAAGTACACCGACACTTTCACATTTCTTGTGAATGAGCAATCTCCCAAATGAGAAGGTTGGCTAGTCCTTATATTGTCTTGGACTGTTGTTCAACTCGTCACAACCTTTGCTTCCTATAGCTTGACTTGGTTCCGATACCACATCCCCACAGCTTGTCTTATTTCGAATGTCAGGACCTGAAACCTTCCCGATTTTTCATTGGTATGCTGCTGCTTGGGCCTTTGAGTCACAATTTTTCGATTTTAATACTTTGTTTGACTGTGGGCTGTGACTCCTGCCTCTGGGACACGACTCTGGCTCATGGGATGTGACTTTCCAAAATTACTTTTCATTGTGAGATTGTTTGTCGAGTGCCTATTCGACTTGACTACTACAGGTACCCGATTGTGTTTTTTTCTAAAACTGACCGACTTGACCATCCTTGACCCTGGCCTCTGACCCTGAACTCGAAGTTGGGGTCTGAATCGTGGAAGGCCTTTCACTCTCATCGATCTAATTTAGAACTCCTCTAAGAAAACAACTACTACTATATTAATTCATTTTCAAGCCCTCTTCTAGTAAGACAGAATATTCGATGTAGTTTGAATCAGCCCTTCCCTAGTTAACCAGCGATCCTCAGATGGTTCTTGATAAGCAAATTTTACCTTGTACTGTCAATGTGCCCTACCTCTCTGTCCGGATCTGAAAATATCTTCCCCAACAATTTTGTCCATATCATACTTTTCATCCATGTCAGAGGAAATCATCGATCTAAGAGTAGGAAACAGGTCATTAGTGACGCAAGATAGAAGCTTGGAAACATAAAACACCGGATACGTGTATAAATGTGAAGGTATCTCGACAACATAGGAAGGACCATCTGTATCACCAATCACATCTAAGATTTGTCACAGTCCTCTATAGGCAGGTAGTAGTTTCTGGGAGATGTTCTCCTCAGGGAGAAGCTCTTTGGACTTTACCCAGACTAAATCTCACACAACAAATTGCGAGGGTCTACGATGCTTGTTTGCTTTCTCTATGATTTGATATTGTGGTTTAGCTATATTTCCTTTAATCTTTTCAATATCTTTCTGATATTGCACAGCAAATTCTCTAGTTCCCAATGAAAGTCTTTGTATCTGATCAGGATTTAAACAGTCTATGGGTCTACGAAGGCGTCATCCCAAATGCAATTCGGTAGGTGTTCTGCAAGTAGATAGATATACAAAATTGTTGTAGGCACTAACAACTTTGGGCATATTTTCATCCCAGTCAACTTGATCTGGTCGGATGTACATTCGCAGCGTCTGCTGCAAGGCTGCGACAGTTTGTTTATTTGCTCGGTCTGTCCGTTAGTCTCAAGTTGTCTACCTAAGGACATAGTCAATTTGGATCCGCTGACTTTCATAAGTTGTTGTCACTGTTCACCTGTGAACCAGGTATTTATGTCACTAACAATGGTTAAGGGATGTCCAAAATCCTTCACCCAATGATTGAAAAATTCCCAAATTACCAAATTCGTCCTTGCTTCAGCGGGAAGTGGAACAGAAACACTGGATTTACTAAATTTGTCCACTATAACCATAACTTGACTTTTTTCATTTGTACTTCTTATTTTAATGTCCATGAAGTCGATAGACACAGTCTCCAAGACCTGACGGAATAGGCAGAGGTTTGAGTAAACCAAGGTGAGGTTGTGTAGAACTCTTATTCTGCTAATAATCTTGACAACCTTACAAATAGGCGATACAATTATGTTTCATTCCAGTCCACGTATAGGAACGCAGGAGGTTAGCATATGTCTTCCTCCAACCGAAATGTCCCTCAGTATCATGACATTCCCCTATGATCAAACTTCTAATCTTTTCATTGTTTGGAATACACAGTCTATCATGCACATCCGTTTTTTTAAACAACAGTCCTTGAGTCACTCTATAATCCGAAACTTCATGAGGTGCCCCTTGCGATTTCTTTATTAAAGCACTATAGATAGGATCAACAGTGTATGCAGTCCTAACTTTCTCTTACACATCAGTGCCTACATCCACATATGTCACAATGACACTTAAAAAGTCAGATCTCCTACTTAATGCATCGACGACAATGTTATACTTCCCCTTGAGTGGCTTCACCTCAAAATCAAACTGATCAATCTCAGCGGCCCACCTTGTCAGTTTAGGTGATATACGGTGTCGGGGCGAATACCCTTACAAGGGTATCCGCCCTGGTTTTTGCATGCGGCAGAAAGTAGGCTTGGGTTAGAGTTTGAGTATACCGCGCTAGGGGCGGCTGCGTATGTAACTTACGTTGACTGGGGGGTTACTAGAATAGAGAGTGCGTGGGCGCGCGGATTTTTGAGGCGCACTTGATCCTTTTATCCGTTGATGGCGGAAGAGTCGGCGTGACCGCCGGCCAGAGTTTTCCTTCTGATTAAAATAGGGATTAAAGAGATTATGTCTCGTTGATTGATGTGCTTGCCTGTGACCTGTGCGTACGTACGGAGGACGGCATCGGTAACAATGTGACTTCTGAAGGCGTTTCGGTAGCTTGGCGCGTCGTGCAGTGTTCGTTTTGTTTAGGCGTCTGTCAGAGCGAAAACCCAGGCTTGGGTCTGGCATTAGCGGTTATGGCATCTGACTCTTACCAAGGAGATTCAAGGATCGAGGACGAGCGACGACAACGCGGGAATATCAGGGTAGCGTGAAGGGGCCGAGGGGTCAAGGGCCTGACAAAGCATATCCCCCTGGGTTTTGCCATCATCGGCGTTCGATTGGTGGTGGCGGTTCCCAGATACTTCCTTGTAGCGCCGTAAGGTTGTTTGTTCCTTTTTATGCCCCGGCGTGCCGTTGACCCGGACCAACGCCGGATTTAATGGCCACCGTGGCGCGGTCATGTGTACGGCTTTCGTTCGGGTCCAGTGAGGTCGCACGGGGGTGTGTTGTATTCGCAGATTTGCCTGAGGCTCGATTGCAAACTGTTGTCGGAACTGCGCCAAGGCTACCCCCTTATAGTATTATGGGGGACCCCGTAGCAGCCACCTTCGTGCTCAAGCCCCGACGAGGGAACCTGCGGGGAATGCAGTCACCCATCGGTGGGGGGGTACCGGCCAGGGGTCAGCCGACAGTATCAGGGCCGAGCTTTCTTGATTGGGCCGGTCACTGTGCCTCCACATTGGTCCCCTTCCCCTATGAGTACCGATGGTTTCGTCTCAGTACCACTCAGGAGGGGGCAACGACATATATCGTAGGCAGTGGGCACTAAGTTTGCCCACGGGATGCTGTCCGACCGCAGGCAAAGGGGCGATTGTCGGGCTCGGTCGGATTAAGAGAGGTAGTGGCGAACTGAACGGGCGGAGTTCAGCGCGGGCAGGGCAGTTTGCGCAAGCAGGCGATGAGCACTGAGGCAGCGAGGTCGCGGGGACAGAAGGACCAAAGAACGGGCGCCGAGGTAGGAAAGTGGGGTAGGGAGTGACAGGGCCCCTAGAAGGGGGTCGAACCTAGGCGCGGAAACGCGCCAGATGCGTTCGGGGTTGAGGTGGCGGAGATAAGGTCGGGTGCTGTGCAGTCAGCCGCCGTGGGAGGATAGCGCTGGTCGAGGAGGCATCGGGTCACCGAGCGCTGTGCAGCAGAGAGGCGGAGCGGGCGCTGGGCTGATGAACGGGAGAGCCAAGCACCAGGCAGCAGGTAGCGGGCAGGATGAGAAAATAAAATGAACCCGGACGCAGTTTTGCGCCGGGTACATTCGACAAGTGGAGGAATGGAGAGCGGGCGCTGGGCTGATGAACGGGAGAGCCAAGCACCAGGCAGCAGGTAGCGGGCAGGATGAGAAAATAAAATGAACCCGGACGCAGTTTTGCGCCGGGTACATTCGACAAGTGGAGGAATGGAGATGGCGGGGAGGAGATGGCCAAGCCCGCCCGTTGCTTGATGAAATCGGGCGGGGAAAGAACCTACCTGGCGGTTCTAGAGGCGGGCGAAATCGATTATGAAGCTAAGTTTTTGCATTAGTGAGTAGACTTTTAGGTGAGGAAGAATAAGGATGCGCGGAGACAGCGATGGCGAAGGGGTGAAGGAGAGATGCGGAAAGGATATTGAGTCGCGCCCGTTTCTTGATGGAAACGGGCGAATGGAGAGTGAATTCGGGGGTTTTGGCCCCGGGCGAGTGCGATGGAACGGTCAGTTTAGATGTTAGATTAGCGGAAGAAAAGATGGGTGAGATAGAGGCTGCGTGAAGGCATGGTGGGAGGAGTGATGGTGGGGGAAGAAATGGGGCTTGAAATCGTTTAGCTTACCCGATCCGTGATGGATTCGGGTAGGGGAGGGGGCGAATTTGGGGTTATTACCGCGGGCGAGTTCGATGGCCAGGTTAGATAGGTGAGGGGAGGCTTGTAACGGAGGTTAGTAGAGGAGACAAGTGCGCTGTTATGACGGGAGAACGAGATACGATGGAGGTGATGACTCGTATCTCGACCGGTTCGTAGTGGAAATAGGCAGGCGACGACTCAAGTTTGGGGTTTGCAGGCATGGCGAATCTGATGGTAGCATCAGATTCCGAGAGTAAGTAGTGGGCCAGCCTACATCAGCAGTAGGGGCCGCGCGGAGAGTTGGCGGAGTAGGCTATGGTAGAAATTCGAAAAGCGATTTTTATCCGACTCTCATTAAAATTGAGCAGGATAAAGTACGGGACGACGGTTTGTGGTATCTACGAATCAGACTATGAGGTTAGTTTTAGTGAAAGATTAGTAGAAGTAGAGCTAGTGGGAAAGACAGATGCGCGAGGGGAATAGTTAGTGGTTGTTGTTTGAATATGGAGTGAATCTGGCCACGTTTACAGACAGATTCATCCGTTTTTATACACCCCATCGGAGTAAAGTAGCGCGAGGCCAGTCACGGAATGGAGACCTGCCTGTCGCCTAGCGCATTGCCCGTCCTATTAACGGGAGTGATCCCCGCCGGCTTCTGCCTGCAAAGGAGGGCTGGCTATGCAATGTGATTCAAGACCGAGCCAGGGAGCCAACCTGCGCCCCAACCGGGTCGACGTGCAGGGCCAGAGTTTGGGCGACGCAGGGACACAGCCGCAGGGTGAGGGAGTGTGTGGTTAAGGGAGAGGAAGAGGGAGGAGTCGAGCACTTGCCTGTCCGGAGTTGGCCACGACAGTAAGATAGGAGAGCAAGTATCCCTGGTGTTTCAACCAGAGGGTCATACTGCACTCCGCTGGCAAGCGTACGAATCAGACAGCGGGAAGGAAGAGCCCAACTCGGCATGAAAGGGGCCAAACCAGCGACACGGCGGCCTCCCTGGGCACGACGTTGTTCGGAGAGGGCAGGGTAAGTTGGAGCCTACCTGCTTTAGTCGTTGTAGGTGCCCATGCCGCCATGTGGAGATCTGCAGCAGCAAGACCTAGCCTTGGCTACTACAGCTGGACTACTAAGGTTGGTTCTACTGCTGTACTTTCCGTTGTTGCCTAGAGGCGAGTTCAACTGTGGACCGGCAACTACTGCTGCTACTGCGCACTACTGAAGGGCCGCTGCGAACTGCTGTTGTTGTACTGGACTGAACACAGTTGTTGCCCTGGGTCGCTGTGCACGAAAGGCTGCAGCTGCTATTGAGTGCGCAGTTTCCGCTCTGGATTGTTCACGAGTTGTGGTCAACTGCTGGAGGTTGCAGACTGTTGCTGCCTACTAATGGTTAGGGCGTACGTCTGCATACTACCGTAGGCTGTGGCCGGCTGTTATAGCCGGCCGAACAGGGGTGGTGAGACCGCGGGGAAAGGTTGCTGCTGTGGGTGGAGGGCTATTGCAAGGAGCTGTGTGGCCGTAGACGGGTTGAAGAGGGGTGTTGAAGCTCAGGGAAGTGACCAGATCAGGCAGGACAAGCAGGGGGGATAGTGCGGCAATTTAGGGGGCCATCAGAGGGTTGGCTCTGACAGGTTGACGTCGGTTTGAACAAGCTGTTACATTGGCTGCCATTGCGGGGCCCTCAGGCGATGAAAGATATCAAGGCCCTCTCCTGCGAGTCTGAGAGCACCCTCCCTGGATCTGAGAGTCTCTATAATCTTGTATATATATGTACTTATATACGAACAAGGCTAGTCAGACATTGTTTCTAAGATGAATGGCTTGACTATAGCCTTATCACAAGCGAAGAGAGTATAATCAAAAGTTATAAGTGAAGGTAACTTGGGCCGGCTGAGTATTATTTCTAAGATGAATGGCTCAGTCCTACGCTCATTTTTGAAGATTAAGTTCAGAGGAGTATATATAAATTGACTACTTAAACAGTTCAGGGCGACTAAGCATGGTTTCTAAGATGAATGACTTAGTCATGTGCCCCAATGAAGAGAAAACTAGTTGTGCAGCCTGTTCGTGCATAATTAAGGCAGAGGGTTGACATTGTTTCTAAGATGAATGACCAATCCCAATGCCCTATGTAAGCCGAGAGTAAAAGGTTAAATAATTGAAAGACTATGAACTATTGTTTGCTAAATTGACTTGGGTTGGCGAGAGTACTTACCTTTGTGGTTTGCCCTGCATGTGGCTGAGTGAGATTACTACTTGGTCTGAGATTCAGTTTGACTGGTAGTTGCTTTAGAAGCTCGCCACGTGCTAGAGCAATAGGAGTTAACTTCAATTCCTGCATTTTCTGAGCTAAGTTTTTTTTACTTAGATCAATTCTCGCATTTTCTGGGATCTTTTATTATACTTCGCTTTGTATAAATTTTGGTAAGCTACTTTCTCTACAGGAAGCGCTGCCGAAATTTCTGCAAATCCAAGGAGTTAGTTAAATTCTTGACTTTTTCATTGTTCGGCTTGTCTACTAAAGTTCATATATGACTTAGTAAAAATCTGGAAAGTCTCATTTTCTAAAGGGAGTGTTGCCCAATTTTTTGCTATTTCGGGGAGTTAGACAAAATTGGGCTTTGGAAAATCAAAGACTATTTCTGGTTTCGTATTCAGGCTTATATAAATTATGAAAAGACATTTTTCCTACGGGAAGCGCTGCCGAAATTTTCTCAGTTTAAAGGAGATAGATCATATTTTGATAGGTGGCGATTCTGACAATCCACCCTAAACAGGGGAAATTCTGTTATTAGTCTACCTTTGCTTTGAGCACTGGCTTAGAGGTAGGCTTAGACTTAGTTGGCAGATAACGTTGAGTAAAGATGTGCAATGAAGGTTCATCCCCCATATGTTGATGATTTAACTTCTTGGACACTCGATTCAGGACTTGGACTAGTTTCAGCTTGATCCTACGAGGATCATCTTCTGTTATCACTGATAACATGTCGGTTGCCGATTCGTCGGTTTACGATTCAACACCAATTCACTCCTGCCACTCAACCTAAAGGCTTTAGCCTTGAGATTTGAATTGTTTTGTTGTGTTTTTACCCGGACTTTATTGAACGGCCATCCAACAAAAGTACTGAGTATTTATTTAAGAGTTGCACGAGTGAGGTTTGTATGGCTAAAGCGAGGAGTATGAGTGCGCTGAATGGTTGAAGTTGACCCCGTGTAGTGCGTTGATTTCAAGTTGAATCTTTGATGTGATTGCAGGTATGGTTGTGGTTCGGACTCTGGATGTGATTGCCTGCGATTTCATACATATATGGCTGAGAGGAGCTTCACTGTGACTGTGAGAAGTGATCGTCCTATATAAATAAACCTTATATATATATATATATTTATATATATATATATATATATATATATATATATATATATATATATATATATATGTGCCTTGGGTATCCGCGCGGCTTACTGAGATCGTGCGCAAGGGTTAACCAGGTTATGATTTAAGAGAAAAGGGAGATCTCATTTTATCCTTTTGTTTTTTTTTAGATTTTTATAGTCGGACGTTGGTCCTGGGCCGGGATTCAAGGTCCTTGTCCAGGACATCCCAAACCCTAGGCTCAGCAGGGAAGGAATCTGCCCCCGTGCAGAGCCTATTTGCCATGCCTACCGAGACGCTCAGACCAAAGGCCGGAGATCTCGCGGCGGCTGCACGACTATTCCTTCAGCCGTGCAATATCGTGAAGGATCAGACCCTCACGATGCTTCGAGTCTGACACTTGAGTGTCATAAGCGGTACTCAGATCCACGAGGGACCGCTTGATTATGGGCACTACATAGTACGCCATCATTGCGACCACTTGCGTACGTTTGCGTTGCGAGTCGATGTGATTTAACCCTGTGTCCACGCGGTTTTATACTAGGTTCCGCACGCGACGCCTATCCGATTTCTGCGTCGGAGAGTTATGAGACGGCTACTGAAGGGACTAGGAGTGTTGTCGCGTTGTTCGATGTGTGTGTGTGCGTGCGTTTTATTTTTGTTTTCGTAAAGTGATGTGCGCGTGGTGTGTGGGATGCGTCCTAGTTGACCTACGACGAGCCGCGCTTGGGACTTCAGTCCCCCAAGATGTCGGTTCGCGTGTGGGTCCGATAGGCGTGTTACCACGCGTACCCCCTATGCTACAGCGAACGAGAAACGCCCTCGGCTGGTCCACCTCTGCGATTGCAACTGATTAGCTTTCGTACTGTGGACTGGTCGCTCGGCGGGGATACGCCCACCGAAGGGAGGTGACAACTCCCGTAAGGTGGAGGTAAGTTGTGCCTCGCATAGGCCCTATCCTGTCGTAGGGGCTCGCGAGAGGTATGGCTGGCGCATTCGGTCGGAGCGGCCTAAGGAAGCTCCATTTGTGTGTTCGCAGCAAGGTTGGTCCAACTCCTGCGTGACGCGGCCGAGAGGGTCCCGCGCTGCCGCGTATGGTGCCGGACCGATGTGCCCGACAACGGGCTTGCGTTTTAAGCCAACGAAGTGTTTCATGATCAGAGTATACTTTGAAGTGGCGTCCTAGTAGATGGTGTCGCTAGTGACTTACGACTTCCCAGAGACCAAACAACTCTCATTCGTAAGGGGAAGCGGCGACCTTCTCACTAAGCAATCGACAGGACATAAACTCAACTATCTTGTACCCCTATGTAACCGCGCGTTTATTGAACGCGCGTTTCGCGTTCAAGGTTTGAACGCGGTGAACGCGCGTTCAGTGAACGTGCCTGAACGCGATTGATGCGTATGCGCAGGGTGCTATGCGGGGTGGGGGGGGGCTGTGGGCAGTGTAGGGAGCGGTGGCGGTGCTTGGGAGGGGTTGTGGGCAGTGTGGGGAGCGGCGACACTGTTTGGGGGGCGGTCTGTAGGCCAATGCTCCAGATAAAGTGGAAAAAAAAAAAAAGAAAAAAAAGTGTGTGAATGTGTGTGTGTATGTGTGTGTGTGTGTGTGTGTGTGTGTGTGTGTGTGTGTGTGTGTGTGTGAATGCTCCTCTTTTTTTTTCAAGGGGTGGTTGGGGAATCCCCCCAACACGGCTCAAACAGCCATTGCAGACTTTCTGAAAGGTCATCGCAACCATGTGGTGCAGACCCCCCCACCAAATTCAAGGCAGGCAATGAATGTGAGGGAGAGCAGGAGCTAGCCGAATATATACTTAACATTCGGATTCAGGTCTGTGTTTCAGCAGTTATGGGTTGCTGGTGTAGCTAGGCCTGCACTACTCACCAAATGTGCAAAACTGGAATGAATTCTCTGCAGAACGTGGAATAATATGCTGTCATATGTTTTGTCTTTTTTTTCTCGTTTTTCTTTTCTTTTGTTTTTTTTTTCTCGTTTATTTTTTTTCTCATTTTTTTTTTTTCTGCTTTTTATATTCTTAGGAATACGTGCAGTGGCCCTAAAAGAAAAAGACAAGAAAAGAAAAACGAAAAAACATATGGTGGCGTATTATTCCACGTTCTGCAGCAGATTCATTCTAGTTTTGCACATTTGGTGAGTAGTGCAGCCAAACCCTGAGAATGACGTGCAGACCTAGCTACACGAGCAACCCATAACTGCTGAAACACATACCTCAATTCAAATCTTGAGTATATATTCGGGCAGCTCGTGCTGTACTCCATATTCTCTGCCTGCCTTCATTTCCGTGGGGCGGGTCTGTGCTACATGGCGGCAAGGACCCCTTCATATATCCTGCGTCGGCCGTGAGAAAAAAAAAAAAAAAAGTGCATGTGTCAGTGTGTGTAAATTCCGGGTGTGTTGTTGTTGGGGTGTTTATGTTTGGTGGGTGTATTTCGTTTTTTTTTTTTTTTTACTTCATTTTCTGCATGGCCGTAGTCCTCAGCGCGCGCGACCCCTTCCCTGGGGTCGCGTTCAATTTTCTCTCACTCCTTCGCGCAGCGCGTTTGAACGCGGTTGAACGCGGCCCCGGGGGGTATAACGCGCACGTTTGAACGTGAACGCGCGTTCGACGTGTTCAACCGGTTACATAGTTGTACCCCTTACCATCGTCTTGCCGGAGTAAGGCTCCTGTCCCGTATTGACTGGCGTCAGTGGTCACTACGAAAGGCAAAGACGGATCTGCAACTTTCAATACCTAGTAGTTAATTAAATATTTTTTTAGATGCTTGAAAGACGTAGTACAATCTTGATCTCATTTCCAGATAGTTTATTTCTTCAACTGTCTCCGTAATGGGGCAGCAATTACCGTAAAGTTCCGAACGAACCTGCAGTAATAGTTCGCCAGACCAAGGAACGAATGCAGTTCTGCCACTGTACGTGGGTTAGGCCAGTCTCTAATGGTTGCAATCTTAGCGTCTTCCGGTTTAATGTCGTCATCATTTACCATACGTCCAAGATATAAAACCTAACGCTTCGATCATTCACACTTCTTGGGGTTAATCTTGAAATTGCCCTCTCGCAACTTGTTTAGCACAACTTGAAGGTGCTCGTTATGTTTGCTAAGACTCTTGTTAAAAATTAAGATATCATCTAAATAAACAACGACAAACTTATCAAGCCACTTACGAAATAAGTCATTCATACATATTTGGATGGTTGCAGGTGCGTTAGTTAGACCAAACGACATTACGACAAACTCATAATGTTCGTACCTAGTCCGAAAGACCGTCTTATACTGGTTTTCTGGCTCTACCTCAATCTGATGGTAGCCAGATTTCAAATCGATTTTTGAAAAATACTTGCAACCGTGCACCCTATCCAACATATCATTTATCCTGGTAGTGGCTCCGCATTTTTTACAGTTATAGCATTGAGCCCGCTGTAGTCTATGCGCATGTGCAGTTCACCGCCCTTCTTTGGTTCGAATAACACTTAAGCACCGAATGGTGAGGAACTTGGTCATATCCACCCATTTTCTAATAGCTCATCTAATTGCTTTCGCAATTCTTCCAGTTTTATGGGAGACATTCTATAAATTGGGCCCTTGGGTATTTTGCTACCGGGTTCAAAATCGATTCGGTGCTTGATCGCTCTTTCAACTACTCCACTCAGGGTCTCTCCCACATGTGCAAACTCACTCAGCAATTTCTACATCTCGGGGGAAACAGACTCTACCTTTCTGTCTTCTTCACGACCCCGGGCGCACATACGCAACAAACACATGATCTGCGAGGCCATTTTTGGCCACATGTCGGGCAAATGCAGGGACACTCATACAAAAATGGGCTAAGGTACTCTTTGCACCGGATGCATGAAACAACCGTACCTTCTTTTTCCCACCCTAGGGACTGGGAAGATAACACTCGTGCTCACCCAATTTAATGTCTGCATCCGCAGCTTCGTCCCAATTTGTTCCTAAGATCAGGTCAAAAGGGAGACTGTCTTTCATTAAGAGTGTCAGGGATTGCAAAACTCGTTCCACTTTACCCCCTGCCTCCAACCGGAAGTATGCCCTAACCCCTTCAACATAACTATCTACGACCATTCTTTATTATCTGCTAACGTGCTTACAACGGGCTGGTCTAACTTTTGAACCTTCGGCCCTAAGCGCATATTCTGCAACACTTTCTTGCTTGTATAATTGCGCGTTGATCCACTGTCTACTAACGTGTCCACTCTGACTTTACTAACCTCTATGTGGGCAATTAGCAACTGCCCTTTCTTCTTTATCATTTCGGCCCAAGCGTGGCAACGAGTGATCAGTTCATCAACAATGCTTGCGAGGGAACCACCTACACAAGTTTTGACACAAGCAACTTCTAGGCAGCTAACTAGGTGGGTGGGTGGGTCGGTCGTTCAGTGGGTGGGTGGTTCACTGGGTGGGTGGGTGAGTGAGTGGGTTAGTGGGTGGGGCGTGTGTGGATGGGTGGGTGGGTGGGTGGGTGGGGCGTGTGTGGGTAGGGCGTGGGTGCCAGGGTAGGGCATGTGTGGCTATCGGTAGCACAACGGGGAGAGCTGGCAAGCGACAAAAAGTGATAGGCATTGAATTGTCACCGTGATTTTTTTTGCAATTGAAATGAATTTTTCTAATTTTTAAATTATTGTTTCTGGAAATGTCACTACAAAATCTACGTATGCTCCCATTTTAAGATTTCTTGACGTTTTCCTTTCAACGCTAAAAATTGTTGAAGTTGGAGTAGTTTTCCTGTTGGCCCGCACATGGTAAAGTGGCAAAAATAGAAAATAAGACGATTTGATGCGACACTCATTTCACGATCTAATTTTTTTATTTTTATTTTTAAATATTTTTTGTGGAAAGATCACGACCAAATCTATAGGCCCTTCAATTCGCAAAGTTGTGGAATCGTCCTTCTGACTGCAAAAATTCGCAGACGTTACGCTATTTTATCGTTGGCCAACACGTGTCAGAATGACAAAAATGAAAACTACATGGAAACGGCGTGACATTTATTTCATGATCTAGTTTTTTTAAAAAAAAATCGGATATTTTTCTTGGAAAGATCACAACCCAAACAACCCAGTCTACCCGAGCTCAATTTTTCATATTTTTTCATTAATTCTTCTAGGCGAAAAAATCGTCAAAGTTGGTACTTGAAAACTGCGGGACTGGGCCCGCCGGCCACAGTGTGCAACGTTAGGGTTTGGACACACAGGCACATCTTGACCTGCCAGCTGCCTAACGTCGGATACACTTCATAAAAAAACAGTCCCTAAAACGACACAGGGACCCAACTCACCTCGTAGTATCAAAGCAGGCAGTTGCGTATCTCAAATTTGTGCGTGGGTTCAAACCCCAACGACAACCATTAACAACAAACTTCGAAATATTAATATTTGTGTGTGTGGGGGGGGGGGGGGGGGTGCGTGGGTGACAGGCGTGCGGACGGGCGGGTATGTGTGTGGGCGGGTGACAGGCAGACAGGCAAGCGGGCAGGCAGGCGGCAAGCAGGTGGCGGGCAGGTGCGTGCACCCACCCGTCCAAATGTTGGGGGGGGGGGGGGGGGGTGCGTGGGTGACAGGCGTGCGGACGGGCGGGTATGTGTGTGGGCGGGTGACAGGCAGACAGGCAAGCGGGCAGGCAGGCGGCAAGCAGGTGGCGGGCAGGTGCGTGCACCCACCCGTCCAAATGTCTTTTGTCAAAACCAAGAGGAAAAAAAAAAAAACGGCGGGAAACAACACGGGGTCGAAAGCAGGGAACGAAAACATAAGAAAAAGAGGCGAAAACAACACGAACGACGCGGAAAAAACGAAAACTAAAAAACCATTTTCGATACACCTGTTGCGACAAAAAAGAAAAGAAAAAAAAAAGTCACCGGGAAACGACACCACCGACATGGGCGGAACAAAAAAAAAATAAAAACAAATTGTGTCGCTCACTTATTCGACAAACTCCTCGCGACGAAAAAAAAAAAAAAAAAAA
>BFEA01000031.1:810923-836181 GCA_003427395.1 Chara braunii
GCTACAGCTATGGCAGCGCTAGCTGCCACTACCTATGGCTGCACTACACTTCTCTGCCCACTTCGTCTTCGGGCACACTGCAGACCTCCTCGCACAAGCTGCTAAGGCAGCACTTCCGCATGGCATCCGCAGGAATGAATGAATGAATGGACGCAGCCTCTTGATTTATACTTCTGCGCTGCGTTGGTCTGCCCTGTATCCCTGGCCCATGGTGCACACAGTCCCCCCCGTGGTACTTGCTGGGCCGGACTGCTACTTTCTAGACTCTCCCATGACTGCATGGCGACTACCCTACGACGCAGTGCAGTTGCACTGGGGTCCTACTATTTGCCCTTGCCACTTGTCCTCGTCTCCAACATGGGCTTGCTTTAGTCACACCACTTGCCCACTTGCCTGCACCACTTGACCACTTGCCAACCTTCTAGAAGGACTGCAGCTAGTCTTCTAATCTACAGGTCTACAGATCGAATCCTGGCTACCTATAGACCTACGACAGACCTACCTACCACTGGCGGTTCTACAGGTCGCAGGTTCAACTCTTCGAGTTGACGCAGGTATTGTACACAGGTAAGTTGGGGAACTAGGGATCGAGCCCTGGGATCTGCCTCAGCTACCATGAATTGGTGAATACCGTTTCATTCCAATCCCCAGCTAGAATAAGGTGTTCGCAGTTCGGGATAAATAATGGCAGGTCCTCAAAAAAATTCCTTCGTTCACGGACGTCGTTAGGAGCATAAATATTGGCTATTACCCATTCCTGACCCTCCAACCATAATTTAACCCACGCCCATCTCCCCCAAAGGTCAGCGAAAAAATCAACGATCTCAGCCTGAAGGCTTCGATGTACTAGAATAGCAACACCTCCTTTCGATCCCCTAGCTGGCGACCAAAGCTGTGGGCCATCCCACCATGCCCCCAAAGCTTCTATCTTAGGTTCAGACAGCTTACATTCCTGCAAACAGATGATATCTATCTTCTTATCATGGATCCAACTTTTTAGCCGACCTTTCTTATTCCTACCGGATGTGTCCCCTAACCCGCGAATATTCCAAGAGGCAACATTAAGTCTGCCCATTCTGGGCAGGGGTTCCAGCAGGTTGGATCTGGGAAGAAGAGCCTGCAGGCTCTGCCGTCACTTGAGGCCAAGCTACCGACAGTGCAGATTTGAGAAACTGCGAATTCAGTTTCTTCTCTTTTCCCAATTTAGCGTTCAGTTCATGTAGGAATTCTGCTGTCAGGGCCAGAGAAACTTTCACCCTTCGGAGATCTGGCTTGCTACCGTCTACAAACCAGGCTAGCGGGATCAGGCGAAGGCCTTCCCTCTCGAGTTGTTCGAGCTGACCTGACTGAAAACGAGCATCGAAAAGTGGGGTATAATACTTTATCCTGCCTCCCACAGATTCGACGAAGAATCGGGGCATTGAAACGTCCACAATAATACGCATGGGGATCTTGTTCTGGAATAAATTCCTAGCAAGTGATTCCGAAGCTGTCGGCATAGGAGACTCTGGGCAATCCATGCTAAACAACGAAGGGTTCCCATCCAGACCTAACCAAGCAACTACCCAAAAAGAACTTCGAGCAAAACAACACACAATCGGAAGTAGCTTCGTCTCCATGATCGCCTGACCCTTGGACAAAGCATTCATCCGAGCTCGCGAGGTTTTGCGCTTACCTGCTCTTGAAGACAGTATACCTGCAATAGAGGAGCCTTCGTTTGAATTGCCTGAAGCCTCCGCATGGATTTCATCCACTCGGATCTCGACCCCACCGTCCTCTGAAATTCGTCTTTGCTTGCCGGAAGATTCTCCTCGAGATCGGCTACCTCCCAGTCCCTGTCCCTGACTTCTCAGTGGAGAAGCAGGGGGAGGGGGTGGGGGAGGATAGGGCATCCCCATGTATCCTGGATATTGTCCTGCCGTCGGACCCCACCACCCTTGGTTCTAGGGAACAAAAGCATGCACATTAGAGTAGGAAGGGCTTGCGTTCAACTGGACGTTCGCTGCTGTCCACCCGACTGCTGCATGACGAAAGGATGAGGGGGGAGACCTTGGAAGAAGGACGCCCACCCTCCACCTTGCATGTTCGTATTTATTACGCCAGCTTGCGGAGCCTGGAGATTGCCAGTGACTTGTTGCGTCGATCCTCCCGCCGGTGAGAACACTGGGTTGTTGCATACTGAAGTACCTCCCGGAACGTTCAGGTTGCCTGACGCTGATGCTGCGGCGACCACTCCCTGTTGCTGTTGTTGAATCCCTCCTCTAGTTGGAGCGAGGGAGCCCTGGTATTGAGCTCTTGAGCCTCCCGCCCGACCGTTCAACGTTGACCCTTGCGGTTGATTACCGAAGGATCCTCCCTGTGTTCGACGACTCGGCCTTCTGCACGTGTCTTCGGTGTGGAAGAAATTACGATATCTTCTGCACCACTCCGTGTCGGCGTTAGCCAGTCTTACATCCAGGGAATCTCCTTGATGAGTTTGGATCCAGATTTTATCCTTCATGCAGTCCCTCTTGGACGGATCGATGTCAAAACGAATATTCATCAGCTTCAGATCTGATTCATCTGCTTCTGGAAGATGACGCTTCAAGATCTTGCCGATCGCTCTCTCGACATGCACATGGATGAAAACCATCTCGTCTAGTGGGACACCCACAGCCACCACCCAAAATATGTCCTCATCAATCGTTCTTCGCCAATCTCTAACCTCCGCTCGAGTCATCCATGGTTTGAAGTCTGTGGATAGATCACACCAGCCAGCTCCACGAAGTCAGATCTCTAGGCAAGCATCCAGTCTGTGACTTCTTTCTTGGAACATAGGAAACCACATTAGGACTCTCGGCTTTTATGCGGCCTCGCTTGAATTCTTGACCGAAGATTTCGTCACTGATCCAGCCTTCTTCATACGCACGGATAGCGTCTTCCTTCACTCTCCTTGGCAGAAACCTAGCTTCTTCCCGGAAAATGACCGTGACAGTCCTGCCTTTGAGCCATTTTACTTTGACTTCATCCACTGAATTATTCAAGATAAACTTTACTTCTCTTCCGTTGACTTCCATGACTCCGGNTGAGCCATTTTACTTTGACTTCATCCACTGAATTATTCAAGATAAACTTTACTTCTCTTCCGTTGACTTCCATGACTCCGGGATCGATATCCGTCGGGACGATGCCCTCCTCATAAAAAGCTCTAACCATCTCCAAGATACGCTCCTCCTCCATTCGATAGTCACCTGGAACTTGGCCTCTTGCGTCCTGATCGATCCCTCCCCGTAGAGAGGGGGGGGAAGGTTCGGGTTCCATCTTGAGCAGTTGTCTTCCTCACTGAAAGGCTTCTTCCTCCTACTTCGAAGGTTGATATCACTGACTACCAGCAGAGTACTAATGCTAAAACGTGTATCAATGGGGCGCAGGGGCTAGGTGGCAACTTGTCTAGTTGCTGACGATCCCGGCTATGGCCACCGCCATAGACCCTTGACAGAACAAGGGTTTCGGAGCGTCACCCACGGCAATCCTTCCACGGCGGAATTCACGCCGCCAACCAGGCCCGCCGAAGCAGGCGTCGTTACGACTGAGCGCTAACGCGCCAGCGGTAGCGACGGTCCACCCACCCCCCTGGCTATCTCTATCCCACTGGAGTTTATCCTCAACATGGTTCTTTTTTTTTTTATCATCATGACAATGCTTTGGAACAAGTGTCATTTTGCAAATCGTCACCAAATTACGTCCACAAACCAGCCCACCAATTCCAGCTGCACTGATGACTCCAGACACACATCCCCGCCACAGGTAAGTAGCTGTTTACACGATTTTTCAGCACCTGCAGCACAGCAAACTTTTTTTTTCCTTTTCTTGTCTCAATTTTACGGTTCACTACAGAACAGCACACTACACGATTTTTCAGCACCTACAGCACAGCACACTTTTTTCTCTTTTCTTCTCTCAATTTCACGGTTCACTACAGAACAGCACACTTCATCCGCCGTACTTGATACTGCTTGCTCTTCCTTTTTGACCTTTTCCATTTTTTCTTAGACCGCCCGTACGCCCCCAGCCTTGCTGAAAGAAACTCGTCTGGAAAAAAAAAAGAGAAAAAAAAGAAAAAAAAGAAAAAGAAACTTGTCACCTATCTGGAAAAGAGTCGGTGCCAGCACGCCGTCTATTAAAGAAATCAGTGGCCAGCATCGCTTTTCAGCCTCTGACACAGCCCCACGGCCGATGTGAGGCCTGTACGACAGACAGTACAGTACGAGTGGTTTAAATCTCGTTTAAAGGGGGAAGCTCCTAATGTTACTAGAATCAATCTGCATCTATAATGTTAGGAGCTTCCCCCTCCCAAAAAAAAAAAGAAAAAAAAAAAAGAAACAGATCTGTGAAAAAGAAAAGAGCAGCAGCCAATCAATCCACGTCTGAACAACGTTGCTTCAGGTATGATCGTAGAAATGACCGGTGCCAGGTCCCACTACCTAGCTGCGTCGAGTTTCCTCAACGCCCAGTGCCAGGTCCCACTACCTAGCTGCATCGAGTTTCCTCAACGCCCGAATCTGGATGTGTTTATGGAGATGTGCGGTTGACTCATTTTTTCCTCAACGCCCGAATCTGGATGTGTTTATGGAGATGTGCAAATGTGCAGTTGAGTCATTTTTTGCACATCGCCAAATCACGTCCAGATACGGGGTGTCGATGAAACTCTACTCTGAAAAAACAAAACAAAAAATCACGTCCAGATACACGGTGTTGAGGAAACTCGACGCTGAAAACACAAAACAAAAAACAAACTCGACGCTGCTGATGGGACTTGGCCCAGGGGGCAGATAATTCAGAGAGTCTGTTTACTCACAAGGATTCGAACCGAGGGCTGGTAGTCAATACCTGCACGAAATTGTTTCTGCGCAGGTAGGGAGGAGCCTCCCCCCAAGGACATCTTTCTTCTACAGGAAAAAAAACGAGAAGTACAAAAAAAAAAAATCTTTCTTGCTAATCTTTCTCCGTATCCTTCCATTTTGTTTATTTTTTGGGAAGATTTCGATATGCCCCTGAAAGTTTGATTTATTTGCCGCGTGCCCCTCGGACGGCCAACTGACCCTGCCACGACCCTCTGAGGCTCTGACAATGACTGAAAATTCTCAAAAAACCCTGGCGTCATTTGGGCCTGAATTATGTTCAATATGCCCCCTACCGGCGCAGGTTTCCAGTATGTCCCGGGGCCAAGTCCCACTTACCTGAATTCTCAAAACCTGACTGTAGATTCCAAAGATAAACGGCCAGATTTCCATATGCCCCTGAAAGTTTGATTTATTTGCAGCGTGCCCCTCTGACGGCCAACAGACCCTGCCAGACCCTGCCACGACCCTTTGACAATGACTGAAAATTCTGAAAAAAACCTGGCATCGTTTGGACCTGAATTATGTTCAATATGCCCCGGGCCTAGGGGTGCGGTTTTCCAGTATGTCCCGGGGCCAAGTCCCACTTACCTGAATTCTCAAAACCTGGCCGTAGATTTGGAAGATGAACCGCCAGAAATGACGAATCAGCGTCAGTGGGACTTGGCCCCCGGTAGCTCCCCTCACAGGGCCAGGGGAAGAGCTGAGAGTGCCACTTTCCAGTATGCCCCGGTAGCTCCCCTCCCAGGGCCAGGGAGAGAGCTGCGAGTGCCACCAACGGTCACAGGGGCATGCTGCAAAGTTCCAAATGTCACTGACAGGGGCCTGAAGGAAAGTTCAAAGGCCCCAGGGGCACGACAGGGTAAGTCGGCCGCTAGAGCATCACGCCACAAATAAATCGGACTTTCAGGGTCATATCGAAAATTTCCCCTTTTTTTTTCAGTTTCGGATCGTAGGACGTTAGCCCCCCTCCCCCCCCCCAAAAAAAAATAACAAAGCACCTGAGGAAATCTCGAGACAACGCGACAAAAGTTAAAGCCGCGGAGTCTCCACGTCATCACCTGTGTGTCGGCGTCTTCGTTCAGAAAAAGAAAGGTTAGGCCAAAAAAGGCTCAGGTTGTGCAGCTAAGCGAACAGGAACCTGTCCACAATTAAGGCCTGGTTCGAGCAAACGTTGTGCAAAACAGGCCCGCAGCACGTCAGGTCGAACCGGTGTTATGCCTGTGATAAGCCAGCCTGAACCTTGCCCACTTTACGCGCATTATTCATACGCAGTACAGACAACCACCTGTTGGAGTTCACCCGCCTCACTTGGCCGCGCGTGCCATGCTGGTGGCCAGGCTGATGACGACGGCGCTGCTTCGCTGTCGCAGGTCTGTTGAGTGTCGCCGCCCGTCGAGGGACGTGTATGTCCAACTCCCAGGGGCAAGGTCCTTTTTTTTTCCTTTCTTTTTTTCCCAGCGGCGAGGTCCTCCGACTACTGTTAGCAACGGCGATTGGACTGAACATCTGAATCTGGACGTGTTGTGGAACGGGGCAGAAAATCGAGAATGAACTGCTTTGTCCTTCGGGACATCCGTTAAAATTGGAATGATACAGAGAAGATTAGCATGGCCCCTGCGCAAGGATGACACCCTTAAATCGAGAATGAACTGCTTTTCTGCACCTCTGCGTAAATCACATCAAAATCCGGAGTCCTCATGGCTGCCGTCCTCCCCCGAACACAACGCACCCTCATTTTGGCTGCACCGGACTGGAAAGATGGCTTCTATACAGTTGTTCTCAGGGTGCGTTGTGTTCGGGGTACCAAACACGGTAGTAGGACCTTGCCCCACGTCCGCGACCCGCACGTCCCGAGTCGCAACTGGTTACCACGGCAGAAGAAACTTTGGGCCTACCGGTAGCTCCACTACTCACCAAATGTGCCAAATGAGAATGAATCTTCCGCTAGAACATGGGAAGATACACGACCGTATTTCCCCCCTTTTTTGCATGTGGAGAGTAGTGGAGTGAGGCCCTTGCACACACACACAAAACACCCCTCCTGATGACTCGGTGAAAGTCCGACCAAACACTTTACCACAGTCATTTCCTTCTGTGGAGTCCGTGTATAGCGAACATGACACACACACACACACACACAAACACACACACACACACACACACACACACACACACATTGATAGTAGCGGGAGGCTTTGTACATAATGTTATCTCAGGAAGACGGTGTGAGCAACATGGACAAATTATTTTCCACGAAAATGGACAAGTGTCCCACTCTCCACTAATCAATTACATAAACACACTTGTACAATCAATCAAAAGATGTAATCAAGCAGCAAATTTCTATCCAACTCTTGTCTGTCGACTCCCTGAGAATTTTGTTACTCCTTTGAGCATTTTCCTTTTCACGTTCCTGGTCGCAATTTCAGGGTTTATTCAACCGAAATCGTAAGGTTCCTACTGGCTGGCAAACGGCAATCCCTGTAATCAATCCTCAGGTCCGACTGCCAACTTCAGTCCGACATTTTTTTAAAGAAACAAAAGAGGAGCCGGTGAACACGGCCAACTCATTGCAAAAGAAACCTTCACACTATCCTCTCCTCGAACACAACGCACCCGCATCATATAACCGTGTTAGACCGGAGAAAAACAGCTAGAAGCACGCATGATTCCGTCGTAAGATCAGGGTGCGTTATGATCGGGGGAAAAGACGTCCGTCAACCACTAGAATTAGAGAGCACGAGTACTAGAGAGTCGAATCTCTCTCTGGAAGACAGAGGCAGACAGACAGGCAAGCAGGCAGGTAGGCAGGCAGGCAGGCAGGAACCGTTGGTGTAATCCTCTGTGGTCCCGGCGGCACAGTCTCTTTACAACGATCGGTCGACTACAGAGGGCAATACCGACCCCGACGTGGGCCTCTCTCCAGAGGGCAATCCCGACCCCGACGTAGGCCTCTCTAGAGAGGTCAATCAGGATAATCACCACTGTGAAGTTTGGTTTCCGACAACAGCGGAGAGAAACCGTCGAATCTGATACAAAGCTGATCCCGACCGCAACATATTCCTCTCTCCACGGAATTAAAAGTCGATTAATCAAAATTGCAGAAGATGTAAACATATCAGGGGGGGCCTAATAACTGACTTTGACTTGGCTGCGGTCAAATAGAATAGAAGCGCAATCCCGCCGAATCAGAGCCGTACACGTGGCACGTTAAACAGGCCAGCGAATCCACTTGACCGCCACCTGTTCGCTAGGTAGAGCCCCCTGCGAGTCCACTTAAGTGCCACGTGTTCGTTAGGTAGAGCGCCCACGTCGCTTCTCCTTAATTCTACCTAGTCACACTGATCGAATGCGGAATTGAGCAAAAAACTGAAGGAGCACGAACAAAACGGGGCAGGGGGGGGAAGGAGGGGGACAAGGGCAGAGCGGGAAAGAGGGGAGTGATAGAATAGGATGAGGAAGTGGACAAAACGGCGGAGGAAAGGAGAAAAAACAACGCCAGGGTGGATTGCAGGGGGGGCCGGGGAAGGGGGGGAAGGGGGGGGTGGAACGAAGACATCTGAAAAGAGGAGTGAGAGAGGAAGAAAAGAGGGAGAGACCGGGGGAGGGGAGGGGAAAGGAAGACGGCGGGGGAAAGAGGGGAACCAAGAGAGTGAGGTGACGATTTATTGAACTTGGTGCTTGGCCATTCTTGTGTTCGAAAAGAAAAAAGAGAAAAAAAAATTGGACTCCGTGATCGATACTCTGTTTGAAAGGACAAGAAACGAGCTCGGAGGCAAAACTCAGACAGGTTGACATCGCTTGTCACTGCTCTCTCTCTCTCTCTCTCTCTCTCTCTCCCCCCCCCCCCCTCGCTGTCATCTTACTCCAAGAAGTCGCCGAGTTGGAATTTCCTACGTTTTGATTCATGGGGGTTAATTCAGTGTTCGATCACCATTAGAGGAAATCTGCGGCGCTCTCTCAAGAGGAGGAAATAAAGATTGATCAGAGTCTGACTGATGGCCATGAATTCATCATCAACCCCGAACAACAGACAAACGAGCGAGGCAGCTAAGAGAGGATATTTTTGTCCAAGAGAAATGGCAATTCAGGAATAAATTGACCAATTACAACGCAATAGACACTTATGAAAGTCTGGTTCTACAAGAAATAGCAAATCGAAAGAATGTACTCCCCCCCACGTCGACGTAGCGTTCTTCCGCCCTCTGTCTATCTGACTGCCTGACTATCAGATGACTAATCACATAGTCCTTCCGTCCTCTTGTCTATCTTTCTAGCCAGACAGTACAGCTCCTCCGTGCTCTCTATTCATATTCCTATTTCTATCCATTGTTTAAATCCTACACATCTATCTGGGATATGCGCTGGGGCGCACGATCCTAACTTTAATCTCTCTCTCTCTCTCTCTCTCTCTCTCTCTCTCTCTCTCTCTCTCTCTCTCGCTCGCTCGCTCCTTCCCGCCAACGATGTGGTTAATCATTGGGGGCGTGCGCATGCACGCGCGCGCACTTTCTGTGCCAATGTGTGTGAGGGTCCATATCTAAATCTAAAGAAGGAAACCATCAATCCCGTACAGAACTCGACAAACAACACGTTAACCCGAAGTAGGCAGTTGTCATCATCATCTACGAAACAGGCAAAAGTACGCGTCAAAGGAAAAAGGTGGAATTACATCAAATTGATAGAGAAGCGTCATGCGTTGCTCGCCTCTCTCATTCAGACCTCATCATATTTCTCTTGTATGTGAAGGATACGGGGCAATTACAGAAGTCCTTGCAATTACAGAAGTTCTCGCGAGGGAGCGAGATTTGGTTAAGAAACAACACTCGTTGCGCTGCTGCGGCTGCTGCGTCTGTCTTTCTGTCTTTCTGTCTTTCTGCCTCTGTGTCCATCAATACACACGATGCCTTTGGCGGGAAAGGTCCCATCAATACACACGATGCCTTTGGCGGGAAGGTCCCATCAATACACACGAGCCTTTGGCGGGAAGGTTTCCACCTCGTTGTCCAGAGTATTCATGTGAACTGGCCTGTAATCCATCACGCACTTGCCGTCCCGCCAAAATCCGAGCGAGTGCTTCATCCAGTTCTCATCGTCCCGATTAGGAAAGTCCTCTCGCGCATGCGCTCCGCGGCTCTCCTTGCGCGCTTCCGCCGAGTGCATCGTTATCGTCGCGTTGATGAGAAGGTTCTCCAACTCCAGCGTTTCGACCAAATCGGTGTTCCAGACGAGGCTTCGATCCTGCGTCTTCACGTTCGAGAAAGACGCCATGCACTCATCTATCAACTTACACCCATGCTCCAGCGAGTCCTGCGTGCGGAACACAGCGGCATCATTCTGCATGATGCGCTGCATGTCGAGACGGATTTCCGCAGTTGACAGATCCCCATCGGCGTAGCGCAACCGATCCAGACGCGCGATCGTCTCCTCCCCCGCGCCAGGCGGAAGCGGCTTCTGCTTCTCCCCAGGCTTGTGAATCTCCGCCACCCTGTTAGCGCACGCCCGCCCGAACACCACGATATCCAACAACGAGTTGGCGCCCAGACGATTGGCGCCGTGGACGGAAGCGCAGGCGGCTTCTCCCGCGGCCATCAGGCCGCGGACAACGAAGTCGGGATCGCCACCGCGCAACGTCACCGCCTCTCCCATGAAGTTGGTCGGGATCCCGCCCATGTTATAGTGCACCGTGGGCAACACAGGTATGGGTTCCTTGGTAACATCGACACCTGCGAAGATGGATGCCGTCTCGGAAATCCCAGGCAACCGTTCCTTGAGCACCTCCGGAGGAAGGTGATTAAGGTGCAGGTAGATGTGATCCTTCTCCGGTCCCACTCCCCTCCCTTCGCGAATCTCCAAGGTCATCGCTCTGGACACGATATCCCGCGACGCCAAATCCTTCGCCGTTGGCGCGTAGCGCTCCATGAATCGCTCCCCCTCACTGTTCCGCAAAATGCCCCCCTCCCCGCGCGATCCTTCGGTGATCAGGCAGCCTGCACCGTAGATGCCCGTCGGATGGAACTGGACGAACTCCAGGTCTTGTAGCGGGAGACCCGCTCGCGCCACCATAGCGTTGCCATCCCCAGTGCAAGTGTGCGCTGACGTGGCAGAGAAGTAGGCCCTCCCATAGCCTCCCGTTGCAAGTATCGTCTCCTTCGCCCTGAATCTGTGCAGGCTTCCATCTTCCATGTTGAGAGCGATCACTCCTCTGCACTCCCCCTCCTCATCCATGATGAGATCGAGAGCGAAATACTCGACGAAGAATTGCGTGTCGTGCTTCATCGCTTGGCCATAGAGGGAGTGGAGCATTGCGTGCCCCGTTCTGTCCGCCGCGCACGCACATCTGTACGCCTGACCTCCCTTGCCGTAGTCCAGACTCTGCCCGCCAAACGCTCTCTGGTAAATCTTCCCCTCCTCTGTTCTGGAAAAGGGCAAACCATAGTTCTCTAGCTCGAGAACTGCGTGGGGCGCCTCCCTGCACATGTACTGAATCGCGTCTTGATCCCCCAACCAATCACTCCCCTTCACCGTGTCATACATGTGCCATCTCCAGTCATCCTCAGTCATATTGCCCAGCGCCGCATTGATGCCTCCCTGGGCGGCAACCGTATGCGAGCGAGTTGGGAAGAGTTTTGTGATGCATGCCGTGTTGAACCCGTGCTCTGAGAGGCCAATTGCCGCCCGGAGGCCCGCGCCTCCCGCGCCCACCACCACAGCATCGTAGGTGTGATCCACGATCGGATACGCGGAGCCAGAGGCCGACACGGTTGTCGTCGCAGTGGAGGCTGGGAACGCTGTCACCGCCGCGCGATTAGCAGAGTGGAAAGCGCGGGAGAGGAAGGGCGGGCAGTTCTCAGACAATCTCGAGACGCTGGAGTGCGCTTCCCGCCCACTCGTCCATCGGGACGGGCTTGGCGGCAGACCGACACGTGGTGCTGCACGAGTCACCGAGCCAGACTCGGTCAAAGGCGCCAGCAACCGACGGCAACCGCCCAACGCGGTGGGCCATAGCCGACGCCCCGCCTTCCGCAGCATCATCGTGGCAGCTACCCCCTCCCTCCCGCCCGCCCTCCCTCTCCCTCGCCCACGCCGACGCCCCTCCTCCTCTTCCTCCTCGTTAAACTCCCGCCCGACACTTTCCACTGCGACAGGTAGAAAATGTGAGCGCGATGAAAAACACAACAAACAACCACAGCACACTCTTCTGCTCAACAAGGATGAAACCCAACCCCGCCCTCGCCTGGAGCCGTAGTATTGTGTTGCCTCTTCCCCTTGATCCCGTTACACGAACCACATGGAAGGAGGGTGGTAAAGGCCCTCCAGTGCAATGGTTGGTCTTGCTTTAGCACTCCGGGATTTGTTTTGCTGATTAGTTGATGTGCTCTCGAAGCATGGATAGAGCACCAGGGGCCGCCCAGCACGGCCAGAGCACCAGAAGGGCCTGGCTACTTGTACGTTGTATTCGATTACAACTCATATGCGTTATGTTCGGGGGAAGACCGAAGTCGCATCAGAGCCCCCCCTCTGGTGGTTTGTCCGTTCTTAGCAAGCCCGCAGTCAGTCGCTTGCGCTTTCTAAGCACTGACTGACATAGCACTGGTCCTATGTCCGTGCTTATATGCTATGTTTGTCTGCGATGCTATGCCCGTGCTATGATGTGCTTTCCCTGCTATGTTACGCCCGTGCTATGCTATGCTTTCCATGCTATGTGTTATGCCTGTGCTTTGCTAGCACGACCTCGGTTGCTTGATGTTTCTGAGCACGGGCAGAGTCTGCGATGCTATGCCCGTGCTATGATGTGTTTTCCCTGCTATGTTACGCCCGTGCTATGCTATGCTTTCCATGCTATGTGTTATGCCTGTGCTTTGCTAGCACGACCTCGGTTGCTTTATGTTTCTGAGCACGGACAGAGCATCAGAAACTATGCCCAGTACATATACCACTACCTAGCAGCCTTCAGTTTCCTCAACGCCTGCATGTGGACGTGGTTGTCGCCATCGGGGAGGAAACTCAATGTTGCTACTGGGACTTGGCCCCAGTTCATGTCCCACAGAACGGACACGGGGGAAATGGTGGAAAGGGGTTCAATTCAAAACACCGGCATCTCCAGCAACACGATAGCCAACGCAGCACGGCATGGACACACAGGTTGGCGATGGCTTTGTTACCGCTGGCCTGTGTTAGGGCCAGGCTCCACTGCTGCTATGTGTGTCCGAACTTAGCATGAACCTAGTCATCTTTTTATGCGCGGGTTCATGTCCTCTTAGCACGAACATAGCACCAGCGTCGTCCGGTCCTTAGCCTGCTGTGCTGGCCCAGTCGATAAACACTTGAATTGAAAAGCCCCCAGAACAGAAACCGGAGCTCCGTCCCAGCTCAAGCATCGAGCCTGCTGCGCTGCCCCGGTCGATGCCACTGGAAAAGCCCCAGAAAATGGAGCTCCGACCCAGCTATAGCATCGCTGATAGTCTTTTTTTTTCCTTTTCTTTCGGGACTCGCTGACTCTCTGTGGAAAACGTTGTTACTCGTAGAGCTGTGAAGGACGATCCGTCGGCTGGCTGTTGGCTGAATGCTACACGTAGGCCCAGGCCATGTGGTGAATGGTACACACAAGTAGGTGTGAATAAAGTGGTCATGAGCTCGAATCCTGCCAATAATGGTCATGAGCTCGAATCCTGACAATAAGGTCAGGGGCTACCCTCTTCACACTGTCCCTAAAAAAAGAAAAAGGAGAAATGCCTAGTACGCGTGTGAACCGTCTTTCGAGTTTGAATCCTGTCCACATAACGAGGCCAGGTTGTAGGCCCCCTTATTGGAGAAATGGAAAACTGCACGGACAAAGCGAACATTTGGCATTTGTGTCCTTGCTGTGAGCTCAAGCCACTCAGGGAGCCAAGTTTGGGTGACTTATGCATGTTTCCACTAAGGGCCTCGCCACACCACTCTCGAAATGTGCAAAAGACAAAAATTTGGCGGGCGCATCTGGCCATGTTCTAGCGGGAAGTTCATTCTCAATTTGCACATTTCGAGAGTGGTGTGGAGACGCCCTAACTAGCCAAACTTTTGGTGGTGAAATGTCTCAGAACATCCCTGGACCTGCTGGGAAGTTTCTGTCTGGGCATCTGTTTTTGTGTTTTTTTATAACAATGTCAGATGTTCGCAGGCCGTCAGGGTTGCATTTTATACCCCTGAATCAAATTTTATTGTACAGTCGTACCAGTCGCCGGTTCGGGTCCGAAGGGTGGTGAATTTGCTGGGGGGGCAATTCATGGGGAAGGGGCAGTTGTTGCTTGTGGAGGACCGGTAGCTGTCCGTAGGAGGCCGTAGAGGCTGCGGTCCTCAAGTTGAACATTTCAAAATCGAAATGGCATGGGTCCATTTTCTCGAATAGAAGTGCACTTTGAATAGACCGCGTACTCATTGTAATTGAATAATACAACATGCATGTTTTCTATTCGAATTTCGG
Organism: Chara braunii; assembly: GCA_003427395.1. Taxonomy (NCBI): domain Eukaryota; kingdom Viridiplantae; phylum Streptophyta; class Charophyceae; order Charales; family Characeae; genus Chara; species Chara braunii. The sequence continues at coordinate 825,270 of BFEA01000031.1, forward strand.
AAAGAAAAAACTCTTGTATTCGAATGGACCCTTACCTTGTCTTTTTTTTTCGAGGTTAGTGCCTGCCCGTGTGCTCCCCGCCACTGACATGCTGCATGCTGCAGGGCTCTCTCTCTCTCTCTCTCTCTCTCTCTCACACACACACACACACACACACACACACACACACACACACACACGCGCGCGCGCGCGCGCTTGACTTACTGTGAGGGCACGGATGTGCAGCCCGTAGTTTGTTTCTTGATGTGGTTGGGGACGGGTAAGGTAGTGATTAATTATGCTGTGTTTATGTTTTGTCATGTTCGCTATACACAACGTCAAGAGTTGGGGGGGGCGGGGGGGAGTCCCGGCCGGTGCTTTATTCACAATGTTCATGGGACGCTGGACTGGGTTTCCAACAGGAGCCACTTGTGATAAGCGGCGATCCGTACTTTGCGGCCTCACGTACACTTCGGAGTAAAACCCGAAGTAAGCCCCGAAGCACAGATCTTAGCGGATCAGGAAAAACCGGGTCCATTTCTCATTATTGAGGTTAATGGCAGGCATTTTTCAAGATTGCCCATATCCTTGTTCAAATTAGTTCACCGCGCGGATGGGTAGCGATCGCACTACGAAATCCAAGAAACAGTTAGGAATTTCGGTTGGCAGCATTTAAAATTTATTTGCGCTAAAGCGCGCGTGGCCATTTCTTTTTAACTCTTGCATGGCACGTAAGCTCGGTTCCCGCTTGCGCATGCGCGCCATCTTCCCCTTTGGCTGAGCGCTTCTCCCTGCATGTCCTTTTGTCTTCCCTCGACTCTACGCCCGATCCTCCTCCTTCCCTTTGGAGCGATCGATTGGTCATTAGTTGGGATGGTCGGATCAGTGCCGTGAAAGCGCACTTGCACACTCAGCTTGGACGACCACGACCACTCCAATCGAACGAGGAATACCGACCACCCCGCCTCCTTCGATCCTTCTGGAACCGCCACTCTTCCTCTGCCCTGTTCATCTACATCCCTTGCTGCCTGCACCACACATCGGCACCCCATTGTCGGCGCGAATACCCTTACAAGGGTATCCGCCCTGGTTTTTGCAAGTGACAAAAAACGAGTTTGACCCGGAATTGTTGAGAAGGCCGCGTGACTTGCGGCAGTGTGGTGACTATAGGTTGGCTATCAGGTCTAGAAGTAGAGAGTGCATGGGCGCGCAGGGTTTAAGGCGCGCGGGATTTCTTTCCTTGTCGTTGATTATAAAGCCGGCGCGGACGTCGGTCGGTTTAACTTTGTTTTATTTTTATTTATTTTTGATTAAATAGGAATTAAGGATATTTTCCTTTGACCGAGGCGAGCGTGCGTGCGAGGACGACGGCATCGACAACGACGGTGCGACCTTGTGTGGTAAATGGGGCGGCATAGGATGGCGCGCGGGGGCGGCTACGACACGGGTTCGGTAGGCCGGCGTGGATACTTAGCGGCCGTGGGTTTGGTTGCATGTAGAGACGATGGCCAGGCCATTTTTTTTGGCCTAGGCACTGCGCCGCCTCACCTTATATGGGGTTTTGCGTAGGCTAACTCTAGGCTTGGGCTTAGCCCTATTGGTTACGGTATTGGATTCGGAAAACGGAGGTTCAAGGGTCGAGGCCAGTGGGCGTCAGCGCGGCAGCAGCGGAGCGGCGTGGAGCGAAACCTGAAGGGTTGAGGGCCCCGCGGGGCTATCCCCCCCCTCGGTTTTGCTTACAGGCGCGGCGGCGGGACCACTCCACGGGACGGCATGGTGCCAGCGATCCCACGACTCCCCGACGTTACTGTTATTCTATTTTATTTTTTTATTGTTCTGGGTCTCGCGCCCCGTTTTGGGACGTGGGGCTGCGGTAGGAGCACGTGGGGGTGTGTTGTATTTGCGGGGTCGTCCGAAGTGCAATTACAGACTGTTCTCATAACTATGCCAGAGCCGCGCCCCGCACCGATTTGCCTGGGACGCTGTGCCGTGGGTGCGGCAGGCACCCAAGAGCCTAGCCCGGTGGGGCGCACCCATGAACGGTTGAAGTACGGACCAGTATCCTGGCTTACCCCGGGGCCATTTTGTAGAGGCCGCGGTTTACTGAGAAGGCGGAGCGGCCCGGTGGCCTAAGTCCCTCGGGACATCCGTTAAAATTGGAACGATACCAAGAAGATTAACATGGCCCCTGCGTAAGGATGACACACACGAATCGAGGAAAGGAGGGGCTAGTTGCACCTAGGCAATAGTGCAGGTTGTGGGGTGTATATTGGCGGAACCCCCTCACCCCGGCGCCCAAGGGCCTTATCTGGGTATCTACGACGACCCCTTGGGTGCCACAGGGCCAACGTCCCCGACCTGTGGCTGCTGCCTATGAGCGGGTGGCCGGTGGGAACCCGAAGTGGGGCGGGGCGGTACTCTAGTGGGGCAGTCGGAAGAGGCTTGGCGGGACCTGCAGCGGTATTGCTACGACCCGTTCGTCAAACTTGGGTGTAAGAGGCGAAGGACCGATCGGCCCGCCCGATAGCAGGTCCCCCACCCTCGGCAGTCTCCAGCGCGTGACGACCGAAGAGGGATTTCGCTGCGCGGGTCATCGGGTCGAGCACTACAGCAGCAGCAAGGCAGCGGGCGCGGCAGCGAGAAGGGGAGGGAACCCGGACGGGTTTCACGTCCAGGTACATTTGGATGTCGGGCTAGCAGTAGTGATGGGGGAGATAGGAGATGGCGGGCGGATGGGCGCGAAGCCCACTCGACCCCTGATGGTAGTCATGACGGAGGGGAGAGCGGAGCGACAGCGGGGAGATGACCGGGGCGGAGCTATGGAGAAGGAGCGATGAGTAGAGCGGGAGTAGTATTGCTCGCTCGCGGAGAAAACAGACGGTGGGGGTGGGATTGTAGAATTTCGAGGACGGCCGAACCTGGATGGGGGTCGCGACCGGGTGGAGACTAAGCCGATGCCGGGAGGAGGTGCGCCGGCCAAAGAAGCAAGCGATCGGAGCAAAGGGCGGACGCAGTGAAACGGAGATGCACCCGGATGCGGGTTTGGGCCGGATCCATTCGTAAACAGAGATGGCGGGAGTAGGTGCGGGGCACAATGGGGTACGTGCCACACTCTCGATCCTGAATGGAATCGAGAGGGGAGAAAGGCAACCCCGGGGTTTTGGCCCCGGGCGGGTTGGATGGGGACGTTAGTTTCTGTAGTAAGTTAGTAAAATAAGAGCTAAATTAGGAAACGACTGTGCAGGGGGGTGGATGAATCCGGGCGAGGAAGTGCGCCGGATACATGCGAAGGAGAGCGGAGCGCAGCGGGCGTTGAAGCGGAGCAGCGATGGTAGAAGGCAGGGAGACAGTGGTGAGTGACGGGGCGAACGTGGGTGGGATAGCGCGGTGGAAGCATTCAGTTAGCGAGCGGGCTATGGCGGGAAGCTGGCCAAACAGTCGGCCCGGTACACTAAGAGAAAGGTAGCAGGTAGAGAGGGACAGGGAGAAGGTTTACCTTTGAAGTGGCGATGTTGTACGAACGGGGGGGGGGGGGGGGGTTGGAGCGCTGTATCTCTCCTTGGTCAGTGGGAGATTCATTTCAAAGTTGTGTGTTTTGTCAATTGGGGAAAGCAGCGGGATAAACCGATAACCGAGCTACAGGGCCGAACTGCGTGCTAGCCAAGTAAGCCGTTCGTGGTAAGCAGGACTGGCAACGCGGGGTGGATCGAGAGACGGGCCGTGGGCGCATGTACACATGTTTAGAGAACGAACAGAGGAGAGAACAGTAGGGGTGGAGGTAGTGAGGGCTTACCTGCAAAACTGTGGCGTTGCTTCGACCACAGACCACGATCTACAGTGGGGAATTGGGTGCGGCATTGTCGGAAACCGGCAGCACACGGCCCCTCCTCACCTGCGTATATCGCTAGCCTGTACGGTAACAGGCCAGCCGCGAAGGTACAAGCCCGCCAGCCGAATGAAAGGGGTGCGGGGCAGGGACGCGGAGTCTGCGGTTTACCTGCTGGCCGGTGCCCTGGCCACAGGCTCAGGTAACGGAGGTGTGGCAACGGGGTTTGAGCACGGTCCCTGTGAGTTTGAACGTGGTGAGGGGGAGTTACGGAGTGAAGGCTTATCTGACCGGGGCTGTGCTCACTTCATCGGGTGGGACGAGTAAGGAGCGATTAGCGGGCTTGGACGGTTGTCTGTTAGGTGACAGGCTGATTGTCCCAGCAACAAAGGGTGATATCGGGCCGACTATGGAGGTGCAGCGTTGCTGGTGGATAATACGCTGGTAGTCGGGTTGCGAAGGAGGGTGAATGCGACGTGACTGGGAGGAGTGGGCAGCCTATATAAAAGGAGATGCGGTGTTAACGGAGTGGCCGGATGGCAAGGAAGGCTATTGTCACAGTTTGGAGTAGGGACAGAGGGGGGCTAGTGCTGCAATTTGGGGACTCGTCAGAGGGAAGTTGCTCGGCGGTGCGACTTCAGCCTGATTAAGCGGTTACGATTTGGATGCCATAGTGGGGCCCTCAGGCGCTTCAAGGTATCGAGGCCCTCTCACGCGAGTCTGAGCGCACCCTCCTTGTATCTGAGAGACTTAATGATTCTGCTTCTGCCCTTCTCCCTCTAAATCTAGTCTGTTGGGTCTGAGAGGAAGGTGGCAGGCGGGATTGCAACCCGTAATCCGCGCCAAGGCCTCTGTGGGAGGTTCGCCCCACCGATTGCGGGAGCTCTGCCGGAACTCAGGAGGAGTTCTGGAGGCAGGGAACTGAGAGGTAACCATTGTTTCCCCTTTATATACCCTAGTATAACCCCTATCTGTACGTCCTGCTATGTTTGACTGAGCATACTGCGTGCGTTCCTACTTTGATTTTTGTTTGACTGACAGGACACAACTCAGACTAAAATAAAGGAATGTATGTGAAGTCACAGTTTCAACTTTGTTGATTGCCTGAAGGCAGACTGTGAACACAAGGGGGTGCATCTGGGGGAAGGGTGGGTGAAAGGTGGTTTTGCTTGAGCGTGAATGGGTCTAATGGGGTCAGACCAGTTTCATAAGATTGGACGGCCTGACCGCTGTGTTTTATTTTTGAATTGCATGGAGAGTCAGACCAGTTCCATAAGATTGGACGGTCTGATTGCTCTGAATTGTGAGGGTTTGACTGTGGCTGACTTTTCAGGGGTCAAACCTGTACCATAAGATTGGAGGGTTTGATTGCCATGTTTGATTGGGGTTTCTTCTGTTTCTTTTGTTTCTGATCGAGGAGGTCTGAGCAAAACCATAAGATTGGACGGCTCAGCCCCCTCTTGTTTCATTCTGAGGGAGTAATTCTCGCTGAGGGCAGGGCATGTCCATAAGATTGGACGACCTTGGACTCATGCCGCACACAGTGGATCAGAGGGAAACGAACCTGGCAGAGGACCAGATGTGTTCCATAAGATTGGACGGTCTGGCCCAATGCCTCGCACATGCTAGAACCCAAAAGGTTAAATTTTGGCTATATTTTATACTATCCTATTTATGAACAGGCTAGTCAGGCATGGGTTGCATAAGATTGGACGGTCTGGCTAAAGCTTATCATGAAATGAAGAGAGTATAACTAAGAGTATAATTGAAGGTAACCCTGGGCAGGCTGGGCCTTATTTTAAGATGAACGGCTCAGTGCTATGCCCAACTTTTGAACACCAAGCCCAGAGAGGTATATATAAATTTGGATATTAAACAGTTTGGGGCGGCTGAGCCTTGTTCTAAGATGAACGGCTTAGTCATATGCCCAAAAGGAAGAGGGAAGTAGTTGTGCAACCTGTTCGTGTATACTCAATGGCTGAGTCAGGCAGATTCCATAAGATTGGACGGCTTGACTTTATGCCCTATGTAAGCTGGGTATAAGGGAACAAAGCATTGAAAGACTACGAACTATTGTTTGTTAAGTTGATTAGGGGTTGGTGATAGTACTTACCTTTATGGTTTGGTATTGCATATGGCTAAGTGAGGCTACTACTTGGTTTGAGTTTCAGGTTGACAGGTAGTTGCTTTAGAGGTTCGCCACATGCCAGAGCGATAGGAGTTCGGTCGATTCCTGCATTTTTTTAGCTAAGTTTATTTTACTTAGATCAATTCTCACATTTTCTGGGATCTTTTGTTAAACTTGGTTTTGTATAAATTTTGGTAAGCTACTTTTCTCTACGGGAAGCGCTGCCGAAATTTTTGCAAATCCATAGAGTTCGTCAAATTTTGACTTGTCAAAGTTCAACTCGTCTAAAGTTTATATGTGACTTAGTAAAAGTCTGGAAAGTCTCATTTTCTAAAGGAAGTGCTGCCCAAATTTTTGCTAATTCAGGGAGTTAGACAAAAATTGAACTTTGGAAAGTCAAAGACCATTTTTGGTTTCATATTTGGGCTGATACAAATTTTGAAAAGACACTTTTCCTACGGGAAGCGCTGCCGAAATTTTCTGGATTTAAAAGAAATATATTATATTTTGACAGGCGGCGATTCTGGCGATCCACCTTGAATAGAGGAGATTATGTCACTAATCTACCTTTGCTTTGGGCACTGGCTTAGAGGTAGGCTTAGACTTAGATGGCAAATAGCTTTGAGTGAGGATGTGCTATGGAGGTTCATCCCCCATATGTTGATGATTTAGCTTAGGCATTTGACCTATCTTGTGTTACAAGTCCTTTGGGGTGTCTGATTCAAGATCAGGACTAGATTCATTTTGATCCCTTGAGGATCATCTTTTGCTATCACTGATAACAGGTCGGTTGTCGATTCGTCGGTTTACGATTCAACTCCAATTCACTCCTGCCACTCAACCTAAAGGCTTTAGCCTTGAGATTTGAATTGTTTTGTTGTGTTTTTACCCGGACTTTATTGAATGGTCATTCAACAAAAGTACTGAGTATTTATTTAAGAGTTGCACGAGTGAGGCTTGTATGGCTAAAGCGAGGGGTGTGAGTGCGATGAATGGTTGAAGTTGACCCCGTGTATGGCGTGGACTTCGGGTTGAATCTTTGATGTGATTCCAGGTATGGTTGTGGTTCGGACTCTGGATGTGATTGCCTGCGATTTCATACATATATAGCTGAGAGGAGCCTCACTGTGACTGTGAGAAGTGATCGTCCTATATAATCAACCGTTACGTATTTATAAGTGCCCTGAGTATTTGAGAGGCCTACTGTGAGTGTGAATAAGGGTTAACTGGATTATGTCTCGAGAGGGAAGGGAGATTCTCTTTTTACCCTTGCTTTTTAGAGTTTGTATGGTTGGACGTTGTAGTCCATGGCAGCCGTCAAAGTCAAACCCCTTGATTTTCGCCCAGGCCCGGAGTGGGACTCATCTCCAGGGCAGTAAGAAGCGACTGCCACTACAAGTATGGACCTGTGTACCACCCACTGTGCACAGAGTGCAGAAGAGGGTGTGTGGTCTCCAACCGCGCATGACGGTTGTCCGGCGTCGAGATATTAACCCTCAAGGCGCGTGTCAGCCGACACTTGAGTGTCGAACGAGACCCTGGAGATTAACGAGGGCCGCGCGAGTATGGGTACTACATGGTACGCCATCATTGCGACTGCTTGCGTACGTTTGCATTGCGAGTCGATATGAGTTAGCCCTGCGTCCGCGCAGTTTTATATTAAGTCTCACGCGCGACGCCTATTCGATTTCCGCATCGGAAGGTTATGGGTTGGCTACCGAGGGGCTAGGAGCGTTGTCGCGTTGTGTGTTGTGTCGTGTTGTATGTGCGTGTGTGTGTGTTTTATTTTTGTGTTCGTAAAGTGGTGTGCGCGTGGTGTGTGGGATGTGTCCTAGTTGACCGACGTCGAGCCGCCCTTGGGACTTCAGCCCCCCAAGATGTCGATTCGCATGTGGGTCCGATAGGCGTATTACCGCGCGTACCCCCTATGCTACAGCGAACGAGAAACGCCCTCGGCTGGTCCACCTCTACGATTGCAACCGAGTAGCTTTCGTACTGTGGACTGGTAGCTCGGCGGGGATACGCCCACCGAAGGGAGGTGACAGCTCCCGTACGGTGGAGGTAAGTTGTGCCTCGCATAGGCCATATCCTGTCGTAGGGGCTTGCGAGAGGTATGGCTGGCACACTCGGCCGGAGCGGCCTAAGGAAACTCCATTTGCGCGTTCGTGACGAGGTTGGTCCAACTCCTGCGTGACGCGGCCGAGAGGGTCCCGCGCTGCCGCGTGCGGCGCCGGACCGATGCGCCCGACACCGCCGCCTTCCTCGCTATACGTTCTCACAACTCCACTATGACCAGATGGCTAAAACACTACGATTTTGAATCATTTGGGCCCAGTCGGTTTGGTGGTGGTGCCTCAGGGGTGGAGTGCTTTGGTCCGTCGGGACATCCGTTAAAATTGGAACAATACAGAGGAGACTTGCATGGCTCCTCTACGATGCCAAACACAGACTGTGGAGTTCAGCGTGCACGCGAGCTGGTGGGTGTTTTGACCCACGGGACAGAAGAAACCTGAGTGGTGGGGACCCTCTGCTGTAGGCACCGTCCGTCGACCACGATCTGCTATGAGAGGTTGAGTGTGAGAATGCCCGTTGGGATCCGAAAGATGGTGAACTATGCTTGAGCAGAACGGGCCAGGGGCACTGTGGCGGAGGCATGCCGCAACGCCAACGCGTACATCGTCCGTCCAACTTGGGTACAGGGACGAAAAACTAATCATAGCGGGCTCCCTCCAAAGTTTTCCTATGAAATAGCAGGAGTTGTTGGATAGTGTTGCTACATGACGGTGGGACCGCGTGGTGAATGAGGTCGACATCAACAGGCGAGTGAAGGCAATGGCGGACGAGTAGTTGAAAAGCGGAAGGAAATCCCACTCCTTCAATCCTACTTGGGATAAGGCAGGGGGAAGGATGAAGTTGCGCTATTTAGGCCGGATGACCATGAATCAGCAATCAAATTTGGACAAGAATTAGTGGGGGAGAAGGTAAAGAGAAAACGGGGAGCGCAGGGGTGTTGGAGAAGTGTATATGGCGGGTGTGAGCAAACAAATATCTCGCTCGATTCTCGATGGAATCGAGCGTGGGAGGGGGCTAACCCAAGGTTCTTGGCCATGTCGAATATGATAGGGTTGACCGATTCCGCGTTGGGGGTATAGGTTTTGTGGTGCAACAACTCTGAGTTGTGTAGGGAGAGGAGGCTTGCAACAACGATGCGTCCGACCGCATTCTAGCGGAAGATTCAGTCTCATTTTGCATATTAGGATAAAAATGGAGTGGGACCCATATTCACGTGACCCACTTGTCATTATGGTCGTCATAGTTGTCGACACGGCATCTGATCCAGATCAAGATCATGTTCGTGATAGCCATGCTCGTCTTGGTCCTCGTCTCAACGAGCGCTAGATGGTCGTCGTGATCGCATCGTGGTCATCTCCGTCAGGGTGCAAGTTGTCATCATCACCCTTATCTCGTTGCTCACCGCTATCTCGACAACGTCCTGCTGATCATCATCAAAGTTTCTCGTTCCGTTGACGGTCTCATTCTTGTGCGTAGCTGCTTATCATTGTTAAGCTAGCTCATGAACGTATGAACCTGACTGGGAGGACGACCAGATGCCTTAGGAAGAAGGAAGCAAATAACGGACGGGGTAATCAAGATATGGGATGAGTAGGGGAGAAAGGAAAGGGACGCGACGAGAGGAAGATACCTACTGAGCATGCATCTCCCCATGTTTTAGAGGGAGATCCGTTCTTACTCTAAGCGTTGATTGAGTTGTGTGGCAGAGAGCACACAGATGCGCGAAAGAGAGGAAGAGGACGGCAAGGTACCTTCGGGCTGGCGGTGCAGGGTGAGTCGGAAGTCGAGCCGTGATACCAAGCTGCCGCTGACATAAAATTATGAAGGTGTATCATTTTGTATTCTAGCAGAAAAGTCGTACTCATTTTATAGGAGGGATCGGGCTACTACTTTATGGGGATGGGGACTGCTGATTGAGTGACGTGAGATTGGTGCAGTTTTCCAAGCAGGAATCGATTGGCAGCTGTTGCAAGGGCGTTGTTGCTTGAATGTAGGACTTCATACTCGCATTTGCAGTTGCTTCGGTTGACTGCTATTGTTATGTTCCTTGATGATTATTACTGTGTATGACAGTGAGGCAATTGGAGATTAGTGGAGGATTTGTTGCTCGTTGCTAGTGACCGTTACTGTAGATGGACTCGGTATTCGTTGCTATGTTGAAAGTTGTTGCTAAATTTGGCGTTGGTCTTTGTTTTCGAAGGAGTTGTCGCCCTTAGTGACAACGGTTTTACTGAAACAAAGTGTTACTGCAGTAAGGACGGACGGTCACGGACCTACCTCGTCAAGGTTGGTACTGACCAAAGTTGGTATTAATCGGAGTGGCGGTTTTTTGGTTCCGAGACATTGTAGATTGGAGTATTCCTACTATAATTCCTCAACACATAGTCAACGACACTGTATTGTGTTGAGCACAATCACTGTTTGTTGTGCACTGTTGTTGTGTATTGTTGTGCATACACGTCGTGTCCACTATGCATGCTAAGTTGATTATGAATCATTGAGGGGAGCGTTGTGTTTTACCATGTGTTTGCACTGTGCATCATTGAGTGCGCCGTTGTGGCGATGGTGTTCGGTGTCGAGCATTGCCACAGTACCTTGCTGTTGTGTGTGATTGTTGTGTGCGCAATCTTGATTGATTTTTGCTGCGTTTTGCCTGCATTTCGAATAGAGCATTGGGGGTGCACTCTATTTGAACGTAACCTCTCTAGGCTGCGAGGCAGCAGTCTGTTCAGAGGGAACAACATTGCAACTTGCGAAAGTAGTGACAGTCTGTAAGAGGGTTACTACTGCGACGTGAACATAGGATTCGTGAAAACCCAACCAAAAAAAATGTTGGTCTCTCTCTCTCTCTCTCTCTCTCTCTCTCTCTCTCTCTCTCTCTCTCTCTCTCTCTCTCTCTCTCTCTC
>BFEA01000031.1:836309-851049 GCA_003427395.1 Chara braunii
GTCGTCGTCTCTCTCTCTCTCTAGGTTTGAACGAAATCTATTTACGATTCTGAGAGTACAGTTTTTATGCCTTCTGCAAAAGCAAGATTCTTTGCAAAGTAAAATAATAAAAAAAAGAATAAAAGAATATTTTTTGAGAACCACAGGAAGTGGCGAGGAAAAAAAAAAAAAAATCCCACAGTAAATCATTACTAGGCGAAATACCGTATATTTATAAATTGAAATATCTATTTTTTTTATTATCTCAAGAGATCATGTATATGAGTTGTGTATCACGACGAACATGATCGAGGGTTTGGAAAACACGTAAACGTCTTAGCTTGTTTGCGAATACGTTTGCATCATATATCAACAGAAAAATATTCCAGAATTAAATAATCATTCTAGAGTAAAATTACATTCTAAATTTCAAATTTTCATTCCATCTTGAAAAATGTCATTCCAATTTTAAAATTTTTCGTCTTACTTGAAAATTTTCCTTCCAAGAATGGGGTATCCCTTCTTATTTGAACTGCATGCTAGAGATGGAATGAAAGTCTGGATGAGTTCATGAAATATTTTAATTGGACTGTCATTCTAAGTAAGGATTTCCAGTCATAAATAGGTTAATCCAATCTAAATTAAACGATATTTATTGTAGTAGAATGAAAGTCTCATTAAAACATTTTATAAACTCGTCCAGACTTTCATTCCATCTTGAACAAATAGATATAGTTGGAAGGGAAAACTCATATTTAGACGGAAACTTATCAAATTAAATTGAAAATTTTACAATAGGACAAACATTGGAATGATAATTTATAAATATGAAGGATTTTTTTTTAATGGAATGTTTTTTTAACTTTCATTTCTCATGGGAATTTTTCTGTTGATTCTTCAATCTGTAGGCAAACTTTTTTTTTTTTTTTTTTTTTTTTTTTCCTTTCAGTGTTTTATTTTTAACTTGCGTTTGACTAGGAATTTGAAGATGTTTCCGGGACAGTTGTTTGTGCTATTATTTTACATAACATATCTTTTTTGACAACGATTTAACTGTTAACCTGAAAATTCCTTTATAGAGTCTATAAAATGTTGAAAACGACATATAGTTTTATATAAAGAATTCACTAAAACTATTTTTTTACAAGTTTCGAGTTTGTTTTATTGAAGCTCTGTTTTTTTGTCAGTCTATGAAGAATGACTTGTAGTCCTATAACAGGATCTTCGCAAGAAAATTTTCCTCCACATTTTGAGGATCGCTCGACTGTTTGTTTGATCTTTTGCCTTGTCTCTCGAAACGTGGTCAAAATTGTGTTTTTTTTTTAAGGCAGAAAGATAAGTTTGACTTCAACTTTTTCACTCTATACAAATGTTGTTGTTTTTTTTTTTTTTTGGTTTTCACGAATCCTGTGTTCTGGGAGGTCTTTCAGAATACAAATGTTCTACGTTTTGGGTCGCGGTTCAACCATCTTGCGGTGATTTCTCGACCACCATTATGGAGCCCTCAGGCGATAAAAGACTTCAAGGCACTCTGAAGCGAGTTTGAGCGCACCTCTTTTGCATCTGAGTGACTAAGGCACTTCTACTTTTGACCTTCTTACTCTAAGTCTAACATGAGGTTACGAGAAGAAGGCACGTCCACCCTGATTGCAGGAACTCTGTCAAAACGTTTCTGAGTTTTGGAGGCAGGGAACTGTGAAGTAGTTTGTTTTTGCCTTGTGTGAGTCCACGATATCCCTATTTTCATACACCTCTCTAGTCTGATTGAAATGTACGCGTGCAACCTTATGTTTTATTGATTCTTTCTATAACCTTAATCAGATTGAGTAAAAAAAAAAATTGTGTGAATCCTTCTTTGCATTGTTGCATGAAAACAGACAAACATGGATGAATTAGGGGAAGGTGCGAGAAGTGTGGTCTTGATTAAGAATCTGGGTCACAAAAAGGGTCAGGCATGTTTCTAAGCTGAACGACTTGACCGCTATGTTTCTTTGGAGTTGTTTTTTGATGGGCCAGACACTGTTTCTAAGTTGAATGATCTGACTACTGTGACTTTGTTTTTGAGGCATGCATGGTTTGTTTTTGGGGCTAAACATTGTTTCTTAGTTGAATGGTTTGGTCCACATGCCTTTTTGGGGGGCATCTGAATGAAACCTGACCATGTTTTCAAGTTGAATGACCAAGGATCCTTGTTTTTCTTGAAATATGAAAGTAAGGGTTTATTATTATTTCTAAGTTGAATTACTAAACTTTTATTGTGTTTCTCCTGAGGGGACTAAGGTTGAGAGTAAGCATTGTTTCTAAATTGAATGACTTACTTTAAAAAGTCGTGCATACAACAGGGAATCCAATGATAGTTCCTTCTATATTATATTTATATATCTTATATGAACAAGTTAGTCAGATAGGGTTTCTAAGTTGAATGGTTTGATTATAACCTATCATTAAGGACGAGAATATGAAGTTAAAAGTATAATTTACTGTAAGTTTGAGCAGGCAGAACATTGTTTCCATGTTGAATGGTTCAGAGGTGGACCCCACAGGGGAAAATCTCGGAAGAACTCTTCCGCCGGGTGTTCTCTCAGACCCCACAACCTCTGGAAAAGTGTCTGGAAGTCCTTTTTTTTGTATTTCCCAGACCCCACCACCCGGAAAAGTGGCGCCTGGAAAAGAGGAGCGAGTTTCCAAGTCCTTTTTCTGGGCGGAAAACGGTCGATCCACGTCACCCTCGCCGAAATTTTGTGGCAAACGCAAGGGGTAGGGGGGGGGCATCCCCCTACGTCTTCCAAACTTGGAAGATCGCGCAGGTCCATTTTGTGTCCGCACGGTGCAGCGCAGATGCCACGCAATGCCACCCACGACCCGTAAGCGGCCACCCTGCAGGTCCACCACGGCCTACCCGGGCTTCGACGGCGGACAAAACAGCCAAACTGGTTAGAAAGTCTGGAAGAACTCTTCCAAAAGTCTGGAAAAGAGGCACTTCGGTGGGGTCCCATCTTTTCTTTTTCGAAACCTTCCAGGACTTCCGCGTCGTTTTACCACGGAAACTGCCACCCCTTAGTCCTACACCCACGTTCAACTTGAAGACAAGGAGGCAAAAAAAAATATAAAATTTGATTATTAAACAGTTCAGGATGACTAAGCAGGGTTTCTAAGTTGAATGGCATGTTCATATGCCCAATGAAGAGAAAAACTTTACTGTGCGTTGTGTTTTGTTTATAATAAGGCAAGGCTAGATATTGTTTATAAGTTGAGTAATCTAGTCTTTATGCCATAAAGCAAAATGAGGGTATTAGGGTTTATCTAACTAAGAGTTAATGAACTATTTATTTGAAAAACAACTTCGGGTTTTAGTGGGAGTACTTACTCATTGTGGTATGGACTTGTATGTGGATTGATAGGAAGCTAGCTTGATTTATGCATACTTTCTGCCTTAGGACTTAGACTTGTACAACTTGGGATATCACTTCTCCTTGAGAAAATTGTACAAAATCTATGGAGTTGGACAATTTTTCATGCTTTACATAATTGAGTAATCTAAGTTTATCTTTGGATTAGTATAAATTTGGTAGTCTACCTTTTCTAAACGAGATGTTGCCCAACTTGTTATTAATTCGAAGATTTAAACTAAGTTGTTTTTCTGGATATCCATATGACCCTGGACCATCCGGAATATCCGGCCGAAAAAACACCCCCAAAAAAACTCGAAAATAAACATTCCGGACCCTGTGCAAAATAGGCGCAGAGCTTCTTCCTAGGGTCTAGGGGCGCCAAGGGGTTTTGATCAACCCCTGACAACACCTCGTTGTGGCAGATCCCGAAAGGGACCCACAAATTTCGAAAAAAAAAAGTCCGATTCGGGCCATCGGTCCACCAAGATCGGCGGCCCAGATTGGGCCAATTTTGAATTTGAAATCGCACTATGCCGCTGCCCGGCTGCTTGCTGCCCCTGTGCTCGTTGCCTCGCTGCCCTGCTGCTCGTTGCCCGCTGCCCCGCCGCTCTGCTGCTCGCTGCCCCGCTGTTCCGCTGTTGCTGGCATAGCCGCTGCCACTAATGCCATCGCCGGGTGCTGTTCCTCTTGTACTTGTCACTGAAGGTGAGCCGCCTCCTCCTCCTCCTGCTCCACCTCCTCCTCCTCCTCCCCCTCCTCCTCTTCCTACTCGTCTTCAACCTCCTCCTCCTAGTCTTCCATCTCCTCTTCTTCCTCCTCCTCCCTTTGCTCCTCCTTCTCGTCTTCCTCCCGCTGTTCCGCTGCTGTTGGAGCCATTGCCGAGAGCTGTTCCTCCTCTAACCGTCGCTAAAGTGAGCCTCCACCTCCTTCTCCTCCTCCTCCTCCTCCTCCTCCTCGGCTTTCACCTCCACCTCCACCTCCTCCTCCTCCTTCTCCTCCTCCTCCTCCTCCTCTTCCTACTCGTCTTCCACCTCCTCCTCCTCCTCCTCCTCCTCCTCGTCTTCCACCTCCTCCTCCTCCACTTGCTCCTCCTTTTCCTCCCGCTGTTCCACTGCTGCAGGCATAGCCGCCGCCGCTGGAGCCATCGTCGGGAGCTGCTCCTCTACCCGTCGCTGAAGGTGAGCCTCCACCTCCTCCTCCTTCTCCTTCTCCTCCTCGACTTTCACCTCCTCCACCTCCACCTCCTCCTCCTCCTCCTCCTCTTCCTACTCGTCGTCCACCTCCTCCTCCTTCTCCTCTTCTTCCACCTCCTCCTCCTCTTCCTCCTCCTCCTCCTCCTCCTCCTCCTCCTCGGCTTTCACCTCCTCCACCTCCTCCACCACCTCATCCACCTCCTTCTCCTCCTCAATCAATCAATCAATCAATCAATCAATCGATGAAAAACAAAAAGGCAAAATGTTATCCAATCGAATCAATCGATTCGATGGGATTTTGATTCAAAAATCAAGATCCAATCGAATCGATTGATTCAATTGGATAACATTTTGTCTTTTTCTTTCCATCGATTGATTGATTGATTGATTGATTGATCCAATTGAATCGATCGATTTGATTGGTTCTTGATTTGGAAATCAAGATCCAATCGAATCGATTGATTTGATGGAATAACTTGATAACGTTGTCGAGTGAAGCGAAAGATTGGAGTACTAGGAGGAGGAAAGGGCCGACGAGGAGGAGGAGGAGGAAGGATGACGAGGAGGAGGAGGAGGAGGAGGAGGAGGAGGAAGGATGGAGAGGAAGAGGAGGACGAGGAGGAGGAGGAAGAGGAGGAGGAGGAGGAAGGATGGAGAGGTAGAGGAGGACGAGGAGGAGGAGAAAGAGGAGGACGAGGAGGAAGGATGATGATGATGTTGAGGAGGAGGAGGAGGAGGAAGAAGAAGAATTAGAAGAGGACGAGGAGGAGGAGGAAGAAGAAGAATTAGAAGAGGACGAGGAGGAGGAGGAAGGAGAGGAGGACTGGCTTTCTTTTCTAATCATCTGCTCCCATCCGGGGTCGAAAACAAGTCTGTATTTCAAGAAGTTCATGGGTGTGGCAATTGAGACAGGGCAGGCATGAAAACGCCTCCCATTATGCTGATGGGCAGACGATCGTGAAGCATTCAGAAAGAGGGAAGAACGAAAGAATAAAAAGAAACGCCAGAAACAGAAAAACCCTCCCTTCCGTATAGATTCGATCAACTTGGGAATAAATCGAATGAGCTAGTGTAGCAGTATCATACACGAATTGCAAGGTAATATCGAAGACGTCAATAACAAAACCCGCCATATTCACTTCTGGAAGGCAATGAGCTCTCCTCTCGAGCTTGTAGATAACAGTACCGCCCGCCATAGCTGCAGAGCGCTCTAGAAAGCCCTCGCCCCCCCTGCCCCAACAACACCTTCAAGTACTACGACCGCGCTGCAAGATTAAACCGATGGTAGCGGAACCTCCCCCTCCCATTATCAACCACCATACACACATCCGCGTAATCCACTTCTTCTTCGTCTTCTTCACCATGGTCATGCTTCCATTCACTCCTCCGCAAGAACAACTCTCTCCTCGACGTAGCCGGTGATCATTCCTTCTTTGGCGCCACCGCTACAAAGAAGCGATTTCTCCACTCCAATCACTACTGCTGGTGCCGCCGCTACCCCGGATGCCACACTTCATTACTTCATTTGCCAATCTCTGCTCATTGGGACGCAGCCTGCCATCATGCGTCCCGTTTTCTACTGCACACCCTCATCCACTCCCCGTGCACCCCCTCCCTCTTTCCTCCTCTCCAGATCTTCACACGCTGGAATCCCGACACTACCCCACCCCCCGCTACTGCTGATACGCTGACCTCCACAAAACGCCACCGCCGCCTCATCCTCCCCGCCGCCCACATCATCAGCGCGTCCAACAACAGTTTGCCTGCCGACACGATACCGTTGTCTTACCTCGTCTTCCGGTGAGCGCGCAGAAAAGGGAAGGCCAACAATGAAAAAAAGGTAACATGTTTAGGGGAGGGTTGAGAATGACAACCACGATTGATTGATTGATTGATTGATTGATTGGTTGATTGTTTGATTGATTTGATTGATTGATTGATCCAACTCAATCGAATGAGATTGAACTGGCGCCGCTGCCACTTCGTGGCCTTGGACATGTAAGAGTCATACGAAACCCAATTGTCTTGGTATTTCTTACCGTGAAAACCAAGCCAAGTTTGATTCTCAGGGAAGTACTTATGCTTGATTCTTTGTCGACCCCAGGTAGGGTGTCTACGAAAGATTCATGCACGAAGTTGTTGAAATGTTCGAAAATCCATACGGTGAAAGATTGTAGAGCATTGGTGAACAAGTAGAGTATACTAAGACGCTTGAGATAACCATGTTGAAGGAACTCGGCAAAATGACTCCGTAACTTCGGGAGAAGGAGTGCTTTTCTTTGCAAAAACAGACAAAAGTGGCACATAACAGGGGGTAGCGACTATTTATTAAAAACACACGACTCTGCCAAGTGGTAACACGATTGATTGATTCAATGGAATCGATCGATTTGATTGGTTTTTGATTTGGAAATCAAGATCCAATCGAATCGATTGATTCGGTTGGATAATTCGGTAATGTTTTTTTTTTTTTTTTTTTTTTTTTTTTTTTTTTTGATTGATTGATTGATTGATTGAAGGGGAAAAAAAACAAAAGTGGGTCAGGGCGGTATAGGGGCGAAAGCCTAATCGATCCGCTTTATAGCTCGTTCCCTCCGAAGCTTGCCTGGCGATGGTTCGAGGCTTGAAGCTCTTGAAAAGTGTTGCCGAGTGAAGCGAAATATTGGATTACTAGGAGGAGGAAAGGATCGACGAGGAGAAGGAGGAGGAAGGATGACGAGGTGGGGGAGGAGGAGGTGGAGGAGGAGGAGGAGGAGGAGAACGAGGAGGACGAGGAGGAAGAATGATGATGATGATGAGAAGGAGGAGGAGGAAGAAGAAGAAAAAAAAAAATTAGAAGAAAAGGAGTAGTAGGAAGGAGAGGAGGAGGAGGAGGAGAAGGAAAAAGACAAAGTAGAGGACGAGGAGGAGGAGGAAAATGAAGAGGAGGAAGGAGAGAAGGATGAAGAAGAAGATGCAGAATAGAAGGAAGAGGAGGAGGAGGGGGAGGAGGAGGAGGAGGACCACGATGACCAAGAGGAGGAGGACGACGATGACCAAGAGGAGGAGGGGGAGAAGGATGAGGATGCAGAAGTGGTGGAGGACGAGGAGAGGAGTAGGGAGGAGGCGGACAAGGAGGACGAGGAGAAAAAAATCCCATATCTAAACCTGTTAGAGTCCTTTTCAAGCGCAAAAAAAATAAAAAATGAAAATAAAAAAATCGGTCATTTTTCGGTTAATCCGAATTCCGGATAAACAGGATACCGAAAAAAGTGGCCAGATATTCCGATCACTTCATCCAGCCGGAAATGATAACTAACTTAGTATTTAAACATATTCTTATATGCAAAGTTATAGGTTTTTGTCTACTTTAATATTTTTGTGTTAGTAGAAATTTGGAAAGCTACCTTCTCTACAAGAGATGCAGCCTCAGGGAGTTAGACAAAATTGTATTGGAAAAAGCTACTTCAAATATGGACTAGTATAAACCTTTGGATAATACTTTCCTAAAGAAAGTATTGCCCAAATTTTTCCTAATCCAAGGAGTGAGATAAAATTTGAGTGTTTTTTAGTTAGAAGTTTTCTGAGATTTTCATATTTAATCTTATATAAATTTTGCAAAGACACTTTTTCCTATGGGAAGCGCTGCTGAAATTTCCTGAAATCTATGGGAGTTAAATATTTAAGGACTTCAAAAATTTTGACAATCTATCGATGACTAGGAAAAATGCTGCCGAAATTCTTGATGTTTTCATACGTGTCAGAGATGAAGCAGGAAGGTAGGATCATACTCACTTAAGCATAGCTTGGTTGCTAACTTGTGTTGTGTTGCAAGTCATTTTCATTTTCAGATTGTTTTGAGGTTTGATTAGCTTCGGGATGATCCTACAAGGATTATCTTTTGTTATCTTTTGATAACACGTCGGTTTCTCGCGACTCAACCTAAGACTGTAATCTACGTGCTTTGATTTGTTTTGTTGGGTTCTTACCCGAACTTTTCGTAAATGACCATTTAAAAATGAACTGCATGTTTTTCTTTTATAAGGTTGGACAAAAGTTGGGGCTTGTGTGAATAAGGCAGAAAAATTTTAACAAGCACAAATAAAAGGGATCTTTTTTTTTCTATCGTTACAAATCCGCTCAATCATGACGCATGGTCAAAGTAGACTGCACGGATACACAAAATATAAATATAACGGGGTTATATGACACGAGGCGATCACTCTCACAATCAGTGTGTGACTCCCTTCAAAATATACACATGATCGCAAACAAAGTCAAATTTGGACTTCAACCCACAAAACATATATGTAATCATACCAAAGATTCCACATCAACATACAACACACTACACGGGGTCAACTTAATCCACTCTTTGCACTCACAAAGTCAAACCCTTTGACCTATCCGACGAACTCCGAAGATGGAGCCCCTTTCCCAGAGTCAAGAGGCGTTTGGCCGCCACAAAGGGTTGAGGGCCCCCTACCACTCGTCTCCGTTGTACAGAAGAAGGTAGGTCTGACAATCATACTCACGATTGTCTACCGTCGAGGGATTAACCCATCAGGACCCGTGTCATCCGACACTTGAGTGTCAAAAATGACCCTTAGAATCTTTGAGGATCGCGTGGCTATGGGTACCACATAGTATGCCATGATTGCGACCGCTCGAGTACTCATGCATGGCTGGTTGATATTATGACAAAGTCTTTGTCGCTGCGATCTTTTATTCAGAGTCTAGCGCGCGACTGCTGTATGTATTGCCATCGAAAGGTTATGGGTCAAAGGCGCAATTCACATATGAAGCTTGATTTTGTTTTATGAAGTGTTTCACGTGGTTAGATTGACCGTCCTAGTCGACTAGCATAGGATTGCGTTCGAGAGATTAGTGCCTCGGGTAACGATTCGCGCATGGGTCCAGTTCGAGCGTTAACTGCATGTACCCCCTACGCTACAACGAACGAGAAATGCCCTCGGTTGGGCCACCTCTGCGATTGCATACGAAAAACGTTCTTACGTGATTCCGTAACTTGACAGGGATAAGACCACCTAAGGGATGGTGACAGTTCCCTCGGGTGGAGTTAATTTGTACTTTGCATGACCCTATTCTGTTGTAGGTGTTCGTGAGAGACATGGCTGGTGCACTCGCCCGGAGCGGCAACGCTCTGCGACGAAGTCCTGCAAAATCATGCGTGACGTGGCCAAGAGGGTCCCCTCTACGGGACCGATGTGCTCGACAATGTGCCGAAGTGACGGACGGAGTGGCGACGTGAGGTGGGATTAGCGACAGACTTGGGGGTACGTGCAGTTGGAGAGATTGAGCGGTGGTGGTGATAGAACGTGGCCAGCGGCAGGGCGTTGTGGGCCTTGTGGCTATGGTTGGTTGGCGTTCTTGTTGGTTGGCGTTCTTGTTGGTTGGGGTCTGTGCTTGATGAAGGCCAATCGTGTGGAATTTCAAATAGCAAGGGATTTGCTCTTTTCTCTGTTGCTGCTTTGTCCAAGTGCTATGTGTGTAGTAGACTAAGCATGGGTTCTCAGTCGCATGCATGACGTTGGTTGTGAGGGTCTATGGATGTTGAGTGCTTCGTTGTCCAAGATGCATGGATGTATGGATATGGAGTAATGTCACGGGTGTAAAGCGTTGCAGGCGCAACCCGGGAGAAAGGTGGGGGTATCAAACGTCTGCCTGTATGCATGAGTGTGTTGATCTCCCCTTGCCTTCCCCGCCCCTTGCCGATTCCTGGCGCTATCCATGAGCGTGGAGAATAGCCACCCACTCTTCCTTCTCTTCCCTCTTGCGCGCAAGTGCCACGCGTCGGGTTATTCGACGTGACCGGTCATCGTAACTAGAGGCCGGTCGCGTGTGTGTCCGCTCGTCGCCTGATCTCTTTGCTACCCGACCATAACCATTTTGTCCAGATAACGATTCGTTGACAAACGACACTGTGTTCCTGAACTTGCATTTTGTTAACTGGGAGAGAGTGGGGTGAAACCCATTAAGATTTGCATGAAGTCCAAATTTACTACGCTAGACGTGAGCGAGGGTAATTGTCCGTGCTCGACCCTCTCGACGATCAACCTCAAGACGCTGCCATTCCCGATTGCACATGAAGACAGTGTGTGTTGCGATGCGGATGTGAGAAATGCGATGTTACGAACTGACCGGGTTCGTCTATACAACCCGTCCAACGGTTGTCACGTAGGGGGGAGTGGGTTCGTGTTGATTGATCGGTTTTCTTCCCGACCCCTGATCCTACCTTATACTGATTTGACGGTATTGCCTTGGTCGACGGCCCACGCCACGTGGCGGCCCCAGTTTAATTGTCCCTGGTGTCGACAAGGAGACTTGTGTTCCTGGCGGAGGCTGGTGCTGGGATACGAAGGATCGGCTCAATTCCCAGAACTCTCCCACAGTGTGGGCGCCCTACCGGCGAGCTTCTGAGCTTGGATTTCAAAGCCGCGAAGCACTGCAAAAATGTCAAAGCACCCTACGAGGACGTAACATGGAAAACTTGTCACAATGATCTCTTTTCATAACTACCTTGTCAAAATACGCAAAATGTTGTATTCATTTCACACAGCCCTGCCCCAATCGAACGACGACGCGCCTGGCCGACCTCGCAGACTTTAGGAATCTAACATGGAGACTTAGATGCTCCTTATCTCTTGGGTTCTTGTAATAAAGTTGGCGTGAATCTGGCGCAAGAGAAGTGGTAGGTTCTGCGTTTTCCCTTTTTCTTCTCAATGCCTAGCGACGGTTGCATCACGCGCATTCCATGGCCCTTGACGAAGCGGAATTTTGGTCATACCCCGCACGTTGGCCCTATCTACCCCTCGAATTCCCTAGTGTTTCTGCTTAGCCTTCTCTGTCGACCTAATTTTTTTGAGTAACCTCGGAATCAAGCGAGAATCCCGCGTTGCGACTGGGTGATGCAACCCTTGCCTAAAATCCTCGGCCACGCCCCCATTCACTCTGATCGAGCGTCCCTCGATACGGAACACAGCGTAGGGCATGAGGTTGGTATCAGAGCTGGTTCGTTTCGGCTCTGAGGTTTCCTTGACAAGGCTGCAATTTCAAAAGACTGGCACAAAGGTGCTGACAATCGGCCAACGGCCCAACGCCAATCAAAACCAGACAAGGGGCCGAGCTTGGGTCCAACCTCGAGCTATTGCGGAACCCGCAGATGCTGACAATCATGCAGGCCCAGTTAACAATCCCCTGCACCTTTTCCCTCTTCGGAAGTCCCCATCTTCACCAAAGTAAGTTTGAACCACGCACCTGGCTGGCCACCCTAAAAGCTCAAGATTGGTCGGACCAGTTGCTCAAAGAACACATTCCCGAGCGATTGGCCGTTACGACATTTGAGTGGTACGGGCAAAATCCTTACACTGATTAGCGGAATTTTAGGAAGATCTTTCTTGAACGCTTCAATCACATATGGCTCGGGCAATGCCTGCGCTTGATCAAGGAATATATGCAGCAGCCCCGCGAGACTCTCGCCCGGTACGCAGAGAGGATTTCCTACCTCGCCGAACGCTCCGGGGTCAATGAAAACATGGTGCGGACAGA
Source organism: Chara braunii (assembly GCA_003427395.1). NCBI lineage: Eukaryota > Viridiplantae > Streptophyta > Charophyceae > Charales > Characeae > Chara > Chara braunii. The sequence continues at coordinate 848,422 of BFEA01000031.1, forward strand.
CTTCGTCCGTGGTCTGGCTGACTCTCGGTTACGAAAAAAAATCCGTAAGGAGTGTAATCCGATTGAACACGGTCTAAAGGAATTAATCCAGTACGCTATCAAATACGAAAAGGAAAATTATGATGTAGGGCTAGACTCCGAATCAGATGACGACGACCCTTCGGGTGTCCGTTGCCATAGCTACCCGGCAACAACCAAAATGTCCGAAGACTGTTTCAGACTAGGACCGATGAAGAAGGGTCTGGACCATACGGCCCCTAGCGTACAAGTAAGAAGTACGAGTCGTACTCGTACGAGGGTGCGTACGAGTCGCAACGTAGGAAATCACGATGAAAGAGGTGGCCGCGCAACTTGTAATGGTAGTTGCGCCCCTAACCGAGTTCGTCCAGGGACTTTGCAGAGAGCGACTGTTGTGGCTCAAAGGCAGCAAGCGACCATGGCGGCAGGTACAGGAATAGCCAGGCCAGCCTATGTGGCCACTCAGCCCGTGCGATGCTATAGCTGTAATCAGCCAGGCCACCTTGTTAAGGATTGTCCAAAACCCCGAACTCAACCGGGACAATCCGGGGCCTCCCAAATCCCATTGGCCGGCACCCACCACCGCGGGTCAAGGAGGGCTGGCGGTCGTCCTCGATACCGGAATTACAGAGGTTGTGGCACCTTCGACCGTCGAGATTGGGTCTGATGAATACATGGCTGCGACCACGCTTGAACCCGGGCCCATTGGGGTGATATGTCACATCCAACGGATCACCGAAGCTGGAGACCTGGCACCCTAGAGACTAGGGTTTGAGGACCACGTGATGCCGGGACCTGAATACAAAGATGGTCAGATTGACGTCTTAGACGCAATGAAGCCTCTGGACCTTAGGATCCCGATGCTCATCCCTTATTTTCTAACGATATCGGAACGAAAAGTTGATTGAGCGATGTTTAAAGAATCGACAACGGTTCGAAGAAAGCCGAAAGGGCAAGAAGCTAGCAATGGAAAACTGACAGACAATAACCGATGTCACACCCTCAACCTCACGACCTCCTAAAGCGGTGTGCAGCGGGATGATCCAGGTGACTGAGCCATCAACGGAGAAGCCCGAGGTATTTCTTCGGGCCTACCCGATTACCTGGAAAAGCGTAGAATATGACTGCGAGGTGTGGGGAAGCCCATCACCGGCCACCCTCGACTCAGGATCCTCTGCGGTGGCCCTTTCGTGGGGGTTAACAAAACGCTTGGGACGAGAAGGCCAGATTCAGCCCCTGTGACCGGATGAGCTGTATGTGTCGGCCAGAAAAGATAGTATTCATTGTAAGGGAAGAATCACAAATGTGCCCATAGGGGTCGGTCGGATTCATTGTCTGTGTGACACGATCGTTATGGATGTACAGGCTTATGATGTGCTGTTAGGGATCCCGTGGCAGGTGGCGGTTGGCGTGCGAATGCATTTTGATAGTTCACAAGTCGTGCTGACCTCAGCCCAACCCAAACCTCAAACCAAACCGACGAGGGTGGCGGAGCGCGTATTCTCGCAGCCGGTCCCTCACAGAAGTCCGCCAGCTTAGTATGATCTGGCAGTTGTCGATAAACAGCGCGATGATATAAGGAGAATCTGAGGGATCAGACAAACCCAACCGGTATCCAATCCGAGTGCAAGATTGGTTTCGTTGACTTAACCTACACGACTCCCAAAGGACCATTCGAAGCGGATCCAGCTGGTCCCGAATGTTTTCCTCCACCGTCCAAGGGGAACCTCAGCTACAAGTTTCACAAATAGCTGATCTCTCAGAACCCCCTGCGTCCCTGTATCTCAACGTGGACCCCCTTCCGGAGCGATTCACTGAGCTGAGGGGCCTCTGCGATTTGTCATTTCAGCCTCCAAGACCCTTACTTACGGACTTTAAGGCCGCTTTGCTTCTAACTTCTAAGGGATGGGGTAGCATTTCCACCAAGTTCCTTTGACCAGAAATGGGGTCCGACGGAACTATTGCAGGCCTTTTCAATTAAACCCTCGGCCGATGAGCCTATCGACACCGAGGACGAAGCAGTTGGCGCTTTGTTTCGGGCCTAATCCACAAACCCTCAAATTTTTAGATTTTTTGGAGCATTCTCGTGAGCGCGAAAAACTGCTCAAGTTGGCGTTTTTGTTTTTCGAATTGCTTCCGACCTCTGCATTCTTTGGGCCTACTGACTTTTGGAGGTACCGGAAAGCCAGTTCTCAACTCTCGGGAGAATGGCGGTTTAATGGGACTGTCTACTTTTTTTTCTGAGTGAGAGACCGCAAAAGAAACCGTTATTCTGTTATAGTAGGACGTCAAGAGTCGAAGAGAGATTGTGTATGTGGACATTTTCCCACAATGCTAAGGGTTTCCTCATGATTGCTTGTATTTTACTTGTTATGACGCCTTTATTATATATCTATCTTTCCCATATTTGTTATATATCATCACAAACAGAACTGCCCGGTAAACCGTAGGCAGAGAGAGAGAAAAGGACAACAAACGAGGGGCTGTGACAAACTGTTTCGTTGGAGTTTCACCGACTCATCAGGAGGCTGAACCCTCAACAGTCTGCAGAATCCCCTCACTGATTACACTGTAAATGATAATCTACCTTAACCAAAATCAAAGTAGACT
>BFEA01000031.1:853581-866331 GCA_003427395.1 Chara braunii
GAGAGAGAGAGAGAGAGAGAGAGAGAGAGAGAGAGAGAGAGAGAGAGAGAGAGAGAGAGAGAGGATGTTTATGCTCTCTCTATGTGTTGTGTACATGAGCTCTAGGCCAAAAATAGGCACAGAGACACTATCTTCATGATATTCTGTGTATCCAACATTGGGCTGTGTGCTCTGCCTCTGCACCCAATTGGGTTGCGTGGTCTCCCTCTCTCCCTATATGTTATGTCCCGCATTCAATTTGTCTATTTTTATCTGGTGCATCTGCCTCAGCAGGGCTGGGGCACCACTTTCCGCTTGCTAATTAATAGTCAAAACTTTTGTAAAAGCCAAAAATACTTGGCAATGAGTTTTCAGCAAAATGCAATGCAATGTACACAAATTCAAAGTTTTGACTCCTGATTTTCAGTACCTGACCAAATCTGGGCCGAGGTCCTACCAGCAAAGAGGATCCGGTTGACTGACTAAATCTGGACGGTTTTTTTTTTTTTTTTTTTTTTTTTTCCAAAAAAAAAGAACCTCACGGTTCTGGCTCCTACCATTCTGGGGAGCGACAGTCCGGTTCCTATTCCCCCGGCAAGTCAATATGGAATACATAAAAGACTCACGCACGCTCCTCCCCATTATGGCTGAGAGGCCCGAGAGGGCAGCATTGATTACTTCCCTGAGGAAGGATGTACCACCTCTCACCCCTGCCTAATGTAGCCTGTACTAACTCTGCCTGCCAATCTGTCTGATCCCAGATCTGCTCCTCTCAGCTATGAAGCTGTCGGTTASTTGTGATTATGCAAGAGCCTTCTGGAACACTTATGTGCCTTTTGAAGCGTCTATTACTCTATAACAGCATTTGCCTTGTTTCTGTCTAAGCTGTAAACCCTAAACCCTCGGTCTTAAAGCTGTCCTGATTTCTCTGTTCCAAGACGTCCAGGTAGAAATTACCTCTCCTACGCCCTAAAACTCGCCGTGTTTTCACCCGACTACGACCCTTAACCCCTAAACCTTTCCTTCGACTCATAATCCTGAATCCCTTCCCCCTTTTTTTTTTTTTTTTCCCCCCTTAGAAGTCGCTGCACGGCCTTTCAGGAGTGTTTTGTCCATGACGACCTGTTTCATTCAACACCCGCCTCCGTGTCCCTTGGTATGAACGACCAGATCTCTTAAGCCCTTAACCCTTAGCCAGTGTTCCTGTCTTCTGAAATGTCTACCTTGGCGTTGGCAGGATTCCGTTTATTTCCAGCCCCTGTGACCGAACCTCCTCAGCAACCCCCGTTCATGCACCMTTTTAACCTTTTCTCMGGCTTGTCCTCCCTTTTCCCGCTTCCCCTTTTGTCTGTGCCCCTTGGATCTCTAGCCACTTGTAAGTATCCCTTTGCGTTCTAAGAAGTGGCTATATTCTCTGACGTTGCCTGCTGTAGAACGCCTTTTTCTGGAATTGGATTATGCCAGTCTTTCCGGCATATTCGATCCTGCCGCAGTTCTGCACCTTGCCATTTACCAGCCAGCTTCTATAGAATTTCTGTCTTTCCCTTTCCCGTTCATCTTCTGACCTCTGCAGGGGGTCTTCGCTTGAATCGTAGCTTTGGTCTCTGTCAACACCKTCTCTCGTGGGTTGGACCGCCCTTCAAATGTTCTGCTGCATCTTTTCTCTTCATGTGACCCACAGAGTCACTTCCTGGTGGGATCGAACCAGATTTTCTCTGTCTTCCTTGCCAGTTCGGGGATGTTAGCCAGGAGGAGCAATTGAATGGGTTGTTCGGGGGAGGGAACTTGAAGAGGGAGTGCCGGAGAGCTGAAGCTCTCGCCCAGTATGCGGTTGCCTCTTTACAAAGCATCAAACAGTGCCCTACATCCTCTACCGCCCTTCGGTGCAAACTGGCCATAACTCCGAGCTGTCAGGATCTGTGGTTTTCTGTCTGATGTGCAAGCATTGATTTACCGGGGGGGCAGCATATGAGGGCATCCACTACCGGCCGTCAGATTAACCTTTTGCTGGAGCTGTTACTTAGGCTCTTGCTCGTGTCGTGTCCACCTCTGGTCTTAGATGACTTATGAACTACCCTTGAGTGAGAATTCTATGGTCTATCTATTTCCTTCGCCCCTTTATTGTATTACTTGCTGTCTTGGTTGCTATCTTGCTCCCCTATACCTTTTGCATGTCCCAGGTCTGTGCTTTTCTTCCGTATTCTTCGGTGTTGGTTGGAATGGTGGGTTTCTGTTGCTGGCCTAACGTCGGTTTAGTCTGTGGAAATGTTAATTTCGAGGGACTCCGGTATACTGTYTACTGAAGAGTCTTGCGACTGGTGTCTTGGTGGGGCTTCATCCCAAAGACGAAACACTATACTTGAGCCATGTATCAGGGCAACTTTGCCTTTTGCTAGGTAATTTTCTTCGAATTTGCATTGGTGATCCTTTGCCTTGCCTTCGTCTTCTTTCATTCTCCTTTGTACCTTGCGCCATAGGGTCCAGTACTCGGTTTCTACCTGTTGTTGGAGTAGTCCCCACGCYTCTTGCGTGTGCATTTTTTGTCCTTCTATTGTTTCTTGGCATCTTTTCCGCCATATAACCCATAGTGTAGCTTTTCTGAGTATTCTGAAGAAATTGATTTCTATTGGCTTCCGGTTTTCTGGGTTTTTGAAACCTAAGAGTAGGAGTGTGTTGTTGTTTGTGAGGGTGGTGCCTGTTACTGCATTCCATAGACTTGCTACCTTTTSCCATAGTGGTTTTATTCTGGGACAGTGTAGGAAACAGTGATATAGGTTTTCTATTTGATTCTCCCTACAGTTGGCACATATCTCTTTGAGGGGACTCCTGTCATCTTTTTTCCTTCGTGTATTTAGCCACTGGTTCAGTGGGACAGCTAGGTACAAGATTAGCCATTGTAGACTTCTAAATTTGGGCGGGTTAATAGATGCTATTTTGATCCATGGTATTGGGTCAAGTGTTTCTGGTTCTACGTCCAGGTGTCTTTTCCATCTTTCTGCTATTATTGGGTCCGGGTTCACAGAACGGCGTCTCAGCCTATAGCCTAATCTAGTTGTGTAATGTAATAGGTTGAATTTGGTGTTGATCCTTGAGGCTCCTTGCTTTATGTTCCATGSCCATTCTGCTGGGTCTACTTCAAGGTTTTCTAGTGGTATTTGGGGGCAATACAGGGTTAATTMCTCATTTTCTATAACTCTTACCTTCCTTAGATTGTCTTCCCTTACTGTAACTTGCGCTGTTGAGTTTTTGAGGATCTTGCTAAAGTCTGAACCTGGTTCTTCTATTTCATGCATAGTAAATGTGTGYCAGYTTGGATTGCCCTCTTCTCTACCCCAGTATGCTAGCGCGTGTTTCTGTTGGGGTTCAWTCAGTAAAATTGCCCAGTCTCCTGCAGACCACTGTCTGTCTTTTTTAAGTGTCACCATCCAGTCTTGTGGTATGGCTGCTATGATTTCTTGTAGATTCTGATTTAGTCTGTGGCAGCCTTTAAGCTGTTGTCTGAGTTGGTTACTTTGTTTCCAGTCTCTGGTGTTGTCGTCCCATATGTGTTTGATCTGCCATATTCCTTTTTTCTAGCCATACTCCCCATTTTGTGTCCTTAGAAGTCAGTGTAAATGGGCCTCCTTCTTTCTTGGTTATCCATTGGTTACATAATAGGGGTTGTCTTAGTATTTCTTCCTTATTGCTCGGTTTCCGGACTTTAGCTGGGAATATCTCTCTCCAGTCGCGGAGGATCCCTCTCCAGAAACACAAACGGGACTGGTTCCTTGAGTGTATTGTGTTGTGGTTTCTCCCTTTCATTGAYCATGATTTGCTCATTAACCAGAAGGTACCCTCCATGTTAGCCGGGGTGTTATATATTGGTAGTTGTTGTATCCCATCTAGGGCTAACGTTCTCCACGGTAAGCTAGGTCTCGTGATGAGCTTTAGGATCCATTTTGTTTGTAGAGCTTTTATTTGGGTTGTGGGGTCTAGTACACCCAGTCCTCCTTGCTCCTTTTTCCTCGTGACATACTGCCAAGCGACTTTGGTTATGAAGTGTTGTCTGGTAGCATCTCCTGTCCACAAATATGYTGTGGCTTTCCTTSTTAGGTTTCTCAATGTCCCGTGATCTGGTGCCCAGAAGGCTGCCACGTACCACATCATTRMGAAAATGGATGAGTTTAGTATTAGTGCTCTACCATATAGTGAGAGGTGAATTTTGCCCCAGTCGCTTAATTTGTTTGTCATCTTGGCTAGGAGGCTAGGGGACATTTCTGTCTCTGCTCCGTGTTCTGTCATCTGGATTCCTAGGACTCTTAACGGGTCTTTCGCGTCGGACCATTTCATGCCTTCTAGAGTGTTTTGAGGGAGGTCAACGCTTCCGTCCGTTAGCCACCATCCCGTCGTTTTTTGCCAATTTATTCGCATTCCAGAAGCTAGTTGAAATGCCTGCATGGCTCTGGTAAGGGCCTCGAATGAGGAGTTGGATGCTCTTACGAGTACAGTCAAATCATCTGCGAACATGATCGTGGGTGGTATGTGGTGTGGTCTGTTGGGGTCTTCCGTAGGGTTTGTGAGACGTTGTATAGATGGGTCTTTCCTGAGGAATGAGGCTATTGCTTCCATTATAAATAGGAATATGGGAGCTGCTAGTGGGTCACCTTGTCTTACAGACCTGGACATCTTGTAGAGATTGGATATGTGGCCGTTTACTTGAACTGCTCCGTGTGCATCRTTGTATAGCACTCTAACCCATTTYYTGAAGTTTGGACCCACGCCCATCTTTTCCATGCACTGCTGGAGGAAGTCCCAGTTGACTTGGTCGTAGGCTTTCTCGAAATCAAAGAAGAGGATTGCTGCATTCRGCTTTTTATCTTTAATGTATCTTACTGATTCAGYTAATGTCATTACATTGTCTAATATGAATCTGCCCGKGATGAAGCCTGTTTGATCTATATGGAAACAACTTTTGGTGATCTGTCTTATTCTGTTTGCTAGGAGCTTGGCTAAGATCTTATATGCAACAGTTAGTAATGTGATTGGTYGGTAATTTTTGATGTCTGTGGGGTCCCCTTTTTTGTATAGTAGAGTGACTATTCCAGTACTAAGGTATTTTCCTAAGCCATCGGAATCCCATGCTGATCTTATGAATTTGCAATATTCATCCCCTAGGAGTTCCCAATATTTTTGCCAAAATTCTTTCGACAGTCCGTCTTGGCCCGGGGTCTTCCCTATTTTCATTGAGTCTAAGGCTTTTTTTATTTCTACGTTTGTTATGGGAGCGTCTAGTTCCTCTGCTAGTGCCACTGGAATTGTTTTGGACAGGTGTTTGCTGAATTTTTCTCTTGCTCTTATCACTTGACCTGGAGTGGGTTGTTCTGTTTTAGAGGTATAGAGGTTTTTGTAAAAGGATTCTGCTATTGCTAGCATCTTCTTTGGGTCTGAAGTAAGGCCATGCTCACCTCTAAGTTGGTGAATGGCGGAGTTTCTTCCTCTTGTTTTGATTTTTTGGAAGAGGAACTTTGTCATTCTCTCCCCTTCTTCCCACTCTCTGACCCTTGCCCTTAGTCTCATTCCTTTTGCTTTCCATAAATTCTAGTTGCCTAGTTCTGCTCTTGCTTTGGCTAGCGAGTCCTCGTATGAAGTCTGTCCTGGGTTACTAATGAGGTTTCTTTCTGCTACTCGGACTGCTGCTTCTAATTCTTTGATGCGCCTGTTCCTTTTGTCTGCCAATTTCCTAGAGGCTAAGGATGCTGCTTTAGATAGGTTGGCTACTATGGACGGGAAGTCTGATCCTCTTTTCTCCGAGTCTATGCACGCTATAGTTATTGCTTCTTTCATTTGTTGGGTTTCTAKAAYGGAGTTGTTAATCTTRAAAAAGGAKGGGCCTTTTTGTAAACCGGGGTCAAAAAGGAAATTAATGAAGGTTGGGCTGTGATCAAGACCGTTGTTGTAAGGCATTTTGCCTATTCCTACTTTGTGGATTGTTCCTCTGAGGGATTCGGAAACTAAGAAGTAGTCTATTGCTGAGCTTGTTGTGTGTTGTGATCTGTTCCTTTTCCTGAAGGAAAATCTTAACGCTTCTGGGTGGAATGTTCTGAGGGGTTCTATTAGTTGTCTTTCCAACACGAGAGCATTCATTTCTTGAGTCTCGCTTACTGAGGCTTCTTCCCTGTCAGACCGTTGTGCTGAGATCCGGTCTTTGGCTGGATCAAGTACAGTGTTCCAGTCTCCTACTAGTATCAGGTGTTTCTTTGTGTTGCATTTGTCTGAGATAAGTTGTATGAAGTCTCCTCTCTGCGTTGAGTCATTGGGTGCGTAGACGTTTATTAATTGAAAGCTTTCYTCCTTKTATGTGAAATGRATTTCTATCCATCTTCCGTTTTYTGTGTCTGTTTTGCTCTCAATGRTGTTGATTTGGTTGGCTGCTCTTGAGTTTYCGTTCCAGAGGATGGCTGTACCTGCTGAGCCRATCCTTGGGGACGGCGCCCATTGGCTTGCTTTTACGTGTTTCAATCTTGTCTGTATTTTGTTGATCATTGTTTGATGTTCTATTGAGTTGGATAGGTGAGTTTCTTGTAGGCATATTATGTCCGKTGGRCTTCTTGAGAACCAGTTGAGGTAGTTGGTTRTGTTGYCCMATTTTTGTTCATYASTTAAGACTGTTGCTAAGCCATTGACATTCCATGACATCATTGTCAACTCAGGCTCACTCGGTTTAAGGGTGTAGTGTCTCAGTTGGCCTGGGTGTGTGGCCTGGGTTGTGTGGTTAGGTGATGTCATGGAGGGATGGCTATGACCCCAKCCTTATCTCTCTCTGTGGTGGTGACTTAGTTGGGGGAGGATCCGAAGGGCTCTGTGCTGTGGATTTTAMCTACTCGGGCCCCCACCTCCAGTGTGTGAGCCAGGTGCTCTTGGTTGTCTGCGAAGAGTCCATGTCCTTCTGCCAGCGACGCTGCAACCGCTGCTCTTTCTGCTGGGATATCTCCGCCTAGGAGGCCGTAGGGAATTGCTTGTATTACCTTCCATGGTTTCCATGTGAGATGTTCTTTGATCTTTGCATCCATTGAGTACTGTACCATGTAGGGTCTGAGGTCACAGATCATCAGATCTCCTGATGAGTCAATCCACTCCTCTCTCCAATCTTTCCATGAACCTAGAATGTGGGCGCTCATGGGGGCATCCCCTGAGATGTTGTTTGTCAGGGTCCTTTTGCTCAGTTTGGCAACTGCAATGAGGACCCATGACTTGTTAATTGCTACTTCCCAATCTCCATGATTTGTGTTCCATCTGTAGGGGATTATCGCCCTTTTCTTGCAGCCACTTTTGGCTTCGAGCTTGGCAGCTGTGAATGTTTCTGCGTTTTGTCCCCCTGCCAACTTTTGCAGATTGATTGCCATATCGGATGTTTCCCTGTTCTGATCTCTTAGCACCGTGATTTGTGCTTTGAGGATCTCCTTTTGTCTGTCAAGGTCTTCCTTCTCCTCCAGCGGCCTGTTCTCTCCATCCTCCTCGTCCCCTGTGTCCTGAGAACTTGCTGTTGGGGTCGATTTTGCATTCCCTCTTCCCCCCTTGCGCCTCTTGCTCGGTTTTTGGGAGTCTGTATTGTTGTAAGATTTGGGCCAGATCCAACTGTTCGATGTGTGAGACCCTTGGTTGGCTACCTCTTCCAATTTGGCGCCGTAGCGTTCAGCAAAAAAGTCTGACAATTCCTGTTCCTTTTCTAGGATTTCGTATTGGTTGTCTGTGGGGAACAGATTGCTCAGCGTTTGCTGCGTCGGGTTGAAGTTCTGCAGATTGAAGATATGTTTTTTGTGTGCGATCCTGATTTCAAATTCAATTTCTCTTTCTCTTTCCAGCCCCTTGACATATTTCGAAAGCCAATTGAGCGAGTCCTCCTGATCTTCTTCCCCTGTTATATCTGTTGCGTCTTGGTTCGTACCCATGTGAGAGTCTCCCTCTGCAGATTCTTGCGACATGTTGTCGTCTGTTTTCCTTTCGTCCACTTCCTCCTTTTCTTCTCCTTCTCCTTGTTCTCCTCTTCCTTCCGGAATGTCTGTTTCATCTCCTTCTTTCATCATTTCTTCTCCTTCTTTACTGCCTCCTTCCTTAGTCCCTCGCTGTTTTTTCCCTTTGTTGGCTGCATCTCCCACTGTTCCCTCTTCGTTGTCTCCTTGACCTTCATCCGTCTCAGCTTCCATCTCTTCAGTTGCTGTGACAGGGCCTCTAGGCTTGCTGCTTTTGTCTTGTGATGTGCTGTGTCGGTGAGTTTGGGGAGGGTTGATTCGCTTTTCTTTTGAGCTTCTTATTTGAGCCGTTGGTTGTGCTTTCCTTCTGTGGTATCTGGGAGTCTTTGGTGCCTTGCGAGGAGTTCTGAGTTTTGGAAGATTGAAGGATCTTTCCTCTTRCCTGTAAGTTCTCGAAGAATGCTTTTTCTGYTGAGCTGCCTGTTTTGATCAGTTCTTGCAGGGTGTCTTTCCTGTGTTTGTCTTCCATAATCCCCTGCGTGTCCAGAATTGGCTTTTTCRGGAAACCCCCTTCTTTATCCTCAATCTTCCTYGCCCCCTTTGTTTGCCATTGGCTGCCATGTKGAGGGTAAAYGTCGGGTTGAACCRATGGTTCGGTCTGTAGTGTCCACACCCATTTTGGGTCTTTCAGYCTGTCATCGAAGACCCAACCTCTGTAGGTGGGGTCGTCAACAAACCACAGGCCTGACATTGCTTCGCACTCGACCAGGTTCGCTTGGATTTGGCCTGGTTTCCCTGCTCTGTCCCTGTTGAGTGGGCAATTTCTGTCTGTGCCCAGATGACCTTTCCCTCTGCACCTGAAACAACGTGGATTGGATTTGGTGGAGAGGAATACTGTCAATTTCTGACCATTCGGTTTTTGGAACAGCCAGGTGTCTGGGAACTGTGGCGGGATGCCTGAGGGAACCTCGAGACATGCAATCCTGGAATCATGGTTGGGTGCTAAGAATTCAGGACCTGAAGCCAGCCATTCGATAACAGGGTTGTTTGGGTAGGCCTTTGCCAATCTGTGTTCCACAAGGCCGTGCAGTCCTTCTGCGATGTTATCAAACTGGATCCAAAAATGATTCCGCAACATGGTTTGCCTGTTTCGAGGCATCAGGCTGCGGTGCTCGTCTGGGTTTCCAATTTGTGACGGTGACCACTCCTTTCCTGCACTTGAGACTGTTTAAGGCTATCAGATAGTGTGCATAAGCCTTATCTGGAGTAATTATCATGACTGTGTTGCGCGCTCGCTTGTGGTAGGTGACGTCTGGTTCCGTGCCCGGGATTTCTTCTAGGGACCTGAGAGTGTCCCGAACCCAAGTTCTTTTTTCATTTGGGGACATGTCTGCGCATTTCTGAGGAAAGTTAAAGAGAACTGCGTGCTTGTTAAAAACTTCTTCACAGTTTGTTTCGTCCTCTTCCGGATATTCCCAAATCTCCACTTGCTCTTCTCCTTCTCCCTCATCTGATGGGATCGTTTGTTTGATGATGTTCACCTTGGATTTGATCCGCGTGCTTGATATGAGGAATTCCATAGCTTTTTGGCCTAGTGATTTGGAGGCTGAGTCCGCTGTTGAAGATTGTGGACCTTTCTGTGAGCCATCCAGTGGGTGTGTTTGAGTTCCGGTTACTGGGTTTGGTTGTACGTGCRGCTGTCCTCCTGGGATGGGTTCATTCCTCGGGTACGTGGGACTTGCTGGTTTCTGGGGYGCGGKTCCTTTCCCCAGTGCTTCTGCGTATGAGATTGCCATGTTGTGCGTGGGGTCAGATTGCGTTGTCTTGTCTCTTGTGTCGATCGTTGGTCGCTGTCTTTGTTTGGAGAGAAACGACGTGCAGTTTGTCCGATTCGGGATCAGAAGTGGGAATATTCGTGATCAGAAGAGGGAATAATCCCAAGGATTGGCCAGCGTATACACGCTCTTCTTGGGGGGGGGGGGGGGGGGGGGGGGGGGGGGGGAAAGGTTTGAGGACGGCAATTAAAAATCCTCTTCTCTGAGAGTGGGGACGTCCTTACTCCGTTTGGGGGGAAGGATTTATTAAAGAATTGGACAATTTAAAGAATGTGTGGATCGAATCTTTCCACGGGTTTGCAGTATTAGGCTGTTCGCCTATAATAATAATAATAAATAATAATAACGTTGTGCAGAATGTCTGCCCGATAAAAAATAATGGTTAATGATTACTTTATTCCCAATATTTTGGGAAAAGGATTTGGGGAAAAKAATTTCGGAGTTGGCACTGTGAGAATGTGACACGCTGCTCCTTTCGACGTGTAGGGCAATTATGCTGTTTGTTCGCCCTATCGAAATATGAGAATACTACACGGGGAGAAGGAGACAGTTTGGCGGTGAGCCGCTTACTAATCTAGGTTAGGGGGGCAGYACYGGGTGTTRGGTGTGTGGAGAATTTGGGTTGTCGTCCAGGAGGCTGGGAGGTGATGGTGGKTCTAGGAGGTGTGGGTGGGCGGTTGGCGGGTGGGCGAGGGGACTGGGGATGGGAGAGGGGGGCGGTTTGGGTGGATTAGCGGAGGGATGGCGTTGAGCGACGGTGAGAGGGGTGGGGTGGAGATTGAATTTTAGCGGGGCCGTAGRGCGGGGKTCAGTTTGTGTGTAGGTGTGGGTGGGAGGTGGGAGGAGTGGGAGTGGGGTGGGGATGGAGTGGGATGGAGTGGGAGGGCGGGGAGGATGTGTTGGGGAATAGTGACTGCTGTGCTTGTGTCGCGTAGTGAGTGAATGGGGGTCGATCTTCTCAAGTACCTGGGTTGTGTTCGTTCGTGGGGTTGTCGTGTTCTCTGCGCTGTTTCTGTTTCCTTTCTGAACAGTCTCCTCGTTAGTACTCGTGAGCGTCTAAAGGTAGGATATCGTTTCTTTGCCTCACTTTCTGTGTTCTCTAGTTCAGCAGTGTCCTCTTGTGCTTAGTGCCGGTGTGGAAAAACTAAGTCGAAGTAGGAGGCTACAGTGACGGACTGGGTCGGAATAGGACGCTGCCGTGGTGCGTGCACTGTTCCTCCGCCGGAAATTTTACCGGTTTTGGTTACTAAAAACGGAGGAAATGATGATCTTGGCTCGTCCTGTTGTACGTTGTCTCTTCTTGAAAAAAGGAGCGCCTGCTTTGGCTCGTCCTGTTGTACGTTGTCTCTTCTTGAAAAAAGGAGCGCCTGGCTGATGATGACTCCCTGGCCTGGATTCTTGAACCGTGCGTAGGCTCTTTAGGTTCTTCTGTCCTCTCTTCCTTCGATTGTCGCGGCGGGGTACAGTGAACGATCTTACCTTGCGTTCTCTTTGAGTTAATTTGTCTTGTTCTGACGTTCCTCTGCTTCAGTATACGACGCCTTCCTCCTTTGTTCCCCTTGGTTCCTGTCTTCGGTCCTGCGGTCCCCTCCTCTGTTACGTTCCTCCGTCTCGTTTGCCTCTTCTTTGCGTGGTAGGGTCTGTCTTTTCTTCTCGCCTTTGGACTACCTCTCCTTCCCACCTTTCGTCTCTTYCCTCTTTGTTCTCACCGACCCTCTGCTTCTTCCTCCGCTCTWTAGCTTCGTTTGTTAGGAGCGTGATGCCACGCYCTCGGGCRTGGCGAAGTATGCCACGTGGATACTAGTTACTCGCCCCTGAKGTGTTTTGCCATTCGAATCAGATTCACCTCCTGTCCCTTCCTGATCTTYGAAGARACTCGCTTTATTCACCCCTTGACCTTGTTTTCGACTTCCTCTTTCTTCTCCTTCCTTCCCTCTCCCTCTCTTTCTTTCCCTCTCTTGCTCGCTTGTAATTGTTTGTCCCGCTACGAGATCGAGTCGGCCACTCCCGAGGGCGTGGCGTGACGAGGCTTCACGAGTTTCTCCCTCGCATCCCTCACTCCCTCACGTTTGATTCGAATTGGGATGAAAGCGCGCGAATCTGCGTGCGCGGCGAATTCTCGCCTGGCTTGCTGCGGGCGCGAAAGTTCGCGGTGCTTCTGGCCCAGGGCAAGGCGGATCGGTCCAGCGCTCACCGGACGGCGCTAGCGCTGCCACTCTCGGGGGGTCAAGAAGCTCGTAGCACAGTGTCACTTAGTCAGTAACTCGACTAAATCTGGACGTGTTTGTGGAGAGGTGCAGAAAATCGGCACTTGTCTGCTTTTCTGCATCACTGCTTAAAACCCATCCAGATTCGAGCGCTTAATCCAGTCCTCTTTGCCAGTGGCACCTGGCCCCTGCCAATTCCATGCCAATTCGCAACCACATCACCAGAAGACCTAAAATTTCTATCTGATGAAAGGCGGTTTCCCTGTGCAGACCCCAAATCCGAATTTCTGGGTCAAGGTCCCCAAGTCAATAGAGGCCGACAGGCCAAAACTGAAAAGATGTCATGCCGGGTACCCAGAGGTGGAGTCCAACCGGTACCCGAAGTCAAGTCGAGTCCCACAGTCCAAAATGCAGCAGCGCTCCAGAGAAAAGCCTGGAAGATACTGGCCCAATATCCCAAAAGCAAACAGGGCGTCGGCGTCCTCTACCAGCAAAGTCAAGCCCAGACCAAGTCAAGCAGAGGCCAGTCAATAAAGGTTCCATTCCAAGTCAATAAGAAGACTGACCCAGCCTCAGTCAGACAGATTGCTCATTCGCGAGAAGGTGGAAGCTCTGTTGGTGCTTGTGCGCTATCGTGAGTCACAGAGCGCTAAGGAGCCCTGCTGGGCAGTGCTATGCTGTGGTAGACAGGCGGCCATAGCCACAAGTAGTAGTAGAGGTAGAGCATGAATAGAAGGCGGATGTATCCAGGGTTATGATACTCGTAGTAGCAGAGACAGA
>BFEA01000031.1:866451-881770 GCA_003427395.1 Chara braunii
GAGAGAGAGAGAGAGAGAGAGAGAGAGAGAGAGAGAGAGAGAGAGAGAGAGAGAGAGAGAGAGAGAGAGAGAGAGAGAGAGAGAGAGGTTGTGTGATACAAGCCAGGAGAGAAGAGAGGGAGTGCGAGAGAGAGTTACATACCTGTTAGAGGATGCTGGATGATGCGCTGACGAGCGCTTGACGACTCAGATTTTGACTCGGCATAATATGATGAAGCGCCGATGAGCACCTGCAACACAGACTCTGACTCGGCATAATATGATGATGCGCTATGGAGCGCTTGGTGAGATGAACTCTCGCTTTGTATTGTACAATCATTCATTGAAGTTTATGAGCTGCCCTAATCTGGTCTCACCTTCTCTGGACTTCTGTGTGGATTTTGTGTGAACTCTCATGATGCATATGCTTGGAGTGATAATATAAGTGGTTCATTGCACAAAAACCTTTTTGATGGCCAACTTGGGACTGATTGGACACCACTCACCAAAGCATTCAGGTACCATCAGGTTTCACAAGTGAAATCACACAGCCAGCCAAGAATGAAGCAAGCGAACGGCAGGATCGTAAGAGTAAAAATAAATCAACGGTTGTACAGCGGCCACAACTTTTTGTGCACCAATGGGTCTAACTCAGTTGGTACACCCATAAACTGTTGAAATACAGACCTGAGTTCAAATAGGCATCACGGTCCAGTCAGTTGAATGACGATATCTCAAGGTTGTCAGTGCCCATCACCCTTTTCAAAGAAGAAAAAAGGGAAAAAAAAAGACAAAAACAACTTTTGGCATGGGAATCCTCACCCCTCCGGTGCAAAGATGGCCATGTTACCAATGTGCCTAGATCAGTTGGTACACGGATGAATTGTTGAAATATGGACCCAAGTTTGAATCCAGATACAATCAAATGAAACAGAGTAAAAATCACACTTCCAAAAAAAAGAACAACAAACAAACAAACAGGTGGGCATGTTCAAGCAATTGCGCGGGGCGGTGGGCGTGATCAGGATGTCATCCTGATATGAGGATGAAGAGGGGAGGACACAAGCAACCAAGACAAAGGGGCAGCTGTGGCTGCATGGTTCACACATGTAACCGCTGACAAACAGATCGCGATATCGACGCCTGGCGGAATTTGATGGATGCAGTAGTATCAGCCGATACCCCCTTCACGGGAAACGAAGGGGCGGGTTAAGCTGCCAGTACCCCAGGGGGTCTTAGGCCCCCTCTGGGGAGGCTCTGACACAAATGCATATGGACCCCCGCGGCGCACCGATTTAGCCACCGCGTTAACGGCCTAAGAACGTGGAGGTACTGGTGGTTTAAACCGCCTGTACACGGCCCCAGCCTTGGTGAAAAAGAAACTCGTTGCCTACAAAAATTTCGGAGGCTCGGCCTACCGGATCACAATGTCTGGCGGCGCCAGGCAAACGAGAAAAAAAGTGCGCCGCTGGCAGTGTGGAAAAGCTTGGCGCGCAGTACGGCGCCTGCAGGCCCGGGTGTGCTGGTGGTTTAAGAGCTGGCAGTGTGGAAAATCTTGGCGCGCAGTAAGGCGCCTGCAGGCCCGGGTGTGCTGGTGGTTTAAGAGGGAGGGACCGCTTGGCAATTAGTAAGGGAGCTTGCATCTCAGTTGAGAAAGCAGAAGATTCGATAACTCGGTGCAGCTACATGAAAAGACGGAACACGCTGCCAATACAATACGGTGCCAAGCCAACCATAGAACAGTCAGGTCACTTAACGAGAGAGTGGCGGTCCTCAATGTGAGGTAGGATAGAACGGGAGTGGGGGTGCGCCAGGGAACATCGACAGGGGGGATGGGACGGGTCTCGTGAGGGAATGGACCCAGGAAAAATGAAAAAGAAGAAGAGGCAAACAATTGACATCCATGTCCTTCAGGACATCCGTTAAAATTGGAATGATACAGAGAAGATCAGCATGGCCCCTGCACAAGGATGACATCATGACACGCATAAATCGAGAAATGGTCCAAATTAGTGAACAAAAAGAAAAAGACACCCATCCATCGAATGACAGGAAACAACTGAGACCCGTCCATCACCGACGGCAGCAAACAATTGAACAGGTACAGACAGATGAGGACAATCCGCAGTCAATAGAAGCAATCAGGGCATCATCATACTTGCACTTTCCGGGACGTATCTGACCGCAATTACGGCCACGCCCGGATGCATCTGACTGCAATCAAGTCCAGAACTCAGTTGAAAAAGTCCTAGTGTGAGTCTGCACTGAATTATCTTCCAATGGAGGGAAAAACTACTGATGACTGACTGTAATAAAGAGTATTAAAGCCTCATTTTTCTTTTCTATTGTTATATTTTCGCATCTGGCATGAAAGAATATATGGTTGCAAATCATCAATCAGGACCCAAGAAAGACAGGACATCATTTTCCTTGTCCAACCCCAACCCCTCGCACAACTTTGCTGAGTACCAAGAAGATCTTATGGACTGGTCATTGATAAAGGACCCCTCTTTGTTGATTCATCTCGGCGAGCAGCAACAGATACCAGGGTTTAATAACCATAAGGAGATATCAGCAGACGAAATATGGTGCCATGCCATGCAACCATGAAAGCTCTCAGCATATATGCTTGGACATCCCATGAATAGGCCACAGACTTGTGTGCAACAGGCTTCGTACTGTGTGCTGGTGGTCCGCCAGAAAGATCAAATCTGGGAATAACAGACGCCATGTAAAGGTCAATGCTGAGTCAACCAACCTACCCTTTTCTTTTATCGGAATGAGAAGGATTTTCAAAGGCCTCTTCGCGAAGGAAGTTCTGTGTATGAATGACAACATCACCCACGGTCCCGAGCCGCAATCGCGTGCCTTTCGGATTCACGTTACGGGGACCTGCGATATGAGGTTGTTCCTCGTCGATGTTCTCTAAGCTTGCGCAGGTTCCGACGTTTCCTCTTGATTGCCCGGCGGGATCGGTATCATACATAACGGTGGATGATGACGATGTCAATGTCAACCCTCTTGCAACCCGGGCGACATTCAACGGCAGCGCGATTACGTCTGAGTCGTCCTCTGGGTCGAGAAGTTTACCCGCAGCTCGTTTCGCTTCCCTTCGCGCTTCCCTATGCTTCCGTTCGCGAATCTTCTTCCTTCTCCATGCCGCCTGGATGGCACATGCAGCCCACGTCTGCCATTGCTGAGAATAACATCGTAGGGTGTGCTGGATCTCTTTCGAGTGCAAACGGCGGAACTGACTGGCAACATACTTGAGGTCGTCAGCGCCAAGGGAAAACGCCTCCACTTCGTCCAGAATGAGCACTCGCCGGGAGGACTTTGGCAAGCTGTCATGTTGGCTTTTTGGCTCGAGTGCCCACGTCAGCAGCTCCTCACCACAGAAATCGCCAGCCCGTAATTGTCTGGTATTCAGAAAACCCGTCCGGCCACCATTCGTCGTCGAGCTCTCCATCCGTCCCTTAATGATGAAAAGCATTGACTGTACTGGGTCGTCCTCACGAATCATCACCGTGCCTTCCACGAACATAGCTGGCTGTAGACACAAACAGATTGCATCTTGCAGGTTGCTGTCCATCTTCTCAAACAGGGGGACCTACGGATGAAGCATAGAGAGAAGGGCGGAACACAACAAAGTGTCAGAAAGGAATACAGGAGGGGTGAAATCACCGAGCCCAGCTCGCTGAACGGTACACACATGTCACTGTTGTTAAACGGATCAAGGGATCGAGTCCTCCTGGAATCGAAGCCATGCAATACGTTTAGGTGTTACAAGCATAGAGAGAAGGGAGGAACGAAACAGCATGAGAAAGGAATACAGGAGGTGTGAAATGACCCAGCCCAGGCCGCTGAATGGTACACACGTGTAACTCTTGTGAAACAGATGACAGGATCGGGTCCTCCTGGAATCAAAGGCATGCAACACGGTTAGGGGCTACACCCTTGAAAATTATGTATAGGGCCGTCCTCTTGAATCATCTCAGTGTCTTGTACAAACATGGCTGGTTCCAGAAACACAAACAGATTGCATCTTGCAGGTTGATATCCTTTCCCCCCCCCCCCCCCCCCCCCCCCCCCGCGAATCTTCAGTGGAGGGTGCCGCCTGAGGTAGTGATAAGAGCATCCACCTCAAGTGGGCCCATTCATGAAGGCTCCATTCTCAAAC
The DNA here is from genome assembly GCA_003427395.1 of Chara braunii. Lineage (NCBI taxonomy): Eukaryota > Viridiplantae > Streptophyta > Charophyceae > Charales > Characeae > Chara > Chara braunii. The sequence continues at coordinate 870,608 of BFEA01000031.1, forward strand.
AGAGGGATCTATGAAAGCAAACACAGATATTTTTTTTTTTTTTTTTTTTTAAGAAGAAGAAAACCACGCTGTCTTAGATAAGGGAAGAGATCTAAATCATCAAATATATAACCCCAAGAAGGAAAATACTGAAATAGGGAAGAAAAAAAAAGGGAAAAAAAGGGAAAAAAAAGGAAGGAAAATAGGGAGGAGAGGGGAGGACATACAGAAGAACCTCAAGTTGCAGGTTGCGGTCAATGGTCTCAAACACACGTATTTACTATTCAGTATTTACTATTTACTATTTACTATTTACTATTCAGTATTTACTATTTACTATTTACTATTTACAAAATGAAACAAGCTTATAGACACAAAGGGAATAACGTGATAGGACTCTCGTCCTATTTCGTTCGTCTTCAATATTGGAGTAACAGTTGATAGAGACGGTTGGGGATATTTGTACTCTCCCGAAAGGGGAAAAAAAGAAATATAGACGATCGAGAAGGAAATATGGACCCGGTTTCCAGCTTTTCATTGTTGCCGTTATTGTAGCATGCTGGACCAAGTCTTCACTGTTGTACTTATTTTGGGATGCTGTCCTTCGGGACATCCGTTTAAATCGGAAGTTGGAAGGATACAGAGAAGATTAGCATGGCCCCTGCACGAGGATGACATCATGACATGCATAAATCGAGAAATGGTCCAAATTTTTACACGTGAACAGCCGAAAAAAAAGAAAAAATGAACAGAAAAAAGTTATTCCGGGACGCCGGGATCCAGTTTCCACCAGGCGCAGCTCTCCACCAAAAACAGAGATGGGGTTTCACTCCACAACTCACCAAATGTGCAAAATGAGAATGAATCTTCCGCTAGAACATAGAAAGATATGCCGCCATATTTTGTGTCTTTTGTGCATGTTGTGAGTAGAGGAGTGAGGCCCATCTACAGAAAAGCAAGCAGAGAGAAGAAAGGAAATACACAATTTCAAGAGGGAAGCACAGTGGCAAGAAACAGACATAAAGACTAACCATGAAAGTTAGGTAGTATTACCGTAGTAATGCACAAAAGGGACTTGACGAGCCAAACGATCCATGGAGGAGTTTCAAAAAATGCAAAAGCATGAAGTCCAGAGGACAAATAGGACCTACAGAAGAACCTAAAGAGTGAAAGCGGTATACAGGAAGATCTGAAGATTGTAAAGGGATTACCAGAGAGTGATTTGAAATAGAAAAGAATGAGTTGAAGGCGAGAGAAGTGCTATGTGCGTTGTTGAAATCGCAATTCAGTTGAGCTCTACCATGTTGCCATAAACACGCAGAGACAACGAATCCGAACTGACATGGAGAGAGATTCATACCACGACCAAGATAGATATGCACAGCGGAAGCTCCGGCAACCAGAAGAATTGAATATACACCATACTCGCAACTGCACGAGTCGCACAGCCGTGCGGCACGGTGCACCGCGCGAGCGTGGAGCCTGCCCGTGCACTGCACCAGTAACAATTTCTGTTTTCTTTTTTTTTCCTTTGCTGTTTTCGTAGATGCAGACGAGTGTATTAACTAAGGAAGAGATCCTGCTCAAGTACAGCAATGCAAAGTAGCCTCCTTATGGTCCTGGCTCCATATCCATTCTGGGGAGCATCAGTCCGGTTCCTATTCCCCAGGCAAGTCATAGTAACAATATTACATCATGTACCCACTCACGCATCCTTCCGTCTGGCTGAAGGATCCCTGATCAGCATTGATTACTCCACTTGGTGGAGGATTGACCGTCAGCTCGCCTTCCCCAGTGATTCTGCTCAGAGTCCTCATCAGAGACCCTGTCAGATAGACTTGAACGCAAGAAGCAACAGGAGAATAACTGCTGTGAGTCTTAAGTGACATGACCAGCTTGGTTGTAAGTGTGCCCATGGTCATATGTCCGAACTATGTAGCTCTGAAGTCTTGAGGCTGTGCGAGATGATTGCCCTGTTCTGTCTGCAGCGGGCAGGAGCTGTGCCAGTCTTTCCATCTGAGGTGAAGTCCGTGAATGCTCGCAATGTTTCCATTGACCCGCCATACTTTTCGTGAACTTTGCCAGAATCTCTTGCTGCTTCTCCTGATTCTCCTGGAGTTGAATCCTGGCTTTCTTCCATTGGGAGAAGACTTCAGTCTCCGTTAAGGATTTGGTCATTGCCCACACCTTTTCACATGAACTGCTGGAGTTGTCAAATGCTCTGCTGCACCTTTCCTCCCATATGACCCAGAGCGTCACCTTTCGAATCAAGCCAAACCCTACTTTATTTTCCCATTACTGGACGATTGCCCCGATTTGAGGTGCCAAACCTTTTCCCGTCAATGTGAACCCTTGGGGAAGATCAGCAGCTTGTTATCCCCAGACTAACTTTATCCGGTGCGCTCCGACTTGTTAAGGCTACCGTTTCAGGAACGTTGGTCCAGAGGAGTAGTTGGATTGGGTGTTCGGGGAAGGAAGAAGAAAACAGGTAGTCCCAGAGAGCGGATGCTCGTGCCCAGTAGTCGGTAGCGGCCTTGCATGTGATCAGGCAGTGTATGGTGTTTTCCTGTTCATGGTCTGAGCACACTGCACAGAGATCTGAGCTGTTGGGGTCATTCTTGTCTCCTTCTAATGTGTAGCCAACTGTTCACGGGTAGTGCATTGTAGGCAATGAGCCACTGTAGACTTCTTATTTTGACTGGTCGTATTGATTTGTATTTCAGCCAAGGAATTTTTGATATTTGTCCTGCTTCCTGGCCCAGTATCTTGTTCCACCTAACTTTGATAACTGGATCTGGGTCATTCGTCTTTAGTAGCATTCTGTAGCCCATTTTGACTGTGTATTGTGTAATGTGAATAGGAGTTTTGCAAAATCTGTTGTTACCGGGGGACCATGCCCACTCATCTGGGTAAAACTCTAGTTCTTGGATTGGTGTTTCAATTTGGAAGATTGTTTTTGGCCAATTACCTAATAAGCTAATACTCTTATTTTTCGGAGTGTGAATGAGCTCAGGACTGACTGTTGTGGATCTGTGTTGTAGATGCATGGAGACTCGGGATTGGTTAGGTCTATCGGGAATGAGGTGAAGACCCCCGAAAAGTCTGATCACGGAGGTCTGTGGAAGAATTTGTATGCCCTTGCAGGCATCGTCTCCTGTGGGGGTACTCCCCATTCGCCTGGCTTCCAAGAGAAGTTCTCTTTGAGTAAGTCTTTCCATCCATCTGAGATACTATTAATCACTGTTTGCAGGTTTTCATCTCTGTAGTGGCAGCCCTTCATGCGTGATTTAATCGTTTCCTAGTCAATCCAGTCCTTTCTCTCTTCATCCCAAATGTGGCTGATCCTCCATACTCCATGCTTGATCCACGAGAGCCATCGCTGGCTGCCTGAAAGTGAGAGTGAGTGATCACTTGCGCCTCTGACACAGGGGTTCCCTAATAGGGGTTGGCGTAAGACTTCCTCTTAAGATTTGGGTTTCTTGTTCTTTTGGGGCATAATTTCTGTCCATACAGAGTTGCACGCGCCAACGGTCGGTGCCCCCCAGGCGGTCGTCTGCCGACCGCTGAACGGTCAGTCGGTCGGCGCTGACATGTCGGCGGAAGTAGGGCTGCCGCACTTTCCTGGGGTGGCGGTCCGACCCGCAAAGGCCCCGTTTTTGGGGTCTGGGCCGGTCAGGGGGTGGTCGGCCATTCGCCCTCCGACCGTAGACACCGACATTCCCACGGTCGGTGAAGTTCAAAACACTGTGGCTGCCCACATTCTTCTCACTCACTCGCAGTGGCATTGTGGGCAACCGTGAGTGTGGGCAGCCACAGTGCCAGGGGGAGGTGAGAAGAGTGTGGGCATTTGTGTTTGGGGAGGGAGACATGTGCAGCGTGGAGGGGATGGGGTGCAAGCATGAAACTTGCAGAGAGAGAGAGAGTGAGGTGGAGGATTCCACTGACCTAGTTGGAACGCGAGATGTCTTTCGCCAGCAATCGTCGTCCTCAGCCCGTGACATGAGCTCCACCATTCAAGAGAGGCTGCAGCTTTCAGCCTCCTCCGGTCAGTGTATGTGTGTGTGAGAGCTCAACAGGAGTGAGAGCAAGGCTTCTTCTTCTTCTTCTTCTTCTTCTTCTTCTTCTTCTTCTTACCACCATCACCCACCCCCATTTCGGTTTTTTTAATTTATTCAGAAATTCGTAGGGCGGTCATCATCCACTCCATCTTCTTCTTCTTCTTCTTCTTCTGAACACCATCACCCACCCCCACTTCGTTTCTTTTTTTTTTATATTTTAAAATTGGTAGGGTGCTCATCATCCACCCCATCTTCTTCTTCTTCTTCTTCTTCTTCTTCTTCTTCTTCTTCTTCTTCTTCATACCATCATCACCCACCCCCACTTCCTTTTGTTTTTCTTTTTTCTTCAATTCGGAAATTCGTAGGGTGCTCATTATCCACCCCATCTTCTTCTTCTTCTTCACTGAAGTGCAATAGCAAATAGTCAACCCTAATTCTTCTTCTTCTTCTCCATTGAAGTGCAACAGAAAATAGTCAACCCTAATTCTTCTTCTTCTTCTCTCCCTAATCATCCAACCCATCTTTTTCTTCTTCTTCTTCTTCTTCTTCTTCTTCTTCTTACCACCATCATTCACCCCACCTCGTTGTTGTTTTTTTTAATTCGGAAATTCGTAGGGTGCTCTTCATCCACCCCATCTTCTTCTTCTTCTTCTTCTTCTTCTTCACTGAAGTGAAATAGCAATTAGCTAACCCTATTCTTCTTCTTCTTCTCTCCCTAATCATCCACCCCTTCTTCTTCTTCTTCTTCTTCTTCTTCTTACCACCATCACCAACCCCCACCAACCCCCACCAACCCCCACCAACCCTCACCAACCCCCAACTTGCAATGAACCCAGAACGTGAAGACAGTTGTCAACAATGCAAGCCCAGATAAATGTTCATCAAATGATGATTACTAATAGTCAAAATCGAACCAGACAGAATGAGGTGAGGTAATCATACACAGACGAAGAGAGAGGAGGGAGATGAGACAAAGGAGAGGAAGTACAATGCCCACTCCTGCTTCGGGCTCCCTCCTCATCACCACCTCAATAATCAATAGTCTGAACGAGTATCCGAAATAGCCTCGATGTGCCACGTGGCACGTCTAATCAGTCCCGCATCAGCATCTGGAGCAATGTCGACATGAAGACCACCAGGTACGTATCCTCGAACTCTCCACAGTCCTGGTCTCCTCCTGAAGTGACGACGAAACAGAACAGCAATGCCGATTACGTAGTCCCAGCCATAGAACACGTGGCAGCAGCCACGTCAGCCAATGACACATGTGGCAGCAGCCACATCGGCGATAGCGCATGGCAGCTGCCGCGTCAGCAAGCCAAGAAGACAGGAGCAAGCCGGCCACCATGCCGGACTAGCAGCGCCTCGCCAAGTCACAATGCCAGCGTCGCAGCGTCTAGCCAGCGTTGAAGTCAATGCGTGAAGTCAGCATCAACGCAAGACAGAATGAATGTCAAAGCCAGGAAGTCAGTTCTTATGTAGTGTTGACGCGTGGTCTGGACCCCGGATGCTGTATCCCTCGGCCGTCCAGATCTCGATGTGAACGAAGGCCCAGATTGGCCTGAAACTGAATTCCCTCCGGCCTGGATGCTGTCTGGGTACCTGCGCACAATAAGTGAGTGTATCCAACCAAGGGCCTGCGGTACCTTTGACTCTACAGTTGACTTTGACTCTTGAATTTCCTGTGTGCAGCATTCGGTCACACAGCCTCGCTCGACAGACTCAGGCCTGGGCGTGTCTTGGTCACACAGCCCAGCGCAGACTTACTCAGGTCTGCGTGGCTTGGGGCTGAGTTCAGGGCCCCAGGCTACTTCTGAACAGGGCTATTACAAACTCGTCTATTTATTATTATTATTATTATTATTATTATCCAAGGGAAATGAGCAATAGCGAGATGACAGAATCCAGATTGCACAATCACATTGAAAGCCAGAAAGTTCCAGTGTCCAGAAAGTAGCATTGCACCAATAATACACCGATTGAGAATCATAACACTGAAACCGAATGTCAAAGAGAGCTTAGTAGCTTACTCTCGTCTTCACCAACGTAAGAGTCCAGGCCCTTCTCCCTACTTGGCACTCGGCACCCAGACTACTCCCACACAGCTACTGTCTGCCTAAGAATTGACAATGCAACTGTTGACGTCAGCAGCCACCGAAGTACATGAAGATGTCACCCAATGCAGACCATCGCCAATACCAGGTATGAGCCCTCACATCATCATCCTCATCACTAGCTCTCTCTCTCTCTCCCTCGCCTGTCTCCCTTGTCTTCCCTCTGTACACTCGAAGACCACCGCTGCGCTTTGCTGTATGTCCAAGCCCAGCCAGCTATGGAAGCTGGGCTATGGCGCTGCTCTCAGCTGCGCCCTTCCTCCCACACGACCACACGTGCACAGCACCTTGCCCCAGCGCTAGCAGCAGCACGCGAGCAATCGCTCCAGCAGAGCTGCCGCAAACTGGCAAGTGCCCGAATGAGCTGCCAGGCAGCGAACTCTTTCCTATATGGAAAGAGTCTGGCCTGGCCTGTGGCCTGGCTAGGCTGGGCCTGCGCCCAGAAGCTTCCGGTAGGCCCCAGGTAGCTGGGCCTCTGCTGCTGCTGCTGGGCCTCGTTCAATTACACCTCCCAACTGTCTGTGTATGTTGCTGCGAATGTGGCCCAGGGCCTGCATTTCAGGAAAGGCCTAGAAGGCCGCGGAAAGTATTCGCTGCTCGGGTCCTGGGTTCCCTCAACCAACTGACGCGACACAACTGCCTGAACCCCAAATACGAAATTGACAGCATTCGGCCTCTCGTGATTTGTTACGCCCGCCTTCACCTAGGGCGGGCACACTTGCATAAGTGGCCCCTTAGGCCTGCCGAGGAGCCACATCCTCGCAATTATTATTTTATTTGGAAATCCGTAGGGTGCTTATCATCCTCAATACGCACGGTTTTTTCTTCTTCTTCTTCTTCTTCTTCTTCTTCTTACCACCATCACCCCCCCCTATCTGTTTTTTTTTTTTTTGGTTATAAATTCGGAAATTTGTAGGGTGCTCATCATCCACCCCATCTTCTTCTTCTTCTTCTTCTTCTTCTTCTTCTTCTTCATTGAACTGCAATAGCAAATAGTTCACCCTAAATCTTCTTCTTCTCATCCACCCCTTCTTCTTCTTCTTCTTCTTCTTCTTCTTCTTCTTCTTCTTCTTCCACTTCTTCTTCTCCACACCACAACCCACCCCCACTGTGTTTTTTTTTTCTGAAATTCGCAGGGCATCATCATCCACCCCATCTTCTTCTTCTTCATCTTCTTTTTGACAACCATGGCGGGTAATCGGGGACCATTCGAGCCAGATACTGGTGAATCGAGAGAGGAACTGCTTAGGAGGTCTGATGTTTGGAAATGGGTGGACCGAGGGCAGAGGTTGTTGGGCGGTACGTCGCATGGCAACTGGAGATTGCGGTGCAGATTGTGCAACAAAGATTTCACCGGAACGGTATCGAGAGCGGCGAAGCACTTTGTCCAATCGTACGACGCTGCTCGCTGCCGGCACAGCACAGGGGAGATTGTTGCTGCGGTCTGCAAGTGCCACCCATCCCAAGAAATCTGCCCAAAGATGATGACCAAATTGAATGAGTATTACAGGACGCAGGGCTGTCCGCCGTCGCGGCGGACCCGTGGATCTGGAGCCAGATCAACCACCCGGGGTTGAGGGTGGGCATGACACACCTTCGTCAGGGGGAGATTGCAGGCCTGGTCCGGCGTCGGAGGATAGGAGCGGCATTGGTGTTGCATCGACCTCCGTCGGGAACAGAGCAGCCACCACTTGCACACATGATGAGCTGCCATAAGAGATTGCCGAGCACCTGCGGACTGGCTTCGCTCGCCCACCACGACCTCTATCGGTCGGTGTGGGGCGGCAGCAATCATCAATGAGCGGTTTTGTCATGGATGAGCTGCAGAAAGAGTTTGACCAGGTGATTGCCTCATTCTTCTTCAAGAACGCCATTGCATTCAACGCCGCAAGATCAGATTCCTATAAGAACATGGAGACGATCATGAACGAGGCGGCCAAGTCACGGAAGATGTTGAAACTGCCAGGGTACAACTTCTTGAGGACAAAGGCCCTGCCCGTGGAGTACAAAACTGTGGATGCAGATTTGGAGAAGATCTGTGAGCCATAGGATGTTACAGGCCTTACATTGATGACGGACGACGACAACCAGCAACAGGCCGATCGTGAACTTCAGTGCAGCCGGGGATTCAGGGGTTGTCATGGTGAGGACTGTTGATATGGAGGGCAAGGACAAGTCGGCTCCGGCTTTGGCGAGGATGTGGGAGGAGGTCATAAGGGAGTTGGGGTTGCACAGGGTCAATGCCATATGCACCGACTCGGCAGAGGTGAACATATCCGCAAGGAAAATACTAGCTGAGCACGAAGACCCGGCGATCAGGAGCATTCCTTGGGTGCCATGTGCATGCCATGTGTGCAACCTGCTCATGAGCGACATTGTTTTAGTGCCATGGATTGGAGAGGTGATTCTGCAGGGCAGGGAGATCACCACCTTCATCCAGAGACATCAAAGGGCTTTGGCGATGTTCATGAGGGCTGGGAGGGAGTACAGGACGCAACTGGGCATCAAAGATGGCAAGCCGTTGGAGTTGATCGAGTTAACAACAAAAAGCTAGTAAACATCAGAAAGATGGGTATCAGCATAGAAAGATGTATTGATGTACCGAATTGGCTAATACTAGAAGGTTGATGCAAAGTGTTCCAAACCAGGGGAAACAAGATTCGACAAGGATCTCATATGAGACCCGGCTTGGTGGTTGACCGTCGAGCCGGCATGCACTTTGCTTCAACCCGTTTTTGCCCTGATGAAGAACATGGACAAAGTCGGGAGGATGGGGATGCAGATGTGGTCTTTGGGGATCATGTTGGAGAAGAGGATGGTTGTTTTACCCATGGATTGCGAGACAAGGGAGATCGTGATGAAGAAGGTGAAGGAACGTGTGCGGATGATGGCTCTCCCTGTGCGTGCAGCAGCATGGATGTTGCACCCACTCCACAGATCGCCTAGATTATTCGACGACTTGGAGTCTACGGAGCTCATGAACACTCTGGCACACTTTGCTGCAGTTTACACGAAACATTTGAAGGAGTACAAGGAGTGTTGGAGGTCTCTGGAGAGTCTCCATCACAAAGATCTGGGTGGAGTGCGCCGAACTCAGAGGAGACTTTGAGAGGCACTCCCGTTTGGTGGTTGACATATGGGAAGAAACACAAGTCAATACAAAAGATTGCAGTCGGAGTGCTTAGTATGTGGACAACCGCCTCTCCATGCGAGAGGAATTGGTCCACCTTCGACCTCATTCACACAAAGAGGAGAAATTTGTTGAGCTCGGAGAACTTGCAGATGCTTGTGCTCATACATTGGAACAAGAAGTTGCTTAAGATGTCGAAGATGAAGATCGAGTTTGTTAACATCGAGCGACTGGAGTGGGAGACACTGGAGGATATGGCTCCCTATGATGGTTTCATGCAAGATGGGGAGTACGACTCGGGGGAAGTGAAGAGGAGGGCCACGAACTGGTCAAATCTTGCAGCCGAAGATCTAAGGCAACGAAACTCGACATTCGGGAGCTTGAGGAGGAGAGGGTGGACGATGGGGCATGGCTCCTTGATCTTTCTTACCGTCGTCGCCATCTTGCAGATCATGATCGTGGGAAGACCGTTGTTGATGTTGACAGCGTAGAGCTTAGCCATGACAGTGAGGATGATGACGAGCTGGTTCAAGTGGAACTCACTGACAGTCGGTTGACCAGGAGGTCGGGAGGTGGCTCATCTTCTTCCACACCACGTGACCACATCACGATGTTGGAGTCCTTGCGTCTGGCAGGCGCTCGGCGGGCACTTCAGCCTTGTTGACAATTGAGGAGGGTATTCGTTCACGACAACGGACTTCAGCATTGGGCGGTTCAGCTTCGCTGCAGGGGACCGCCTCACTCTCTGGGGGTTGGCGCACGTCGCCCGACACTGGTTGAGGGACTGCACCCGGGGGGTCACCGTATGTCGCCGATGACACTGATGCAGTGGAGGCAGATGTGTCTCTTGGTGCAGACAGGGACTGCCCCATTGTTGTTGCTCCAGTGAAGACAGATGAGGTGATAGGTGCGCGTGGGGATGATCCGGTCGGTGCCACTGCTGCAATTGATGATGGTGTTGTTGGTGCAGTTGACGATGGTGTTGTTGATGTAGACAAGGAGACCGGTGATGGTCCCATTGCGAGTGGCGATGTGTTCTCCACTCCGGATCCGAGGTTGCGATTGGGGGAGAGATTCACCTCCCTGTTGCCGCCCCCCGTGGCTCTGCACGAGACTTCGGTAAGCACCTGGCTCCGATGTCCCTAATGCGGACTGATGACGAGTCTAACACCCCCGATTGGGCTAGATTCACCGGACCCACCCCGCCCCCTCCGCGGTTGAACGAGGGCATTCAACAGGTCGCTCAGGAGGGCACACATTCTAGGTCTACAGGAGGAGGACCCCGCCAGTTCAGGATGGCGGGGCGACCCCACCACACGACATGGATGCACGGCGTGCAACGATGCCACCGCCCGACATTGATGAGAGCAAGGTGCACCAAGTGAAAGAGTTTGGCGAGAGGAATAAGGAAAAGGAGGCAGCGACACCCAAGACGAAAGGCGGAAGAGGGAAGGGGCGCAAGACTGTCACGCCGCCTGAGACCTTGGAAGAAAAGTGTGGTGTTGTTCGATAGGCGAAGAGGAAGAATGCTCAAAGAGGGCAAAAGAAAGTCGCGGTAACCAATCGATTGCCGAAACGTGGACCGCAGAAGAAGAGGAGACATGTGCAAGGGGACGACGAATCGAGTAGCAACAGCTCCTAGTCTTCCACTTCTTCGTCCTGATCAGGGACGGCATTGTCATCATCTGACACGAGTAGCAGCAGTGAATGAAAGTGTGGTTTGATAAGAGAAGTGATCGGGACGACATTGTCGTTATCTGACACGAGTCGCAGCAGTGAATGAAAGTGTGTTGTTGAGAGAGAGAGAGAGAGAGAGAGAGAGAGAGAGAGAGAGAGAGAGAGAGAGAGAGAGAGAGAGAGAGAGAGAGAGAGAGAGAGAGAG
>BFEA01000031.1:882378-897527 GCA_003427395.1 Chara braunii
TCAGATTTTTAAAAAATCAGCGGACGACTGTTTTCTGACTGGTCAGCTGCAAAACGGTTGGCGGTCGGGATCAGCAGTCGGCGGGGGTGCAACCCTGCCTCCATATGTGAATAAGAGCAGTCCAGTAAGGAGTAGGGGCTGTGAATCGTTCAGTGAGGAGTTTGCTGGCACTCTCCTGCGGCCGGTCTTCGCGGTCCACTCTTTGTTCATTACCCATAATAGGCCTGCCATGTTGGTTGGACTACTGATAGGAGCTATGGCTCTGATGCTGTCCAGTGCTAGTTTGTGCCATGCCAGTATGGGTTGGGTTAACAGCTTAATGATCCACTTGATTTGGAGAGCTTTAGTTTCCTGCTTTGGGTCGATGACTCCTAGACCCCCCTTAGATGGCCTTCTTGTTATATAATGCCACGCTATCTTGGGTATGTATTTAGTTCTATTAGGGTCGCCTGACCAGAGGTATGCCTTGGCTCTGCGGTTCAACTCCTTGGTCGTGTGACCAGGTATGGTCCAGATGGAGGCAATATACCACATCACAGAGAACATAGATGTGTTGATTGCCATGGCCCTTCCTAACAGAGAGGTAAACGTGTGCCCCCATCGTCCCGTTCTGTTGATTTTATTTGTTAGTAGGTTTTGTGCCATATGAGGGGTGGGGCCGTCCTTGGTTACAAGAATTCCCAGGTATCCCGTCGGCTCTTCTGGTTTTTCCCATGTCATGACTGCTTTGGGACCTTCCAACCTGGGAGTCTGGTCCGCTGCGAGCCACCAACCTGCTGTTTTCTTCCAATTAATTTTCATTTCAGAGGCTAGCCTGAAAGCTTCCATTGCCCTGACAAGCGCTTTCACTGAGGAGTCCGACGCTCTTATAAGGATCATGAGATCATCAACGAACAATATGACTGTCGAGAATTGGATGTGGTGCGGGGTACCAACATTGAGCTTTGTCAATCTTTGTATCCAGGGGTCTTTGCGTAAGAAGGAAGCAATAGCTTCCATTACAAATAGGAAGATTGGTGGAGCTAGGGGCTCCTCCTGTTGCACTGATCTTGAGATCGAGTAGGATTCAAACAACAGACAGTTGACCTGAACACACCCTGATGCATCGTTATAGAGAATTTTAACCCATTTTCCATGCTCGCATTGAGGAAAGCCCAATTGACTTGATCATAGGCTTTCTCGAAATCAAAGAACAAGATTGTTGTATTTAATATTTTTTCTCTGACTTTTCTGGCTGCCTTGTTTAAAGTTAGAACCATTATCTAGAATATATCGTCCTGCAATAAAGCCAGCCTGGTCTACGTGGAAGCATTTGTCAGTGAGGTTTAAGATCCAGTTGGCCAAGGCTTTAGCCAATATCTTGTAGGGGAGAGTGAGTAGGGAGATGGGTCTGTAATTCCGGATGTCTTTTCGATCTCCCTTCTTGTATAGTAATGTGACGACACTGCTGCTCAATACCTCTCCCAGACCTCCCTTTTCCCAACTGTCTTGATAGAAATATAGAAGATCGCTCCCCGGCCAGAACTTCTCCCATAATTCCTTAGTCAGGCCGTCAATGCCTGGGGTCTTATCATTGTTTATATTGTGGACCACAACTTGCAATTCCTCTAAGGTTACTGGTCTAACGAGTACCTCTGCCTGATCCTGGGAGATCGTTCTATCTAGGAATTGGAGCATTTTCGATCTTGCTTCCCTTACAAGAGTGGGAGTGGGAGAGGAGGTTTTGGTCTAATACAGTTCTTGGTAGAATTCCTTGACTATTTTCAACATTCCTTCACTGTCCGTTCTCGTGGGCTTGTCACCAACCATCTCTTTAAGAGCTTTTATAGACCTTGATCTATTGTTGGCCTTTATTCTTCCAAAGAAGAATTTTGTCATTGATTCATGCAGTTCATATTCATTCATCCTTGCTCTGAGTTGTAGTCCTTTCAGTTCCCATTGTCTCCATAGTGCAAGCTCCTCCCGAGTTTTTTCGAAGGCTAAGGAGTAGATCGGCGAGGACGAGTTGTTTATCAAGTTCGTCTTGACGATTTTGAGTGTTCTTTCAAGGATTTCAAGGATTGTTTGGTTCGCTTCAGATCATTTGCTAGTTCCTAGAGATACGGGCTGCCGACTGCGACAAAGATAGGTAGTTTTCTTGGAACCATTCCCATCTATCCTGACCTTCTAGACAGATACCTTATTCCAACATTCATGAATATTGTTTTGAAAAGTCTGGCTTAGGAGAATGGAGTTGTTAAGCTTGTGGAAACTGACTCCTCTGGTTATATATTGATCAAAGCTGAATATCGGCTCTATTGGCTTGTGGTCCAATCCAGAGTATGATGCGAGAGCCAAGATATCTGCATCTTTGACAGTTCCCATTAAGGCTTCAAAAACAAGAAGTAATCAATCTGGGAGAAAGTCGTGTGATATGTGTGGTTGTTCTTGACCAGGGAGAAAACTTTTCTGCCCAGGTACAGTGTACGGAATGAGTCCACTAGGTTATGGTCCATCATAAGGTTGTGGATCGGAGTTGCTTCTTGTGAAGCTTGTGTGGATGTTGCAAAGGAGATATCATCGTTATTCGGGTCCAGGGTAGCATTCCAGTCTCCTCCTATGATGCAAGCCGAGAGTTGTCTTACTAATCGTCCCACTGTGAGTGTGAACTCTGCTTTTTCCAATGGGTTGTTCGTGCGTAGACATTAATGATTCTTAGTAATTTCTTACCTCTTCCTCTTCCTATTTCAAGTCAAGCACCATTTGTCTGTCTCGCTGTCCATTTCTCCCCCTTGTACTGCCCCGGCTGAGTAGACACGAGGAAATTTTGGTACGGGAATCGCAGTGCCTTCCGTCCTAAATGTGTTGTCCACACCTCGTCCCTAACTCCGCCTAATTTTCTTGTGAAGTATTTTTTTATTTTTAGGTGGTCTTCTGAGGTTTTTTTTTTTTTTTTTTTTCTTAAACAGGTCCTTGTGGCTCTGGCTCCATTTCCATTCTAAGGAGCATCAGTCTGGTTCCTATTCCACCAGCAAGTCAAAATAAAATATTACATCATGAACACACATACGCTTCCTTCCATCTGGATGAAGGACCCCTGACCAGCATTGAGTACTCCAGCATCGTGGAGGATTGACTATCAGTTTACCCTGCTTCTCCCTTTCCTCTCAGGACCACCATAATGGCCTGCCAGATAGAACGTGAATGTCAAGAAAGGACCTGGACGCTACAAAGGTTGTCGATTTTGTCCAACCTTTGATCCCCGCCCATATGCTACGTGAGATCCCTACCAATCTGATCCCTGTTTGCCTTGAATGTCTAAACCCTAAACCCTAACCCACACCTATAGTTTTGAAGAGACTCCCAATTCATAAACCCTAAACCCTAGCTAATCTTGTGTGTCTTTTCCTAACTATGAAGGCTCTACTTCAAGACCACCGTTGTTGCTCTCCTACTCATGCTTTTAAATAGCCACACTTAAGCCCCAAACCCCATCTCACTTCTTTGAACCATTGAACCCTAAACCCCTATTTTTTAATCTCTATCCTCCTGCTCCCTATTTATCTTGTTTCTGTACCTACCCTGGCCCTAAACCCTAGACCGCCTTAATCTATTTTTCCATCTATTCGCTGTGAAGATTCTGCTGTTGCCTGCCATAAGTGCTTCTCGGATATTCATCTAGGCCCAGATTGGAAAAGGATCTTCGTGTACCTGAGTGTTCATCCGACCGAAAGACTTGACTGAGTTGTGCTACTCTTTCCATCTTAAAGTGTGCCCATTTAGCCAGGCCACTTTGTCATCAACCAACCATACCCATCTGAATTTGGCAAGAGTCACCTGTTCTGTCTCTGGACTGTTCTGCACCCGGAGTTTCACCTTCCTCCATTGACATAAAATTTCCGCTTCAATCATCTCTTTGGTTGCCGCCCACACTTTCTCCCGTGGGTTTTTCGTGCCCTCCAGAGTTCTGCTGCACCTCTCCTTCCAAATGACCCAAAGCGAAACCTTTCGCACCATCCCGAACCAGATTTTCTTTGATTTGTCGAGGTTAGAGGGTAAGTTAGTCCATAGGAGTAGTTGGCGGGGGTGCTCTGGGAGGGGAGAAAGGAACAAACTATCCCAAAGAGCTGCTACTCTTGCCCAATACTGTGGCTTCTTTGCAGTTAATTAGGCAATGTAACATGTCTTCCTGTTGTTGATCAGAGAAGACTAAACAGACATCAGAGCTGGTTGGGTCGTTCTTTCTTCTGATGACATCTAACCACTGGTTAACCGGTCGAGCCACATAGGTTATGAGCCATTGCATGCTTCTGATTTTTATAGGTCTTATCGTTTTGTACTTCTTCCGTGGGATTTTTGCCATCTGGTCTGCCTCATAACCAATTAATTTGCTCCATCTTCCTTTGATTATTGGGTTTCGGTCCTTTGTTTTTAACAACATCTTATAACCCAGGTTAACTGTATAATCATATATTGGAATTGGTGGTTTGGCCGTTCTATTTCTTTCTGGGCGCCATGCCCATTCTGATGGGCCAAACTCAAGGTCTTGAATTGTCGTGTTTATTTGGAAGATCTTTTTAGGCCAGAGGCCTAGCGTCCTTATTTTCTGCAACGTAAACGCATTCAACACTGCTTTTTCAGGATTGATGTTCTGAATGTATTGTACATCTGTCTTAATCTTCAAAATTGGGAAGGAGGTGAATACATCCCTTGGCCCGGGTGAGGACTGCCGATGGGAGAATTGGTAGGCTCTAACTAGGGAGGATTCTTGGACCAAGGCTCCCCACTCGCCTGATTTCCATGTGAACTCTTCTTTTAGAATATCTATCCAGCTACACGGGATGCTGTGTATTATCTTTTGGAGGTTTTCGTCCTTGTGATGGAAGCCTTTCAGGCGGGTGTTGAGGTCCGCCTCGTCCAACCAGCTTTTCTTATCCTCGTTCCATATGTCCCTTACTCGCCAAACACCCTGTTTGATCCAGGATAGCCATCTATTGCCTCTGCTGGACATAATCCATGGGTGGTCCCCCTCATCTCTAATCCATGGATTACCGAAGAGAGGTTGCCTGAGCACTTCTTCATTAAACGTTGGTTTGCCTAGCTTTTCTGGCATGATCTCTCTCCACATCCGTAGCTGAGCAGCCCAGTACGGGTGGGAGGATTATGTGGGGGTTAGTCTCCCCTGGCTTCTTTGACCCTTAGGGATCCAGTCTTTGTTCATTACCCAGAACAGTCCTGACGTATTTGGAGGGGACTCAATCTTGGCCAGACTTCTAATACTGTCTTGTTCCAGGGCAAAGACTGTTTAGACAACAACTTGACTGCCCACTTGATTTGGAGGGCTTTCGTCTCTTGTTTGGGTTCTATAATACCCAGTCCTCCCAGGGACGGTTTCCTTGTGATAAAGTGCCATGCTATCTTAGGGATGTAATTCTCTCTGCTCGGGTCCCCTGCCCACAGGTAGGCTATGGCTTTCCTATTCAGGTCTTTGATTGTCTAATCTGGTATAGTTCAGATTGAGGCAATGTACCACATCATTGAGAATATGGAGGTGTTGATGGTAAGTGCTCTGCCCATTATTGATGTGAACGCTTGACTACATTTCCCCATTTTATTAATTTGGCTAGTTAGAAGGTTATGTGCCATCTGGGGTGTCGGGCCTTCTTTCGTTACTTGGATTCCTAGATATCTCGTTGGCAGCTTTGACCTTTCTCATGACATCTGGCTCTCCGGACTTTGGAGATGTGGCAACGTTTCATCTGAAAGCCACCAACATATCGTCTTGCCCCAATTTATCTTCATTTATGAGGCTAGTCTGAAGGCTTCCATTGCCCTGACCAGGGCAGCTATTGACGAGTTGGAGGCTCTGATTGAGATCGTTAAATCATCCGCGAACATGATTACTGTAGGAAAATGTATGTTGTGCAGAGACCCCACATTCATTTCTGGCAGCCTTTGGATAGAAGGGTCCTTACGGAGAAAGGAGGCTATGGCTTCCATTACAAAGAGGAAGATAGGCGGAGCTAATGGGTCGCCTTGTCTTACTGATTTGGAGATTGGGTAACCTTTGGAGAGGAGTTCGTTAATCTGAACACAGTCGGAGGCATTATTATACAACACACACACCCATTTCCTGAAGTTGGGACCTACTCCCATCCTTTCCATGCTCGCATCTAGGAAGTCCCAGTTTAACTGGTCGTAGGCCTTTTCGAAGTCGAAGAAAAGAATCATTGTCCTAATTTTCTTCTCTACAACTTTCCTAGAGGCTTCGTTGAGTGTCATTACGTTGTCTAGGATGTATGTTCCTGGTATGAATCCGGACTGGTCTATGTGAAAACACTTGTCTGTTAGGTCCAGTCTGCAGTAAGCCAGTGCCTTGGCCAGTATTTTGTAGGGGAGTGTGAGAAGAGAAATTGGTCTGTAGTTCTTAATGTCTTCTCGGTCGCCTTTTTTATAGAGTAGAGTGACCACACTGGTACTAAGGAATTCGCCCATCCCTTCTTTTTCCCAACTGTCATTATAAAAGTTCAAGAGGTCCGGACCCATTAGAGGCCAGCATTTTTCCCATAATTCCTTTGTTAAACCGTCTATGCCCGGGGTCTTGTTGTTGTTCATGTTTCGAATGGCAAAATCCAGCTCTTCCAGGGATAGCGGTTTATCCAAATTTTTGGCTTGATCATCCGATATTGTTTTGTCTAGGTATTGTAGCATTTTGGCCCTAGCAGTACGGATATTTGTAGGGGTATCAAAAGGGGTTTTAGAACTGTAGAGCTCGTCATAGAAGTCCTTGGCTACCTTGAGCATCCTTTCGCTGTCTGTACGGGTGATATGTTGACCCCTTAATTCCTTAAGCCCCTCTATTTAGCTAGAGCGGTTATTTGCCTTTATTCTAGCAAAAAAAATATTTTGACATCTGTTCGTTGAGCTCAAGATCCGTCGTTCTGGCTCTGATTTGGAGCCCTCTGAGTTCCCACAGGCGCCAAGTCCGAGGAAAATGGCCAATGATAGGAAAAGACGGAAGGTGATGCTCGAAACTGCCTTGAAAGTAGCAGAGAGTAATTTACTCACTAATCCGTCTTCTCAAATGTACGCGGATGTATTACAAAAAACGAGGGTCTTCTGAGTTTGTAAGATGATTTTTTTGCAGAAAAATAATATCGGCCGATTTTTTGAGTGGTCTTTCAGTCCCTGAATTATGTCGTTTAGTTTGTCTCCTTTGTTGGTAATATTCCCAAGACCATTGACGTTCCAACTGCAAATGATTAGGCCTTGTGTTTTCCAATCCACCTTCTGCCCCCTTGCATTGGCCTATCTTGTCAGCACTTCCATGATTCGTCTTGGATGGTAACCATGAAGGGGCTAATGTTTCCCGCTCTAGGTGGTGTCTAGGTCCCCGGGTTCCGTAAAATCTGTTGAGTCCCTTGGCGGATCAGACTGGGTTTTGGACAGGGAATCATCCAACACAGACTCTCTGATTCTGCCGCTGATTTATCTGGCCAGAGAATCCTCCAGCTTGGCTTCGGGGTCCGTCGCAGTCCTATCTTCCATCTCCTCCTCAGAGTATTCATCTCTGTAGTATCTTTCCAGGTCTATTGCATAGGCCGTGGAGTCTAAATCAGCGTCCCCAGTGAAAATTCCATCCCTGATGAGAACAGCCAGTGAGGCGACCTGCAGTTCCACGGGGATGCCATTCCCTGACAGCACGCTGCAGGGAATAGTTGTCACCGTGTTCCAAGGTTGCCATCTCATTCCTCCTTTCAACTTGGCACCCTCAGGCATTTTTGCAAATGAGGGGGGTGAAGGCTCTGGGATCAGGCTCAGTCTGGTCCGTCTCAGAGCCCGTGGGATCTGTCTGATCATACTCTTCCTCTTGCTGTGCTGAGCGAGAGTCGTCATTCTGCTGAGTCACCAGGGTCCCTGTTTCAAAGACACCAAGGGGGTACGCCATTGTGATTTTTCCTTGTAGGATGGTTGCGACGTTCTGCCCTTCATCGATCCTCGGGATCGCGAAGGACACATCTGTGGCAACCTGCCACTTTTTTGTCTTGTCCACATAGCGGGCAGCCAAGAGGGGGTGTGTCCCCATCAGTGTTAACTTTGCAGATTTGGCTGATTCCAGCACGTGGGGGGCCTTGCCTTCTGCTATGTGCTGAGGGAGGTGAACTCAAGCTCATAGACTACATTCAATTTCTTGATCTCGTCAGACTAGGCCTCTATTACCGCAATTTCCTGTTCAAGTTCAGGCCTGACTTTTTTATTTGCAGACTCAGTTTCTGATCCGTTTGTGCTAGTTCCTTTTTTCTTCTGGTTCATGGTGGTCTTCCATTTCTTTGGTTGTATCTCCTGAAGGATTACTTTAGCATGCGCCATGGTTATGTCTTTATCGCTGAGGCCTTGTTCCTTAGGCTCGCTTCTTCTCTGCATATCTGAAAGCTGTGTACTCAAAGAACTCTTCTGCTTTTTCCAGCGCATCGTACTGGTCGGAGGAGGTCTGAAAGCCTGCAACTGAACCGGGGCTGGTCCCCGGATGGACCAGGGACCCCTACCCCATCCGTGGTCCTCCCGGTCGGAGGAGGTCTGAAAGCCTGCAACTGAACCAGGGCTGGTCCCCGGATGAACCAGGGCCGGTTCCCTCCCGGTTTCCTGAATTTTTTTTTTTGCCGGCGCATATGTGTTCCCGAGGCCTCGTGGGGGTGGGCCCTGCCCCGCAATTTCGAAACCGGGTCCTGTAGGCCCGGATTTTTCAATTCCAAAAAGTGGCCAATCTTGGCTGCCGATCGTCAAAGATCGGCCAGGACCCCATTTCTTAAGAAAAACGGGCAGAGGATATCAGCCGCTGATCTTTGCAGATCAGCAGCGGAGAACCTATGTGTTCCCGAGGCCTCGTAGGGTTGGGCCCTGCCCCGCAATTTCGAAACCGGGTCCTGTAGGCCCGGATTTTTCAAGTCCAAAAAGTGGCCAATCTTGGCCGCTGATCGTCGCAGATCAGCGGCAAAGATCTGCCAGGACCCCATTTCTTAAGAAAAATGGGCAGAGGATATCCGTCGCTGATCTTTGCAGATCAGCAGCGGAGAACCGCCACACATTTTTCTTAAGATGTGGGTCGGGTAGGCCCCTTCTCCAATTTGTCATCTTGTGGTCCAACGGACCAGTTACCATTGGCAACATCTGATGCTCTTTCACCCGCAGCCACGAGGGGAACACTATGCTTGCGATGAGGCTCTGCTGAGATTATATCCTTCTGCAACGTCCCTGTCATCTGTGGAAAAAGTTATGGGTTCGGATTTTGGAATCGTGATGTCAGAGCCGTCCGAGGTGCAAGTCCAAGAATGGACCTAAGGTATATTCTTCTCTCTATCTATCTCGAATGGACCTTGCTCCACTACATGTATCTGGACAGACTGCCAGGCACGATACTTCCGTACTGCTAACTCACGTTATGTAGAAACCAACAAACAGAAAACGCTCTGCCTCCACGAGCTGAAAACTGGAACCATAACTCTTCTGCTGTCGAGTTATACTCTGGAAGAGCTATAACTTCTGGCAAGGACCTCCTCTCATCATATTTGGTTCAGCTCGTGGGGTATCAATATCAAATGACACACTCCACGAAGTGCTCCAGCCACGGGGGGTTTGGGTAAGTGAACTTGATTACTTGCCCCTCCCCGTGGAAGCCATAGTTGCCTGAATACGTCAATAATAACCCCCTGCCCTCCTCTGCAAGCCCCCTGAAAAATATTGCACCTTGAAAATTGTATTGCGGATCCGACAGCTCTTGAAGAGCGCAGTCGGAATCTGCCGGAAAAAAAAAAGGAAAAAAAAAAGATATTTGGGCACTTTTTTTTCAAAACCGGTTTCCCGGTTCACCCCCCCGGGCTGGTCCGGCTCCGGTTGGACCGGGGTAGCTCAACCGGCCGGTTGCCGGCCCAGCACTGAACTGAACCCTTTTTTTGGGTTCTCTCCATGTGTTTCATGCAAACTGTGTGAATGTCGAAGAGGTGTTCCCTCTCTCTCTTGACATAGATTTTTTTCAGTTTTTTTTTTTTTTTTTTTCTTGCGCTGGGACTGCCCGGGACCTTAATCGGGACTTTGTCCAGACCTGGCCCGGCCGGGCTACCCGGGCCAATCTCAGGCAACCCGTGCCGCCCGGCTGGTAAGTTGTAACACATCTCCCCACTTTTTTTTTTTTTTTTTCATGCTACAACAAATTTTTGAAGGGGGTGCAGGAGACCACTGATCCAAGCCTGCAACCACTCTTTTTTTTTCTGGTTGTCTGTTTCTCCTGTGTGCTGCACTGCCGTGTGCGGCACAGGTCCCACGTGCTCGTGTGCCGTATGTGCAAAATTGTCGGCATGTCGTGCGCTTGCATGTATGATATACACCATTCAATGACCCTCCCCGCCCTCCAAGTTCAACAACGTCACACAAGCACCCAAGAATCACAACAACCGAGTATGAAACTGCCTCGAACAAACTCAGAACATGAATTCAGCAAGAATATAGAACCTTCTTCACCAAATTAACACCAGGCGAATCACCTTCCCTCCTAGCTGGATATGGCGTCCAGCCCTATACTACTGCGTCCAGTACAACCGGCCTGCAGACCACCAGCCTCGACAAAATCCACTCAACAGCACTAGCGCCAGCCCTGGTATGAAGGCAGAACCTCCAGCTTGAAGGACTGCTGCTGCAGAGAAAAAGTATTGGCAGCGCCTAACCCCACAGCACAGAGATGGCTGTCGCCAAGCTCAGCACGTGAAGCGCCTGTTTCACTGCTGCACCAAAACCCTAGCAGCGGAACCCGGCTGTTGTGCTGCTCCAGCAGCCTGGCGGTGTCAACAACCACCGCAGCGCCTAACCCCACAGCACAGATATGGCTGTCACCAAGCTCAGCAGGTGAACTGCCTGTTTCACTGCTGCACCAAAACCCTAACAGCAGCTTCCAGCTGTAGCGCTGCTCCAGCAGCCTGGTGGTGTGAACAACGACCGCTAACCAAAGAGAGCCTAACAGTTCGGTCCTGCTTTATTTATACTTCTAAGCTAACCTACCGGTCTGGACTGCCTAGGACCTAAGTAGTTACTGAACAACGTGCGTTCAGGGTATCAGGCCCCGCCGTGCATGCACGGCTTCGAACCGGCACCCTCAGCCTCACGAACAAAGTTCTCGTAACCACTACAAGTCTACAACCCTTGGAGGTGTTATAAAAACTGGATCCGTACCGGTCATGATATCCAGCCCACCTCCAGGACTGTAGCGTCCTTGAACTCACACCACACAAGACCAAGAGGAAGGGAAATACAAAAGGACCAAACAGAGGAATGACTTCAGATGCCACCCACATAGAGAAGCACATGTCCTTCAGGACATCCGTTAAAATTGGAACGCTACAGAGAAGATTAGCATGGCCCCTGCTCAAGGATGATGATACAGGAAGGGGAAAAAAAAATTAAAAAAATTCGGGTAAGTATGTTTCGGTCGCGAATCGCAATCGGTTTCGAATGTGGAAAACAAACACAGCCAGGTTGAAAAGGCGCTGCAAGCACGGCACGACTTTAGAGAAAAGGCGTGTCAGGTTTTCTGCAGGTGGGGGGCAGTGGTGTGCAGACTGCCGTTTCGTTTCTTTTCTTGTGCCCCTTTTTTGCGCTGCGGCCGTTTTCAAACTGCCATTTCATGTTTGTTTGTGTTTTTTTTTTTTTTTTTTTTTTTTTTTTTTTACCTCAAAACCTGTCGCGGCCGCACTTGTTTCCCAAAAAAAAAAAGAACAAAACAAAACCCAGGATAACAGTTAATCTCACCTTCCGAATAAGATCAATAGCCAGATGCCTTTTGATATCTCGCCGCAGATCCCACGGCAATTTCTCGAGCAACAGCTCCTCATTCACGCCCCTTGTGGCCGCCCACTTGAATGCCTCATACCGCCGGACGCGCTCACGAAGGTCCTTCGGCAGTCGACGATGCCACATCCAGTACTCTGTGTCTCTTCTGCTTGTCCTCATCTCCTCCACCCTGGTTGTCAGAGATGTCCAATATGTCTGCAAGAAGCAAATTAGAAAGGAGGATCAGAAGACGCAAGGAAGGGAAGATAGGAAGTAGAGAAGGGCATTGAGCCGGGAGCACAAGATCAGAGAGAATGGGGACAATATTTTACCAAAGATCTTTTTTTTTTTTTTTTTCCTTGGAGAGCTATGCAGTTCGCCATAATGATTTCCAATACCTTCACATACCTAAAAAGAGATTTCAAAAACAAAAATCCATTTGAAACATTTGGGTATCCGCAAGTCGTACGAGATACAAAACGGTCCTGTCTGGCACTGTTAGTCTGACACTGCTTGCGACAAGGGCAGAGCGAGCACAAGTCGGAAACTCCAAAAGAAAGGCCTTCCACGGTTCAGACCCCAAATTCGAGTTTCACAGTCAGAGGCCCTGGTCAAGAAGGGCCGAGTCAGTCAATTTCAGGAAAGTCACAATCGGGTACCTTAGCAGTCAAGATCAACAGGCACCCGGCAAACAGTCACATCTTAGGGGCAAAAGTCACGTCTCATAATGAAAACTTGAAAAGTCATATTGAAGAGTTACATCCCACGAGAAGAGAGCAGTTCCACAGGCAAGAGTCACAGTCCACAGTCAAAACCATATGCCAAAATCGAAAAGTCATGACTCAAAGGCCCAAGCAGCAGCAGACCAATGGAAATTCGGGAAGGCTCCAGGCCCTGACATTCGAAAACAGACAGGCCGTGGGGATGTGGTACCGGAACCCAGACAAGCCCCAAGAAGCAGAGGTTGGCATGAGTTGAAGTGCGGTCCAAGACTACATAAGGACTGGCCAGCCTCCTCATTAGGCAGAATGCTCATTCGCATGAAGTGTGGAAGCGCTGGTATACTTGTGCGCTATTGTGAGGGGCAGAGCGCTGCGGCCAGAGTGCTGCGCTAAGGAAGAGAGAGAGAGAGCGAGAGAGAGGAAGAGACAGCGCTGGCAGGGAGAAGGAAGCCATAGCTGCGCCAGTGCAGAGTGTTAGTGGATTGGTAGTAGACTTCAGAAGGGTTAGTAGGCATAGCAGTGGGTGTATTCAGAGTTGGGAAGAGAAGAGCCTCGAAAAAGTTACATACCTGAGTGGGGATACTGGATACTTGGGTTTGCGCTTTTGAGCGCCTGTGACTGAAACTCGTAATTGCTTGTATAATAACTTGTTGGAATTCTAAAGCTGCGCTACCTGGTCCTCGTCTCTCTGGCCTCCAGTGTGAACTTCGCGTGATTTCATTCATGCATGCTGTGTGATTGTGTGCGCTCATTGGTGTTGAACTGAGAGGTTTGTTGCACGAACCTTGTTCTTCTTCTTGTTCTGGTTCGTTGTCATGCCGTAGTTGTTGTTCCTCTCATTGTTGCTGTTGTTATTGTTATTGCTATTGTAATTGTTATTGTTATTGTTGATGTTGATGATGATGATGATGATGATGATGTAGAAGTAAGAAAAGTCAGAATCTCCGGAACCACCCAATTAGTCCCATCCATTATACCAAAGACTCGTCAAGAAACCTTAGCTCTTCGGTGGATTCTTGAAGGCGCCTTGTGGAGACGACATTTGATGTTGATGGTCAACCTGACATGGGAGTGGTTCGTATTTTCTTTGTAGTTCCAACTCCACACACTGGAGTTCATACTCAGGACTGCCATGGGACTTCAAATCTACTGTGAAGTTTTCTGGGCACCTATGACGTTCAATTTTCTTTCTTTCTTTCTTTCTTCCTCTTTTTTTTTTTTGTTTTTTTTTTTTTTTGGAATTTCCCGGCCCCTTCTATTCTGGGGGGCACCAGTCTGGTTGCTTATCACCGGCAAGCATGAGTACAAAGAAAAAAAAGGTGGAAGAACAGTGTTGAAGAAGAGTCCGCCCAACCCTTGGGGTACGAGTCACCTTCTCAAGGGGGGAACGTTCAAGTTTCAACATCTTTTTTTTTTTTTTTGGGGGGGGGGGGGTGGATTATTTAAATTTATTTCTTGATTTATGTGTGCCATCCTTCCACAGGGGCTGCACTAATCTTCTGTGTATCATTCCAATTTTAATGGATGTCCCGAAAGACATCACGTTCACCAATGCACCCGTATAATCAGTATATCAAAGCATCAACCCGTCGGTATCACCGGCATCGCCATCATTGTCATCTTGTTAAGTCATCATCAACTTCTTATTCGTTACCATCGTCCTCATTGTTGACCATCATCATCATCATCATCATCATCATCATCATCATTTCTCATTATACTCATCATCATCATTTCTCATCAAACTCATGATCATCATTGCTTATCAAGCCACCAAGCTGATAAGTATCATTTTTCTCCTTCCTTCTTGCGCCCTTACTTGAAACGCGACTAAGGAACACATACTCTTGCTACTGTCCTTTAATTATTTACAATCTTGCGACCGTCCTCACCCAGTGCATTCGAAGCATGACCAAGTGAAAAAAAGGAGTCCTAAAAGGCTAGAGGACACTTTTGCAGATCCATTCCAAGATTTAAGATGGGGAAGATGGGGGTTAAGTTCCATTACATTGGGTCATACCAATTGAACCAAGAGGTACATCCACCCAAACAATGGCCTCTTGCTCAACTGCAAGGGCTATAGCAACCATGTTTGGCATTTCTGGTCTGATATAAACTCCGACGAAACAGTTTGTCACAGCCCCTTGTTTGATGTCCTCTTCTCCCTCTCTGCCTACGGTTTACCGGGCAGCTCTGTTTGACTATATACATGTATATCTCTATACCCTTAAAGCAAGCAAAGGGCCCAGCGTGACGCCCCCGCCGGGCCCAGCAGAAACCGGTGCAGAGGCGGAGGGTTCCAAAGGGCGCGCGGTAGTGGAGGGGCGCGGGACCAGGAGGACGCAAGCGTGCGCAGGCCACCGAAAACGCCGGCGGACGGTGGCAAGATCGAGCGGCCGGAGGCCGACGGTTCCAAAGGGCGCGGCGGTGCAGCGGGAATGCGCTGTGCGTCGTTTCGCGGCGGTACTACGGACCATAGCCGTCATCGCGACGGGGGGGGGGACCGAAAAACGGAGCGGGCGGGAAAGTGGCGGGCCGGGAGGGCACGATGAAACGGTGCTGAAGGATGGGAGGGTGCGAGGGTGCGACTAAACGGCAGTGTCGGGGCGTACGACGATCGAACCGCGGGCA
>BFEA01000031.1:987623-997984 GCA_003427395.1 Chara braunii
GAGAGAGAGAGAGAGAGAGAGAGAGAGAGAGAGAGAGAGAGAGAGAGAGAGAGAGAGAGAGAGAGAGAGAGCAAATTCGCTTGGCTTTTTGCAGTGGCACCTACGAAAACTTGGCAGCTGTCGGGGCATTTTGCAAAGTTCGGCAACGTCCGGTACGGGTACATTGCAAAGATGGGGTCCAACTGATGGCTGGGGTTTTTCACAAACTGTTTTCGTCATCGTCTTTTGCCGCAGCGTAGCTGCGGCGGGTCCACTTGTTCTCCTAATTTTTTCTAAGTATTGTGAAAGAAGGCTGATGAACAGA
Organism: Chara braunii; assembly: GCA_003427395.1. Taxonomy (NCBI): domain Eukaryota; kingdom Viridiplantae; phylum Streptophyta; class Charophyceae; order Charales; family Characeae; genus Chara; species Chara braunii. Next base: position 987,928 of record BFEA01000031.1, read on the forward strand.
TCCGCAGCCAACTGCAAATGACTTCGGGGAATCATCCCGAAGCCAACGACCAAGCTGAACAGATGAACCGCGTGGTGCAGCATCTGTTGAGGCATTGCATTAAGCCCAACCAGGATGACTGGGATGAGAAGTTGCCTCTCATCGCCAGTCTGTACAACAATGATGTACATAGCACCACCGGCGTCAGTCTGAATCAGCTGCATCTGGGGTGGAAGTCTAGATCTGCTCTAGACTTTCTCTTGCCTGAAAACCAAACTGTTGCAACTCCTGGCACCATAGAATTCGGTGTCCAGTATGAGAAGTTGTTGCAGCAAGCTAAGAAATCTCAAGAGGCAATGATTGCTTCTGAAAACAAACATCGACGACAATCCACATTTCAGGTAGGGGAACGTGTCTGGGTCAAGGCTAGTGAGCTAGGTCAAGAATCCGGCATCTCTAGAAAAATTCTGCCGCGGTACTTTGGTCCTTGGGAGGTCTTAGATATCGTGGGTAATGAATTGGACGGTCCCTCGTACGTTATTCGTATCCCTGCTCACTTACGCACTTACCCTGTGTTTCACGCCACAAAGTTTGCACCTTTCGCTGAGACACAGCAGTTCCCATCAAGGAGATAAATGCTTCCCCCAACCATGGATGGCCACATGGACGTCGACGATATCTTGGAGCACAAAGACATGCCTATTCCCAAGGTTGTGGGCAGAGGAAGACCGCCAAAACCCAGAAGGGAGTACCGGGTCAGATTCAGGCATCACAAGGATCCAAAAGAAGACCGATGGTTCACAAGAGAGGAACTGGTTGAAACAGCCCCTCAGGTTGTGGTAGAGTATGAACGTAAGTTGGGGAAAGGCACCAGCTTAAGAAGCATCTCAGCGAACTTTCGAAGCTAAGGGGGATGGAATGTGAGGAATGTGTCCTCATGGGTCCCTAGCCAACATCCACATGTTCTGGACTGTGGCCCCCAACAAGCCTTGTGCCCGCCCTAAGTGAAGGTGGGCCTGAATATCCACGAGAGGGCCTTATCTCAGCATTTTTGCTGCACGCCAGTTGGTTGAAGTGCAACCTGCCCCTCTCCCTGGGCTCTTTCCAGAAGAGTAGCTGCGTCAAGCAGTTGAGCCCAGAACGCAGGTGGTTGCGCCCTGGGCACACGCAGTGTGAGGCCGACACATCACGAAGTGGCCGTGGGCCAGTGAGAATGCAGCATTGTCGTCACACCTACCCCACGGGCCAATGCAAACACGGCAAACACTTGGAGCCTGTAGGCATCCTGGGTGTGCCCAACCGAAGAGGGCCCAGGCCCTTAACTGTAGAAATGGGCCTGGGCGCAGACACTGGGGGCCGACCGGAAGCTACTGGAAACTTCCTCGGCCAGGCCCAGGTAGCCCAGCAGGGCAGCTACTCCCATATAGGGAGGAGGCCGGCCAGGGGAAGGCATTCTGGCCTAGGCAGGCCATGCGGACACACTGCTGCGACGCTGCGCAAGTGTCTGCATCAGGGCTGCTGGCTGGGGCGCGTGCGGGGGCTATGATGTGAAGTGGGGCGCAGGGCAGCGGGGCGCTTAGCGGCCATAGCCAGGCTGCAGGGGCGCGGGCAGGTGATGGGCGACGGTGGTCTTCAGGAAGGAGGCAAATGAGTGGGTGGACAGGGTCTGATGAGGGGAGACAAGAGAACGTACCTGGTGTATGTGGGAGGTTGGCATTGGTGTTGACGTCATGTACATTGGTCTTCGACGGCGGAGTGAGCCTGTTGCATGAATGTAGATAGGATAGATAGGCTGAGTAGAGTAGGCGCGGGGCGCCATACAGTAGGAGCGGCATTGGATACTGCGTTGGTGTGGCCTGAGGGCTCCGACATTGGCTCACGAGTTCATTGAATCGCTCTTATTTGGATGGAATCTTGGTGCATTTGAGCTCTCTGCTTGGTACATGACTATCTGGACTTCTGTGTGATTTTGCAACTTGGTTTTCAGTTTATTGCTCTCGCTCACATTCCTTGCAAAAGGATGCGCGGCGAACAAAAATTGAAAGACCCCTCAGTGAGGGTCGATAGAAAATGCCTGCGACACAGCGCGCAGCGATTGTGGCAACCTCGGTGACAAACCAGCCACACACTGTCTGGGCACACAGGATGCATACAATGGGGAAACCAGGAGCAGTTCTATGCACATTTGGCTACAGAAGCCTGTGTTGAAACGGTTTTCACCTTTGCAGTAGGAGATGAAGATCCCAGGGCTCAATCCCTAGTGTAGTTGTCGGGTTTCGATCCGTAGATCTGTCAAGTAGGGGTCGTAGCTGTGTAGGAGTCGTAGCTGCTACAGTCCTGAAAGGTCAAGGTTGTAGCTACTACAGTCGCGAAAGGCCAAGTCTACAGACTTCCGGAAGGTCCGAAACTGGCCTTTCGAGAATTGTTCACGTTAGACATGAGACAAGTGAGCAAGTGGGTAGTCCAACTTTGCCTAGTAATCGGTACCCAGTCCCAGTCTCACCTTGTCAAGTCAGCAAGTACCATGTGGGACTGTGTGCACCCTGAGCCCGGTGGGAAGGAGCAGACCAGCGACCAACAGAAGTATAAATCAAGAGGCAGCGTCCAGTTATGGATTCATTCTGCGTGAGCCATGCGGAAGCGCTGCCCAAGCGTCTTGTGCGAGGTGGTCTGCAGATGCCTGAAGTCGAAATGGGCTGCAAGGGAGACATAGCGGCCATCGCCGTTAGCAGCTAGTAGATAGACGGCAGCCATAGCTGCCATAGGTTAAGAGTTATTCTGTAGTGAGTGTGTGTGTGTGAGTGTGCGGTACAGAGTGAGCGTGTGTGGAACATCCAGGGAGATCCAGAGTATTGTGTGTGCAAACGGTTGCTGTGAATACAGTGTCGAAAGAATAACGTGAGGGCGCTCAGGCGCCATAGCCATTTGCAGCGAGTTTGAATATGAACTGTGTCCTCGGCCTCAATATCTCTGAGCTTTGTGTGGGCGCCTGGCGCCAGTGTGGATTGTCATCCGTTTGCATGTATGTGGGATAAAGAAGAAGACGGGTCTGATTGCATTGGCATCAGAGCAGGTTCCCGCTGTTCCACCCGCCATCGTCAAGAGGAAGAAGAGGCGCCAGTCCGGCGCCACGTCAGCGGTGCACCATAGCGCAAAGAGGAAAAGCGCCAGTTGGGCGCCATACAAGCAGCCGCGTCATCAAGGAAGAAGGGTCCGCCATAACTGCGCCGCTGCAGGCAGACGCTGCGCACCTGCACAGACAACGACGAGAGAGAACGCGCACGCGCGCGCGCGAGAGAGAGAGAGAGAGAGAGAGAGAGAGAGAGAGAGAGAGAGAGAGAGAGAGAGAGAGAGAGAGAGAGAGAGAGAAGATTGGTTGTGCAGTCCAAGGAAGGAGGCGCCGGCCATAGTCGCCGAGCTCGGACACGGGGAGGAAGACGAAGGAGGAGACTAAGAGCGAGAAGAAGATCAAGCGAGGAAGAAAGGAAGTGAAGAAGAAAGAAGAGACGAGGAAGGAGAGAGAAGCCATAGCCGAGGTGAAAAGAAGAAAGAAGGAAGGAGAGAGAAGGAGGGAAGTGAAGGTTGGTGGGAGAGAAGGGGTCGGCAGCCATAGCCGAGTTGAGCGTTGACCGAGGCGTTGACCGGGGAGTTGACCGGTGTCGACCAAGGTGTTGACCGAGGCGTTGACCAAGGCATTGACCGAGGCATTGACCAAGGTGTTGACCAAGGCGTTGACCAGGGTTGACCAAGGCATTGACCAAGGTGTTGACTGGGGTTGACCGGGGCGTTGACCGAGGTGTTGACCGCCATTGACCAAGGTGTTGACCGGGAAGTTGACCAGCATTGACCAGCGGGTGCGATGGGAAGATGATTTTGCTGAGAGATGCTAGGGAACGATTGCTGTGCAAAGGGAGGTTCACGGTGATAAGGGTGGTTGAGAACACCAACGATGCTGATCGACACTTCCTGACCGCACTGCTTCAAATACCACAGTACCGAAGGGTGTTGTACACCCGGGAGTTCACGATCAACCGGCTGATTGGGTTGTACTACGGGATTAAGGTATTTAAGGAAAAAAGATCTCGAGCAATTTTGAGGGGATTAGTCTCAAGGACCGTCAGGTCAAGGTTTGTGATTAGCATAAGGAACCGTGTGATTGTGAGAATGGAGTATGAGGTGGGACTGAGCAAGTGGAGCGTGTCTGAGGTCTCTAAAAAGACTATTAGGCAGACATGTACAGACAAGAAGGTAGCCGAATTTGTGTGTAGGAGGATGCGGGTTGTCTGGATTAGACACAAGAACGTGGGAGAGATCCTGTGTAACCATCGGAAATTTGCGAGGAATGAAGAGGTACTGATGAGATGTGTGTGCAGTGAGTTGGACTTACCAAGGAATGAGGAGGGGCACATCAAATTCCGATTCTCTGAGAGGACTGAAGTGGTAAGGGAACTGAGGAACTCGAAGAATGTGCCTATACCAAGCAGACACAACGGTGCTCTGGCACGACAAGTGAACAAGGCTATGGGAGCATTCTTTGGGCCTGGACAGGCCAAGCTGGTGCAGCAGAACGAGTTGCGGTCATGTTACAAGCCAACACAAGACAAGCCAGATGTACTGACCGTCTCCCAGGTTGTTGCGGCGCGGGGACAGTTAGAGGGACTCGTGATTATGCCTCTGGATCACAACATGGGTGACACAATGGCATGTTGCCCAATGATCTATGCAGAGGCAATTCGAGAAATGTTTGTCGACAACAAGGCATTTGACAGACATGAGGAGGACGAGCCCACGATCATTGAGAAGTGCAAGCAGGTGTACATCAAGGAGGGGTATGCCAAGACAATGAAGTGGGACGAAAAGGGATGCCTGGGCCGTGCTTACATCATACCAAAGCATAAGGACACATCGAGGTGGAGACCAATTTGTCCATCATAAAGCGAGCCGGCTGGGAGAATGAGCAGGTGGTGGGAAAAGCGATCAACCATATGCTGTGGAGTCTACCGAGGAACTCGAACTTAAACTGAAGAGCACACAGCAGTTGATTGGGCGCATCCAGAAGATCAACGGAGACAGGACCTCAGGGTCGGTAAAGAAGGATTGCTGGCAGCAAGTTTTGATATCAAGGACATGTTTTCAAAACTGCCACATGAAGCCATTATTCAAGCGGTCGAATGGGTGGTTGAAGCGTATGAGGACAAGGGATTCGAACATGTGAGGGTGAAGCTCAAGGGGAAGGGTGCCACGTTTGGCAAAGCCGCTGGCGAGATAGGCTGGAGGACTGTGCCTTTTCGTACTTTGATCAGCTTTATCAAGTTCGATTTGAGACACACATTCATATTTGCAGCTGGGAAGATCCTGCGACAGAGGGAGAGGATTCCTATGGGGAAAAGCAATAGCCCCGCGCTGGCATGCTTGCTATGCGCTTACTGCGAGAACCAGTTCCTCTCTTCGTTGGGCGCTGACACGCGCCTGATCCAGGGTTGCAGGTTGGTGGATGACGTCTCCGTCTTCATCTCTTTTCAGATCAGTCAAGAAAGCTTGCGCAAGGCCATGGAAATTCTGAACGGGTTTGAAAACTGTTAACGAAAAACTGACACTGAAGAGAACGGACGGGGGTATGAAGGCCTGGCCATTCTTGGGGTGTGAGCTGCGCATTGAGATGTTCCCCCCGTCAGTACGGTGCATGGCGCTAACAGCCAATGGACCTGGGTTATTGGAAGGGGGGACAATGGTATTTCAGGGACTGCAGGACTACAAGTCCTACTCTGTGGTGCAGGCTAAGAAGGCTGTGATCACAGGGTACTTACACCGGATTTGGAACCACACGCTCAACAAAATGGAGGCTGGACAGACCCTCCTGACTCTGAAAATGGAACTCCAGAGGAGGGGGTTCCCGGATGAATATTTCGACTCTAGACTACGACAATTTTCCGAATCGAAGGAAGGAGCGTGGGAAGAATGGGTTCAAGTCCTATGTGAGAGTACCGGACCTGGAACCAGACCAGGAACGGAAGACCGGGACAAGGAGCGGCCAGTGATAGCCGCACGGAAAATTGGAGAGCGGGGGTAGTCGGGAAGCTAGAGTAACTGGAGGAGAGTCCAAGGGTGTGACGTGGATAGAAGGCGTTTCCGAAGCTGCCCACGTTTTCGCGATTAAGAGAACCAAGGCTATCGCAAGGTCTACACATGTGACGCCCGGAACTTGCGGTTTTTCGAAAAAAAAGGGGGGACCAAGGAAAAATGGGCGCCATGAACAAGGGTACGGCGGGTGCTATCTTTCAAAACGTTTGATTCCGTGAACGGAAAACAGTAACTGGCAGGAGGAAAACACAGTCGGCGCGCGTACGGAGCGGGATACTTGCGTACTCCGAAAAAGTGTGGCCGAGAAGGAAACGATGAACGAATGAGTGGCGGGCGTGTGTTTTACAAATTTTTCAAAATTTTCAAATTTTTCGAAGTTTCAGGAGCAGTTGGCGGGGACGATGTGTTTCGTGAGAATAGGAAGTGAGAAGAATAGGAGTAGACACAGAGTACTTAAGGAAGACATAGGCGTCAGATTTCTCACCTTTCGAAGTAGTAGCCCCTGATGACGCTGTGACTGGCAGCAGTAGAAACGCGTTGGGCGTTCATGCTAGGAAGTGAGAGTAGGACGCTGCTTGAGCATCACCTTCTGAGCTTCACCGATACATCTTTCAAGTACTTTGAAAGGAATTTTCTGATTTTGTTCCTAAGTTCCTGTGTGAGAGTGTCTACTATGTCAGGTCTCTGCGAATGAAGTCATGTGCGTGGTCGTCATGAACAAATCTGATAGGTGTGTGAACAGGCGTGTTATATGAATGGAGTACATGAATGTGGTTATGAATCAGGTACTAATACGTCTGAATAAAGCTCACTAATAGGATCGTGTGTTGCCTGGCTGAATGAGTCTGTTCTACGGATTGGCTGACTACTAGGCCGCTCTCCTACTGTGCGCCCCGCGTGCACAGTGCTTGAACACGTGCCTCATGACTGTTCTAGCTATTATAGGAAATTTGTGAGGAACTTCTCTACCATCGCTGCACCCGTTCGCAGATTGCTAAAGAAAGAAGCGATCTGGGAGGGGGATAGAGACTGTACATCAGCCCTGAAGAAGCTAAAGTGGGCCTTGATAGAATACCCAGTCCTCAAGGTAGTCGATCCGTCCTTACCTTTTGTGTCACTACTAATGCAAGTCAGTACGCTATAGGTGTTGTTTTACAGCAAGATGATGGCAATGGGTATAGACCCATAGAGTTCATGTCTGCTAGGATGCCTTCAGAGAAGGTAGCGACATCAACATACGAGAGGGAACTCTACGCTCTCAGGCAAGCGCTAGATCACTAGAAACATTACTTGCTTGGGAGGCACTTCAAAGTCTACTAAGACCACGAGGCATTGAGGTGGCTGAAGACTCGGGCCAAGATGACACCTATGCTAACTAGGTGGGCTGCAGAGATAGATCAGTTTGACTTCGAGCTTAAGCCAGTCAAAGGAAAGTACAATGTAGTTGCGGACGCTCTCAGTAGGAGAGTTGATTCCTTTGGAGCAATAGTATATTATCTGAATATAGGGAGAGTCCTGCAGCAGAAAGTTAAAGACGCGTATGTGCAGGACCCCATTTATAGCGACCTCTTAAGAGAGTTAAGGAGGCCCCAAAGACTGAACCAAATTACCGCACTATTGATGGGTTGTTATTTGAGAAGACTAACGTAGTTGACCGTCTGTGCATTCCCAACAGTGAGGAGATCCGTAGCTTGATCCTAGGGGAATGCCACGACACCGAGGGACACTTCGGTTGGCAAAAGACATTAGCCAACCTCATTTGTGCGTATACATGGCCTGGCATGAAGGCTGACTGCATAGAGTACGTACGCAGTTGTGAAGTATGCTAGAGGAACAAGACCGCTACGCGAGCCCCTCTTGGTCTTCTCAGACCCTTGCCTATTCCCGCAGGACCCGAAGATTCTGCATCCATTGACTTCATAAATGCTGGGGTCAGGAGTAGGCATGGCAAGAGCCAGGTCATGGTTATAGTTGATAGATTTAGCAAATATGCAGTTTTTGTTCCTTTGCCCTCAGAGGCACGTACGGACTGAGTAATAGAGAAGTTCTTTGATCATTGGGTCAGAGCATGGTCTACCGTTGTCGATAGTTAGTGACAGAGATACCAGGTTCACTAGTCAGAACTGGCAGGAACTGATGAGAGTCTACGGCTCTAAGTTATTGATGTCGTCTGGACGTCACCCAGAGACTAACGGTCAGACTGAACAAATGAACAAGATCCTGCAACAAGTTCTTAGGATGTACATTAGACCCGATCAAGTCAACTGAGACGAGATGCTCCCAAAGGCAGCCAGCGCGTACAACAATAGTGTACACTTAGCCACTTGTCGCAGTCCCAACGAATTACATAAGTCCTTTAGACCGCGCAGACCGTTTGAGGGATTGAACCGGGATCAGATCCAGAGGCTACCGGCTGGTACAAGGGAGTTTGCATTACAACGCGAGAAAGAGATAGCTACCGTGGTAGAGAACCTCAGGAAGGCCCAGCACAAGATGATAGAACAAGCCAACAAACATCATCGCCCATCACAGTTCCAAGTAGGTGACTTAGTCTGGGTCAAGTCAAAGGAGTTTGCTTCTGAGGAGAACATCTCGCAAAAGCTATTGCCTGCATATAGAGGACCGTGACCAGTCCTGGAAGTCAAGGGCTGAGAAGATGGACCGTCCTACACGATAAAGATTCCAACACACCTCCACACCTACCCGGTTTTTCATGCATTAAAGTTGTTGCCTTGCACGACAAGTCAACAGTTCCCATCCAGAAGGTATATGATCCCTCCGGATATGGATGGAAGATACGACATTGATCGCATAGTAGGTGAAGATGTGTTTAGAACAAGAGGTAGAGGTCGTCCACAGAAACAGTACAAAGTCAGATTCTCCTTTCAAGAACCAGAAGACGACCGCTGGTTCACCCGAACAGAACTGCTAGAGACTGCTCCCGATGTAGTCCAAGCCTATGAGAGCAAGAAAGGTAAAGGTCCTGCCTTGGACTAAAGTTCTCTCGGAGGACCTCGACTTTAGGCCGGCGGGAGTGAAACGGTTTTCACCTTTGCAGTAGCAGATGCACCCCAGGGCTCGATCCCTAGACCCTGTCCTCACCCGTATACAGTATCAAGTCGACCCCTGTGTGTTTGAACCCGTGACATGTGTCTTGGTAGTTGACTGTTGCCTGTCATAGGTCCGTGTAGTTGTCGGGTTTCGATCCATAGATCTGTCAAGTAGGGGTCGTAGCTGTGTAGGAGTCGTAGCTGCTACAGTCCTGAAAGGTCAAGGTCGTAGCTGCTACAGTCCGGAAAGGCCAAGTCTACAGACTTCCGGATGGTCCGGAACTGGCCTTTCGAGAATTGTTCACGTTAGACCTTAGGCAAGTGGGCAAGTGGGTAGTCCAACTTTGCCTAGTCATCGGTGCCCAGTTCCAGTCTCACCTTGTCAAGTCAGCAAGTACCATGTGGGACTGTGTGCACCCTGGGCCCGGTGGAAAGGAGCAGACCAGCGACCAACAGAAGTATAAATCAAGAGGCAGCGTCCAGTTATGGATTCATTCTGTGTGAGCCATGCGGAAGCGCTGCCCAAGCGTCTTGTGCGAGGTGGTCTGCAGATCCCTGAAGTCCAAGTGGGCTTCGAGGGAGACATAGCGGCCATCGCCGTTACTAGCTAGGAGATAGAAGGCAGCCATAGCTGCCATAGGTTAGAGTTATTCTGTAGTGAGTGTGTGTGTGAGTGTGTGGTACAGAGTGAGTGTGCGTGGAACATCCAGGGAGATCCAGAGTGGTATGCGTGCAAACGGTTGCTGTGAATACAGTGTCGGAAGAGTGACGTGAGGGCGCTCAGGCGCCATAGCCATTTGCAGCTAGGCTGGGCCGCCGCCCGGCCAGGCGTGCCCGGGGGGGTCCGCCCGGCGAAACCAGGCGATGCAAAAACCCAGCAAGGAATGTTCTTTTTTTTTTTTTGGAAGGCGGGGTTGTGCTGCGCTACCCTAGAGGACCCCGAATCT
>BFEA01000031.1:1007678-1018851 GCA_003427395.1 Chara braunii
GAGAGAGAGAGAGAGAGAGAGAGAGAGAGAGAGAGAGAGAGACAAAGACAGGGAGAGAGAACAGGTAAGTCTCCAACCTTGTGGCTGGCCTCACGCTACTTCCATTGATAGGATGAGCAAAATCAGAATGAATCTTCCGCTGGAATATGGAAATATACACTGCTTTCCGGCCATGCGCGCAGAGAGATAGAGAGAGGCTACTTCCATAGATAGGATGAGCAAAATCGGAATGAATCTTCCGCTAGAAAATGGAAATATACACTGCCACTTTTTTCTTTTTTTTTTTGTGTGTGTGTGTGAGAGAGAGAGAGAGACAGAGAGAGGGAGAGAGAACAGGTAAGTCTCCAACCTCGCGGCTGGCGTCACGCTACTTCCATCGATAGGATGAGCAAAATCGAATGAATCTTCCGCTAGAACATGGAAATATACACTGCCACACTTGTAGAAACTTGCGCCCCCCACATCTGCACCGTCCCTCAGATGTGTGTGTGTGTGTGTGTGTGTGTGTGTGTGTGTGTGTGTGTGTGTGTGTGTGTGTGTGTGTGTGTGTGTTATAGATTTTCCCCACTACAGCCCCAATTCCACCCAGATGAATAGATTCAGAATCAAAGTAGTCTTTGTCCTATTGCAGACAACGAGAGCATTTGAGATGTCCAACATATTAAAGCAATTTTATAATTAGACAGTTTTTTGGTTGTCCTTGGGGCACCCCTTCCATTGTTCTTGCAGCTCTCCTTTTACTGTGCCTCTTATGCACAAGGCTGCCCACGTTGATTGTGGTTGAGTGCCAGCTGCCCACATCCTCTTGTGCCTTCACGACCCACTTGCACGTTATTTCGGGAGGCAGAGTAAAAGGGAAGGTATGAACCTGTGCATTTCTCTTCAGAGCTTCATACTCATGTTCATTTCACTTCAGATCTTCAGCTTATACAGTCTTTGTGTCCGTCCTTCATCTTCATACTTCCGTTCATTTCATTTCTTATCTTCATATCGTCTGTTCTCTTAACGATGCTCATTCATATGTATTTGTTAGTAGCACAAAGGGAGTGGAGGGGAGGGTGGAGGGTAAGGGATAGAAGGGGGAGTTCTCTAGGAGTATGGGGCAGGGGAGGTAGGGGCAAAGGGAAGAAAAGAAATATGTGGAGGGCAGGATAGAGTATGACATGCAAAGAGCAGGGGAGAGGTGTATGATGAGTGTGTGTGTGTGTGTGTGTGTGTGTGTGTGTGTGTGTGTGTGTGTGTGTGAGAGAGAGAGAGAGAGAGAGAGAGAGAGAGAGAGAGAGAGAGAGAGAGAGAGAGAGAGAGAGATCATTGCGATCGCTCCCGACACCCGCACGTGACCCCACCCCACGATGTTCCACCGTAACGCTTCCAGTTTCGAGCCTGCCCGGCATCGAAAAACCCAGCACGGACTTTTTGCTCACTCCCCCGCATCAGCTCCTGCTTGGCCCGCGGTGCCCGCAGAAACCCACAACCTTTCCAGGACACGCGCTTTGCTCCTCGCACCACGCGGGCACCTCACTCAGGCCGCTTTGTGGGCCTGCTGCGCGGCACCGGATTTCGCTTGGCCCGATGGGAAGCCTCACGTCTGGCCCTTTGCAGTTTTTAATAGTATAGATAGAGAGACAATGTTATTTTCTCGCCACACCAAACCATCTACTTTGCAGAACTACAAACACTGTCACACTCCACTGTGGCCGCCATCGTCTCTGTCACAATCACTACAATGACATGGTTTCTGCATTCATCTGTGTAGAGGACTGTCCCTCCGTTCCTGACTGCAGGCACCCTCCGATCCAGACATTGTATGTCCATTTTACGGCCATGGGCGCTATACTGAATGCATGGCTTTTTGTGGTGAGCATTCTTCCTTCATTTTCGCCTGCAATCGGCATGCCATTTGTCGGGTGTGTATGGTGGCATGCTCAATGCCAGCCGCCGTGCCAATTATTGTACTTAGAATGCTCAGCTAGGTCTTCCATGTGTTAATCCACCTCATCCTCACAATGTATGTCCGCTCTGTCAACAAAGACAGACTGACTCTTGATCCTTTTTTTATCCTCTCCTTTGCCTTAATCTTTATTCCGCATTCCTTACTTTCCCTTACTTTATCTTACTTTCCCTTTGTCATTCTTTGTTTTGTCTTCCCTCCGCTTCTCTTCCCTTTGTTTATCCCGTCCCCTTTTACTCTGCTTCTTTCTCACAGCATACAAGTCGACCATTATGGCACACAGGGATGTGGGCAGCTTGGGCTCACTTCATCAACGTGGCGAGCGTTGTACGTGAGAGGCATAGTGAAGGGGGAGTTAAAAGGAGAACGATAAAAATGAATGGTTTCAGTGTGCTCTTCATGTTTGTCCTGTGTATTTTTATCGTTTCTTCTGCAAAGTGCGGTCCTTGTGACAGTATATTGCAGTCTAGGAATCTCCATAGATTGCACATATGAATATGGAACCACGTGAAAGGGAGATGTAAAGTTTGGTTGTGCTCAGCAACGAAGGGCCATGGACGGAATTAAATATTTTGTACACCAAAGACAGCAAGACAATCAAGTGAGAATGATATGCCCACCCTCTTCCCAAACTGCCACCTCCCTCATTCCCCCAACAATCTCTTAAGGAAATGTCTACAACTCTACATGGCTCTCTCTGCAGTGCGAGCAAAATATATCCCGTTGCCAAAACTTACACTACACCTAGACAAGTCATCTATCTTCCCGATAACTCACAGAGACGTGCCTTCTATGCAAGCAGCAACGTGGAGAGGAGAGAAGGAGACAGAATGCGATACAAGCAGACACGAGGTCTTGTTCTCAGTGCAATGAACCTCGCAATTTCAAACCAACTTGCACATCCAAGATGAGAGCACACACATGAGAGTTCACACCACACCCGAGAGATAACACACGAATCAGCGCCAGATGTAACTCCACAAAAAAATATGGTAATATACAATTGGAGGGTTCAAGTATCCAGCGGCAACTGCCGCTACTCAACACTGCAACCCGGCACAGCTGCGTGCTCAACTCCCCCTCCCTCGATGTCTGGCTTCTCCCTCTCCCTTGGTCTCTTCTCTCTCTCTCTCTCTCTCTCTCTCTCTCTCTCTCTCTCTCTCTCTCTCTCTCTCTNTCAAGCTCCACCTGCGATGTGTCTCGTCAACTTCTGGCGGCTATTGCAACCATCTTCCTCCTCCCTACTACTCTAGCTATGGCTGACTCTTGGAGCCAGGGCGCTTGCTTCTTTCCCCGACGCTTATCCTCAGTCCAGGTCACACTATCGCACAAGCGACTAGCAGCGCTTCAGCAACCTTGCGAATGAACAACTGCCTTGGCTTGGCACTGTAGCAGCAAAAAATAGTCGCAGTTGACTGTTTGCCTGCTTTGGACCGGTATCGGCCGCCCGTGGCCTTGGCCTTGCCAAAATTGGTGTTTCCGGAAGTCTCCGGACTTTCTTGGGACGCTGCTGCAAATTTGGACTTGGGACTCGACTTCCTCTGCAGGTACCGGCGGACTTTTACTGGGCTGCGACGTTTCGGTACCCGACACCAACCGGCCTACGACGCTTCAACCTACAGCCCTGAGACCTACCCTACCGGGACAGCCTGGGGCCGGGACCTACTGGGACCTTGGGACCGGGATTTTGGGGATTGACTATGTGAAATCCTTTCATCAACCACTCAGTGCACGCCCTGCTGTTTTATAGGCTTTTTGAAGTTTTTGGTTTTGTTTGTTTGTTCTTTTTGCAACTAGTAAGTGTGGTCTCCACTCCTATGAATTGGTGGCAAGTTTGGTTAAAATGAACCTTGGGTTTTGTTATAAATGGTATGACAAGTTATCTGAAAATTTAGGCCTCCGATAACCTTCTCTCCACCATGAGGAAGAACCTGAGGAAGACAAAAAAGGAGGAAGAGGAGAAGCACGAAGAAGAAGCACTCACATGGCTTACAAGCAGGAGCACCAGCAGATTCACTCCTATTCCGGCCCATGCGTGTTCAAATACTGCCCCAGACGAGCTTCGCAGCTTTCCAGCCAGGTGCACAATGCAGTAAAGTCGGGGGATGTACTGGAAAAGCACCATAATCCTTAGGATATTCTTCAACTTGTTTGCGGGATTGCCGACGACACGTGGAATAACAAACCACAATACAATCTGTGGCCCAGAATTCAAACATGGACCCCCACATATATGCCAACCACGAAGTACCCACATACCGACTCAGAACCTACTCCCAGGAGGATAAGCTTTTATGGTCAAAAGTCAAGCCCACACCCAACAGACAATCTCATATACATGCAAATGCAGACCAGGTGCACATGTGTGCGAACAAGAGAGAGAGAGAGAGAGAGAGAGAGAGAGAGAGAGAGAGAGAGAGAGAGAGAGAGAGAGAGAGAGAGAGAGAGAGAGAGAGAGACCCATATAATGGTAATTGCCACCCAGTCACCCATACACACACATACACACACAGGAGCAGAGACAAATCCGCACATCAACGAGGCAAGACCTGACATTGGTAGAGTAAAGGACGAGGCATGCATGCACTCAGAAGGTCAGGTCACTTTTGCATATGAACTAAATCCAGACATATGGCACGAAGCTGCTTATGTTCAGAAGTTTCAGATTCAATCTAAATTTCTGAAAAGATTCAAAGAGAGGGAATGGAAAGAAAGACAGAAGATGACTCGAAAAAAGCCTCAGGAGTCAAAACGAAACGAACAAAAAACAAGTCAGGTGTCCTCTCTCAACCACTCCCCGTGCCAAAATCCGGATGTCTGTCCGAATCTCTGGAGTGCCCAGAAAAAAATTGTTTATCCCTCTTAGGTTTGGGTATAAGTTCGGAAATGACGCTCGACCAAAAGTTATTTGTATTACAATGCTCCGTGCCATTTTTATGTAGAGACCTTTTTGTTTTTCTAAATTTTCTTTGAGAAAGGAAAATTTGGGTAACGTTCAAGAAAGTTGAAGAAACACACTTCATCTGAGCACCAACATTCAGTCAATCTGCATGCCTGTCCAAATCTCTGGATCATACTGTGCGTATAATAGATTAAAAAAAAAAAAATGCAATGAACCCAGACAGATGAGAAGCTCTTTAATGTCGTGATACAAGTCTGACTCAACGCAGCAATAATGTCTCCAAAACTCGATTATGTAACTATGCCCAAAGTACATGCGATCTCCCAATGTCTCGAACCTCAGAGAAGAGAGTGAGGAGAGGTGGAGAAGAGACAGAGGAGGAGGAGGAGAGTTTTCACAAGAATCAACGAAGCAGAAGCCTCTCCTCAAGCCCATGGCCTCCTCGGGCATATCCGCCACTCACCACATCAGCAATACAGTTCTCCTCTGACGATCTCTGACATATACATTGAACAGGTCACAACAGGGCGCCCATTCTCCATCCACGTCAGCAGCAATCAAGGAGGATGGCGGAGATCTTACTCTTGGAGACGAGCAGCAAAGCACACGCGATGTCACAGGTAAGTCCAGGTAACCTTCCCCTCATCACACGCACCAATCTCACAGTCCAGATCCTCCTCCTCGTCGCCCACACTCCTGTCAATGTCGAAATCAATGTGTCTATGGCCACGTCAGCATAATCTCCCTCCAGGCTGGCGCCCACACTCAGAGTCTGCCTCTGGCGTAAAGCTCCAGCAGCCTTGTGTTGTTGCACCAGCAACAAGCAAGCGCAAGGCAGAATGCACAAGGCAGAATGATCTCAAGCAGGGGCGGTGTCAACTTTGTGTTGACTCACGTTGACCAGCCTCCAGTCTACCTGGGTCTACGGCCCAGATGAATGAGCAGCCGATGGCCTGGATGCAGCGCAGTCCCAAATCCCTTTGTGACCCACACGGACTGGAATCTTCTGGATAGATGCAGACAGCCAAAGATGTGCATCTGATCGATGGTCGTGGCTGACCAGCGGCTTGACTTTGACCTCTGGGCCCGGATTCCCGTACTGGGGTTGACCGTTGACTTTCTCAAAGTCAACTGTTCTTTGCAGGGCCTCTGAATGCTGGTTTTGGCCCTCCTCTGGGTACCCCTTGGCCTCTGGACTTTGCCCAGGCTTTTCTTAGGCTGAGGGCGTGACTTTTGACCCCCGTGTCGGGTCTTTGACAAAAAGTGACGTCCTAGGGCCCACAGCTTTGCAGATTTGAGTCGCGTTATTGCAAAAATATTAAAGGATTTTTGTTATTTTGTGAACTTCTTGTGCGCCAGTCCATCTTTTCATCCCTTTTTGGTATACGAGTACCATCCTGGGGCCATTCGGCCCAGGGCTGGTCGAGCTACAGGTGAACAGTAACTTTGGGGGCCAAAATGTCCGTGGGCCGCCAAAACTTCTTCAATAATACAGAGCCCGGTACCGGTACCGTGTTGATTTTTACAATGGCCGGTACTGGTTATTTTTACGCAAATGCACTTTCTCGTTCATCCATTTACCTTCAGATGGACTAGTCGTTTGAAGTACATTATTTCCAATACTCTCACCCTCACTCATTTGATCACCTTCCCCTCTTAATGCCCTCTCTCTCTCTCTCTCTCTCTCTCTCTCTCTCTCTCTCTCTCTCTCTCTCTCTCTCTCNCTCTCTCTCTCTCTCCCCCCCCTCCTCCCGGTGGAAAGGCAGAACCTGGAACTGCCAATGCACTGCAGATGTCCAGAAGAAGAGCGCCGGCTATGGCCAGTGGCAGGTCTCCAAGATATGGTGCCAGGTGAGTGGCCTCCACCACCACCAGCACCAGTCTCCTCTACTTCTACACACCGCTACCTTAGATTCTCTACTGCTGGCTCCTCGACCTCCGCTACGCTGTGCTACTCTACCTTGCACCCTGGTCGTGCACAAATGAGCTATGTGCCTACTGCTGGGCCAGGCCTCTCTTACGTACTGCTGGGCCGACCACCAACCACCATGGTCTCTCCGTCCGATCAGCTAAGGATCCGGTAGTCCAGATAGAAGTCCGTGTGACGACGAACTCAGAGCCAAGGTTCAAACGA
Organism: Chara braunii; assembly: GCA_003427395.1. Lineage (NCBI taxonomy): Eukaryota > Viridiplantae > Streptophyta > Charophyceae > Charales > Characeae > Chara > Chara braunii. Next base: position 1,014,666 of record BFEA01000031.1, read on the forward strand.
GTGGCATGGCTGGACGGGGCATGACTAGAGTCCAAGTCCTCTCTTGCTGTCTCTGCAAGAGGGCCTCGGCCAACGGCTAGGCTGAGGGAAAAATTACAAATACAGGCCCCAGCCAGAGATGGACAAAACTGGCTGAAAATGAGGAACAAACAAGACAGTGCTGGCATTCACATCATACTCAGAAGCGATACAGGCTCAGTTCGTAAAATAGAGATGATGGGTCAAATCGTGAAACAAAACGAATCAACTTGTCACCAACATCATATGCATCAAAAACCACAAAACATCCTAAAACCTGAGAACGCACACACACACACACACACACACACACACACACACACACACACACACACACACACACACACCCCTGTCTGGAAATGAACTCGCCTAGGGTCCCCGGATGGCTGAGGCCCTCTTGGCCGGGAAAGAGGCCATACCAAGGGCCTACGCAGCCTGTCAAAAAGATGTTCAGGTCATCGCCCCAGGTGCGGTGTGCACGGCCTCATCCATGCCACATGTCTGAACCATGCCGTCATCTAGTGGATACCGGGCTGAAAAGATGTAATCGGAAAACCTTCTCATAGCTAGTCTGGATTTGCCGGATGGACTGACGAAGACCTGTCCATGCAAACGTATCTACACCGCACAGGTCAGCTAGCCTAGATCTGCAACTCAATCTGCACCCGAGTCCATGGGATCTTTGCCTTTTCTTTCTGCGACCTGGCGGGCAGGGCTGGACCATCCTCTCGTTTACAAAAGATTTTAATTTCACCCAGCTGCTCATGGTAGTTCTGGAGATTTTGCAAGTCAGTCTGCACCCAGTTTCTGAAATGGAAGCCTGCAAACGGATCGGCGCTGGGACTCTTCCCTCGTTTGCGTCGTAGTGATCATATGGCCAGAACAGAGACTGTGGGTGGTGGTGGTAGCCCTTTCATGTTTTTGTTATTACCTAGGTAGTTTTCCAGGTGCCCAGGCACCCAACTTGTGCCCAGAAACACGCCCGTGTGCCCGGCCAGGTATGACCCCCGGGCATGGTTTCGGGCAGCCCCAGCAACACGCACAAAAAAAAAAATTTGGAAAAAAACTATGTTGTGTAGAATAGCACTGCAAACGGCTTTTGGCTGAGGGCCAACGCTTAAAAAAAAACAAAAAGAACGCGGATTGGGACCCTCTGGGCATGTGCAGAGTCCCCCACCGCCAATGCCCAGGTACCCTGGGCGTGGGACTTGCCTGGGCATGACGCCTGGGTGCGCGGCCAGGCAGTAGAATCTTCCTAGGTTATTACCATACTCGTGGCGCATAGATGAAGTGCGCTGCACAGTGCGGCGAGCGGTGCGCTGATCGCAGATGCGAGGAAAGAAAAAAAGCAACTGTGATGTGTGTATACACGCTGGAGAGAGAGAGAGAGAGAGAGAGAGAGAGAGAGAGAGAGAGAGAGAGAGAGAGAGATTGAGATTAGATGGTTGCACTTTGTGCCTAAAGAGAACCCAGCAGTTATGGGTTACTGACTTACTAACTCGGCATGTGATTTTCAGGGCTTCACTCCACTACTCACCAAATGTGCAAAACTAGAATGAATCTTCTCCTAGAAACTGGAACCATACAACCCACATGTTTTTCTTTTGTGATGAGTGGAGCGACGCCCTTAGGGCCACTGCACGTAAGAAGAGGAAAAACAAAAAAACGAGACAGCTACTGCAGTGTCTGTAGTACTTTCGTAACCCATAACTCTTGGAACACAGACCTGAATCCGAATCCAGGATATATTGCTGGCTTGCTCGTGGACTGCCTGCAGTTCAATGAACATCCTTCCAAAGTCATGGGAACCGTGCTGATTCTTTGCAGCGGACCTTTTGGAAAAGAGATTAGATCCAACGAGTGATACAAAGTGCCCCCAAAATATTTATTTTCTGTGCACTTCAATTCTCAAAAGGGAGGGACACTTTTGATTACCACGACCTACACACGCACGTGTGCGCATGCGCTATGCGGCACATGTGCGCGACTTGCACGCACGTGATGTGCCACATGTATGGTTATTACTCTGCAATGACTTGCTGATTTCTGCTGCCGAGATTCACTGCGAGGCTGTATACTAACCGTAGGGTTAGTTTTGTAATTTTATTTGGCTGAGGGCTAACCAAGAGGTCCGTCTGGGAGGAAATTCGTGAAGGACAGATCTGCAAATCCGGGAAAAATACAGGCCCGGTACTAACCGAATTCCTATAGCTACCCTAACTGCCTATAGCAGGCCCGGGCTACCCCTAGGACAGACAGGCCCTAAGTGGCCTATACTGCTATACGGTCCTATAGCCTATAGCCGGGTACGGTAGAGGCCGAGAGGCCGAAACAGCAACGGTACCGGTCAGTCCAGTCAATCCGGTCTAGGACTAGGCTAGAGTAGGAAGTCTATAAGTCCGGTAGGGAAAATAGTTTGGGACTTTGGGCAATTCATTTTCGCATGCAGCGTTCGTGGCCAACCAAGTTTTGCTGCGCTGAATGTCTACAGCGGCACCTGAGACTTCAGCTGTGTGAGGCAGCCATAGCCGGCCTATCTGAGACAGCCATAGCTGGGGCTGTGCTCAGCGCATCTACCCCCTGGGGGATATCTGCGTTGGCAGGACTATACCGGGGCTCTTCACCGGGTATACGTGGGTACTGCTGCTGCGGTAGCAGCCAGGCAGCCATAGCTGCCTTCTTCATCGTCAGAGTGACTCATCGGCACTGGGGACTACCTCGCTGTTCATGATCTGCATCTGGGTGTATGGCGCTGGCCTCTGGGAGGCTGTTTCAGTGCAGCGCTAGGCTCTGGGAGTGGAGTAGTGAGTGGAGTGTGTGGTACTGAGGTGGCGAGACACTGGGCTGAACTCTGGAACGATAATTGAGGTTAACTGAGTTGAGTTGGCTCATCATCTGTGTTACATTCCGATTGTGATCTTCAGAGTGTCATCTTGTGATTGGTTGTTGGGAGTTCTTCAGAGAGAGAGAAACAYTGTGTGTATTCTCCCCATCTGTGCATGGTYGATATTCCGCTGCTTWTCTCTGGTCTGTGTGCAGGTGGACTCTGTCTCTTCCTCCCCTTTGTCTCATGCATGTATGGGCGTGTGTGAGTTCTTCTGTGTGTGAGTGGCAATAAAATTGTCAGACAACCAAGTTCATAACAGTGGGTATCGGAGCGAAGATTGGACTTGGAGCTCACAGGGTTGAGCGTAACAGGGGCAGCTTCTCCTTCTGGCCCTAACTGGCGAGAAGTGCCATGGTGGTTCTTCCTCTTCACTGAAGATCCAGCGGAGGAGAAGATATACAAGCGGTGATTGCAGAGTATCAGTTTGCGATTGATCAGGCACCCTGAGCCTGTCTGTGTGCCTGACAGGAAGTGGCGAGAATAGGGGTAATTCGCCATCCACCCTTCTGACCTCAGTTGATGATTGGGATCAGGGTGGCGAATTACACCCTAATCCAGTAATAACTGGGTGGCGGCTTTAATCCCAATATAGCGCTGAGGGAGGATTGATTGCAGGATCACCTCCTGCTAAATTAACCCTATTCAGGGCTAAATTTAGCACCAGTGGCTACCCCTACAGTGGCGAGATATCTTCAGGAGAGTTTTCTCTCGCCACGGAGGCAGGTCCAGTGAATCTGAGAGTTGGGGGTTGATCGCCACATCCTACTGGACAGGATCAACAAGTTTCAGGAGATTCTATGCGTGGGAAACTGTGGAAGAGTGTCTGCAAGTACTGGCGAGACCAGGGTCTGGCAGCCATAACCAGAGCTTCAGCAACCACTGAGTGAAATACTTCAAGTGAGTGTGTTCCATGTGAATCCCTAAGTAGCGATTAGATTAGTATCAGTAAAAATAGAATTGATGGTCTGTCTGTCAGTAGAGTCACAATAGTGAAATTGTTAGACTGCAAGACAGCCATAGCCATCTTCTTCCTCCCTACCCTGACTCATATCTCATCACCTACTGACCTGTTCTGGGACTGTATGACAGTATTGCGCTGCACCCTGTGTGATCATCCTGTGAATTCTGTGTAGGAAAAGTAGTGATAATGTGGATTTGAGTTTTGCGCTGAGTTTATTCATAGTCTGTGCTATCTAGGGTCAGTCACAACTCAAAATCTGTCCGTCAGAATTCAAGTCTGTCAGTCTGGGGTGAATCGCAATTCAATTCCTGTCATCCATG
>BFEA01000031.1:1038369-1057254 GCA_003427395.1 Chara braunii
AGGGGGAGGGGGAGGGGGAGGAGGAAGAGGAAGAAGAAGAAAAAGAAGAAGAAGAAGAAGAAGACAAATCCCCCTTCTCTCTCTCCACCTTCCTCCTCCCCCTTGTCTTCGCCAATCTTATTCTTCTCCCAAATAGTCATAATAACAATAGGTGGTTGAACCAGAATCAATATCTGAAGTTCCCCCTTACTGCCAGCACAACAATAAATTCACCAAAGCCATGGCTCCCCCCTTCTTCCTTGTCTCACATGTCAAGGCTATGCGGACTACTAAGGGCTCTACCCTCCTGTGCAAAAGATAACCCAAAGCAACTATGGCCGCTGCTCTTCAGGCCGCCATGCCTGACTGTGCCTCAAGCTTCCATGGTGCCGCACTACCCCAAGTGGGGCCTTCCAGATGCAACGCCTAACAAGGTGATGAAGATGGTATCCACCTTAGCCAGGTCAGTACCTCGCCACTCTCCTCCTTCGCCCCCTTCTTCCTCCTCCTCAAGCTGGGCTGCTCGCCATAGCCAGACTGAGCGTCAAGCTCCTCTTCGTCCTCCCAGGCAACGCTCTGAGTCCAGCGTCTGCTCAAGCAGTATGTCACCCAACCTTGCACACCGCAAATGAGGAGCTACTCGCTCCTCCTGGAGATATAACGGCCTACTTGCCTCTTGGGTGGTGACTTCCGGGCTGCGCGGCCTCCAAGCAACCGGTACCTCTTCCCTTTCGGAGGGAAACATCATTGCAGGCTTTGATATCGTCCGTACAGGCACTAGACCCAGGTTACTTGGATTGGTACCGGCCTACCTCTAGCCTACCGCTACTGGGCCTCTAAAAATGCCAACTTTTTGTCTTCTCCTGCTCGGCCTCGAGTACCCGACACATCTACTACTACTTGAGCGGTACCATCCTACCTGCCACTTGAGTGCTTTTCCCCGCTGTTCTAACTGTCACTGACCTACCCCAGGTACTTGAGTGTTTTTCACCGTTGCAACCCTCAAAGTCACGACCACAGGTAGCCCCCGCTACTTGAGTGTTTTTCCCCGCTGCAACCCTTCACGGCCACAGGTAGCCCCCCCTACTTGAGTGTTTTTCCCCGCTGCAACCCTCAAAGCCCTCTGCCGCATGTAAGCACCGGCCCTGCGGGGCCTCCAAACGAACAAGTACCCTTCCGGGTCACACACACACATTCAGGCCGACAAGCACTCAACCAGGCACTCAAACCAGCAGGCACGCACACACACAAACTTAGAAAACTCAGGAGAATGGGGGATTCTCAGCGAGGCATACATTCCAACAGCAAAACCGAGAAATCAGCAGTGTTCTCATTATGTGTTTTGACAGGTTTACCCCCCTCTCAAGAGTGAGGCCCCTTTGAGCAAGTAACTCATTCAGAGTCCCTACAAAATTCGTCATAAGCGTAGATCAGGAAGAGAGCTTCGGTACAACCGTGAGGAGTAAGTGTTGCAGAGAACTTAGCAGTCTGACAATCGACTATTTGTCGTTCGTGAGCTTTAACAACACGGGGATCATTATGTAACAGTTGTCCGGTCAATCCAGTAGAACTCATCCAAAGGGTGATATAGGAAGTGAACTTTGTAATGCATGTTCCCTTCTTTTCCTTCGTGTGAAACAATTTTGTCTATTCTGTGACCACCGTTGGTAGCAAAATGAATCATAGGGTCTCGGAATGGAAAAGTCTCATCAGCGATGTGGGGAAACAGTTTGGACGCGTGAAAGACCGGATACGTGCGCAGATGAGGGGGCACGTCAATCACATATGAACCATCATTCCCTACCACCTTCAGAACCTGCCAAGGGCCATAATACAGGAGAAGAAGCTTTCGTGATACTCCCTCCTCATTACAAAATTAAGACATTTTGACCCAGACATAACTCCCTACATCGAAGCTTTCCATTTTGCGTGACTTATTAGAGTGTTTGATCATAGCATGCTGGCGCTTGGTCATTTGCTGCAACAACAACTTTGAGCAAGTGTTCGTACTTGGCGCTGTAACCACGCATGTCGGGCATCAGACTAGGGGATCAATCGGGGAACAGGTAGGAGAGAGGATTGCACAACTGCCAACCGCATTGCAGTTGATTCGGTGTCACGCCAGTTGCAGAGTGAATGGAGTTGTTATACAACCCTTTCACTTTGTGTAACTCCTTATCCCACGTGTTTTGATCGGGAGCAGCTAAAGCGGGAAGCAGCTAAATGACACTCTGGTTGATTTCCTTAGCCAACCCATCGGCTTTGAGGTGTCGACCAGATGTCGTCTTGAGTTCAATGTCATAGATCTGCAAGGTGAAGTGCTTCTAGTCAGTACTAATGAATCTTGTGTCCCGATCACTCAAAAGAGTTTTCAGGGGGGCATATTGTAGAATGTACTGCTGGTGAAATTCTTCAATCACAAGCTCAATTGGTGCATGAGGTGGTAAAGAAATCAAGTTCAGAAATTTGGAAAAACGGTCCACGATGACCATGACTTGAGAATGTCCTCCCTCACTTATCTTTCCCATGTCCGTGAAGTCGATGGAAACCGACTCTCCCGATCCGTTAGGAATGGGGAGGGGTTTCAGCATGCCATAAGGCTTCTGACTATGAGCCTTGGTTCTTTGATAAACTCTTGACATACAGCAATAAACTTCTAAGTAGACCCCTTCATGCTCGGCCAATCAAATTGTTGCAAAAGACTTCCATAAGTCTTTTCAAAGTCGAAGTGCCCACTTTGACCATGTGCCAAATCCAAGTAATGCTTCGGACTCCGGAGAGGCTCATGATTGGGTACACACAAACGGTCAAACTTCCCAAAGCGTCGGAGACAAGACCCTCGCACTCGTGAAAATCAGGCTGACTGCTAGGGTCATCTTCGATCTGCTCAAGGATGGGACTGGAGGTCCGGATCCTTAGCAGTGTGCTCGACCAGATCCCCCTTCAGTTTCTTCGGGAGGTCGTAAGAGCTCACAAGGCAAGTCCAAAACTCAGGATGGTGAGACAAAGCATTAGTGACACGATTATAACAACCTTTCTTGTGTTTACATTCGAAATTATATATAACAATTTCATGCAGCCAGCGGGTCAGCGTTATAGAGAGCTCAGGTTGTGATTTGATCCACCGCAAGGTTTGATGATCCGAATAGACCTTGAAGTGACGACCTAAGAGGTAGTGTTTCCAATGCGCTAGCGCCTCTCGCAAGGCATAGAGCTCACGCATGTACGTGGAAGTAGCTACCTTGTGGCTGGGCATGCATTTTTTACAGTATTTGAGCGGACACAAGCAATCGTCATCATCTTGTTGCAGCATTGCGCCAATCCCATACTCGCTCGCATCCGTGGTAACCACGAATGTGAGTTTGGGATCTGCAATGCGAAAGCTTCTTTCAAAGCTTCAAACGCAGTCTCACACGTTTCACGCCACACATACGTGGCATTCTTGCTTGTTATTTTCAAGACTGGGTGAGCAATGACAAAAAAATTGGCACAAACTTTCGATAAAATGAAGCCAAACCGAGAAAGGAACGCAGTTCGTGTACATTCGCCGGTTGAGGTCACTTTCGTATGACCTCAATTTTGGTTGCCTCACGCTCGAGGCCGTTGGCGGACAACCGGTGCCCAAGATAAACAACATTGTCTCTCCCAAACTCATATTTCTCTAAGCTCAAAAGCGACTTTGCCTCCTTAAGGATCTGCAAAACTTCCTCAAGGTGCTTGAGGTGCTCTTCCATGGACTTGCTGAAAATCAAGATGTCGTCATGGTAAACAACCTCAAACCTGTTGAGTTGATAGCAGAAGACCTTGACCATGAGGCACTGAAAGGTAGCTGGTGCATTTGTGAGACCAAAGGGCATAACGATAAACTCGTACAGCCCATCGCGCGTCTTGAATGCGGCTTTGTGCTGGTCGGCCGGGTCAACTTCAATGTGGTGGTAGCCAGACTTGAGGTCAATCTTAGAGAAGACCTTGCACCCACTTGCAGCATCCAGCAAATCATTTGTGCATGAGAAGTTATAAGTGTTCTTTCTAGTGATACAGTTTAGGGCACGATAGTCGATGCACATCCGGAGTTTGCCTCCTTTCTTGGGCACAAACAGGACAGGTGCACTGAACTCAGACTCACTAGGCCTAATCCATCCATAATCAATCATGTCATCAATTTGTCTTCTCAGCTCCTCCAACTCGCCTTGCCCCATACAATAGATGCAACCCTTTAGGAACACTCTCTTCTACTATCTCGATCTTGTGATTGATCAAACGCTCGGGAGATCCACGAGGTTCAACCAAGACTTCCTAGTAGACGACAAATGTTTGCTGAGACTTCTGGTGGAGAATCATCCTCATCAGGAGAGAAAATCAGTTTAAGAATTTACAACAATAACAACCGAATTTGAAGTAGTTGGATTAGAAGTAGACTTATCTTCAAGAGGAGAAGTAGATGGAGTAGAAGTAGAGTTATTTTCCGGGGTAGAAAATGCAGCAAAAGTAGAAGGCACATGGATAGGGTTGACAAAGGCTACATGCAAATGCTCACCTTCCTTGCGCTTGCGCACCAATTTGCAAAATTTGTTCGCACTCAAAAGAGTCACTGGGGACCCACACGTCTTGTCCAACAAGACCGTTTGCTCATTCGCACCACGTACTGAGTATCCGCCCACGTGGTCCTTAGACAATAGGCCTTCAACGGGCCCAAACCAATGACCGCGTCGAAGGGACACTTGTCAAGGACATAGAAATTCAACTCATGTGTGACAATGCGATTTTTGTCAAAGGTGACGTGCATACCTTTGGCAGCATGTATTCAGGTGACAACCTCGTGGTTGCCTACCTGGGTTCGACAAGGGTTCTGCAGTTCCACTTTCGTTATTCCCAGGTCCGCCTTATGAATCTCGTTAGGAGAAAATAAGTTAGTTGTGGATCCATTATCAATCAAAACATGGATGTATCGGCGGTTGATGAGCAACTTAAAGAAGATCATCTCCACATCCCCTTGAACACGGCGTTGCGGCTTGAGCTGCATCCAATGTTCCAGGTGAGAACGGAAGTTGACTTTCTTAGTCTTCTCCCCAGGCTCGGTGTAAAGTACTTGGAGTGCAAGATCCTTGGATCCAGCATCCGTTCGGCCTTCAAGAGCAGGCTGTTGTCAGATTCGGGGTCCTTGGAGGGGCCTGCAACTGACTGTTCAACTTTTCCTGTTGTAGAGAGTGCTGATAACTTTTCTATGCCCTTTGCCTGTTTCCCCTGCAAACGGTAACAATCCTGCACAGCGCGACCAGGATTTTGACAATGCAAAAACACGCGCAGTTTGGATCTTATGTCTCTTTTTTTTTCCTAATGCGGAGGGTTTCTCAAGGCTTGGTGGAAGCATCCTCCAACTTCTCGGGAATCTTTGCATTATTGGGAAGGTGGGTTATGGTTCCCTTACCTGCACTGCGGTTTGGCCCCTTGCCTGAAGCAGTCTTTCTAAAGGCATTAAGCTTCTCTTCTCCATTCATGTTAGACTCAAGGGCTGATGTGGAACAACCCACATCCGAGTCTGGTGTCTTTGCACGCCTGGCGAGGTCTTTGGACTCTAGGTTGACTAGATCCGCTAAGAACTCACGCCAAGTCGAATGCTCCTTGATTCCTAGTCGAGAGACATATTCTTCAGGGGCCACTCCCATAACTATATCCATGCAAGACACGTCCTTCCATCCCAGGTTTGGAGTAGTGAACAGACTAGTCAAATGTTGTTCCAAAGCCTGCATGAAAGTCCTCCACTTTTGGCCCTTGAGGGCCTCAAGTTTCAGCCTTGCTTTGAGAGGAACGTGCTTATCTTGATATTGCGCGATGAGGAGGTCCTCAAGACTACGTACATGAGTCACCTTCAACCAGTCAGTCAGGTCAATGCTTTCGTAACCTACATTGACAACTTGGAGGTCAATAAAACTCCATACGGCGGGCTCAATATTTGTGCCCCTGACCATACTTCAGTCTTCCTGCGGTGTTTGCAGTACCTCGAAGTATGAGCGAATCGAGCTGATCCAGGAGGTAATATCCCCCTTTCCGTCGTACCTAGACGGCATTGTGGGCGCCCTCTTGTCCATCATGGGACTTCTATACTGTACGCCAACAGGAACTGCGGCGTTTTGGGCTGGTGACCCTGCATTTGGGACTGGGACAAGTGCAAAATTGTCAGTGCTGCTGCTTGAAGAGCTGGCACCGGTTCCTGCGCTCGTCGCGGTTCCACTTGATCTTCGCATGAGGACTGCGTTAGAGGGGAAGATTGGGACAGCAGCAAGACGAGGATTAGAAGGACGAGGGATGGTCAGTTGGGCCTGCTTGAGGCCTGCAATCTCAACCTGCAGTTCTTGGTTCCGCTGCTCTAGAGTTGTCACGTGTGACTCAAAATCTTTGAAAGTCCGCAGCTGAACCAAGGCTGCTACGGCAGCGGCTAACTTCTCTCCGAACCGGGTATCACTGGTCTCTAGAACAACGAGGAGAGCCACTTGGGCACCAATACTTGCTGCTCTAGCTGCTGCCTCTGCCTCCTCTCTGTGCAATGTATCCTCATGCGTCCAGCATGGCCTGCTATTGGGCAGATGAGATGTCTGTCATGGTGGAGGATGGGGTGTCAGTAGATCCCTCAAGAGAGGTTCGCTCTTCGCTCAGGTTTGGACGAACACTCCTCTTACCCCTCCCCACACTCTCAAAAAGAACACCACCTCTCTCCCTTCTCTCTCTTTCCTCTTTCTACTCTCGCGTCTCAATATTGGACATAGATAATTCAGATAAAGAAAAAGGAAAAAAACATCACAAAAGAGAAGGTACAACTCCTAGCCGGAGTGACAATTCATTTGGACTAGAGAACGGCATCCACGCAGGAGAGGTTTGACTTAACAAATGGGTCCGGTCAGATCAGACTGGAGATCCCCTCTTGCCTAACCCAACATGGAACATGCATCACGAATAAGTCAGACAAAAGAAAACTAACTGAAACAATGGAGATTTTGAGGGGTGCAAACAGTCGCTGAGCCAGACGTAGGGCAGCATGCGAGAACATGTGGTAAGACCAGTCAAGATCCACTCGAAAGGAATGTCCCTACTAACTGTGTGTCCCCCAATTCCAGCACAGCAAAGGAGTGCAACGGACGGCAACAGATTTGGGGCCAAAGGGTCCTGTACCGTTGGGCCTGGTCCCACTGAGTCCCGAAGGGTCCCAAGTAGGTCATGGACCAGGAACAACCGGAAGGGTATCCCAGGATGGTCCCACACAGCCTCTACCGTACTGAAAGGGAAAAGACATCAGCAAGAACCTACTAACTCCAACCGTTCAGAAGCAAAAGACAATGCACTGTTGAAAGAAATGCCATTGAGAACCAGATACATCATCCATCTATCCATCAGGTGAGAAAGCAATCCACATGCTCACACACACAACCAAGACCACCGAGAAGACGAAGACAGCCCAGCACGATCCCCAACAGGCCACGAAGCACCAAGCAACCACCTGTGGGCATACCCAAGTCACACGGCACTTACCTGTGAGGCCCAGCCTCCGAAGATGAAATAATAACTCACCCCCCTCTCTCATAGGTCCTCCTGATGGATGGAGAAGGCCGAGCTGGCTCCCACCTTGGCTATGGTGGAAGAAGCCAAGGGGAGGGAGGAAGAACATGACTTATTTCGTGCGTGGCGCATGCACGACTATGATGGAGGAGTGAGGAGGAAGAAGAAGGAAGGAGGAAGAAGAAGAAAAACGAGGCGAGTGAAGGAGGAAGCTTACCTTGGATATGGTGGACAACATCTTTATCCCCCTCGTTGGTGCTGCACCTGGAAGGCCCCTGAATCAGGATATGAAGTTAAGAGGACTCCGGACAGTAATGTAGGCTTGGCGGTTGAAGTGGCAGGGTCAAGAGAGCTTTGCATTGTCCTCTGAACATCCGGGCTAGGCCTGGATGCTGCTGCCATAGCCGGATGCTCAACCAAGTAGTGATAGGAGGCGTAGGTAAGCAAAGGTGACTTCTTGTGATGCCGGCAGTAAGGGGGACACTGATTCTGGTCCATTCATCCATTGTTATTGTTGTTATCATTATTACTTAACATCTTGGTGGAGATGATGGAGGAGAGAGATGGTGGCGAGATGAGGGAGGAGTGGCATTAGTCCCAGATTGTGTTCTTCTTCTTCTCCTCCTTCCATTTCCTGTTCTTTTTCTTCCTTTGTCTATTTCTCTTTCCAAACTTTCATTTCAGTTGCATATGAACGGCATTGTCTTGTTTTGAGTTTTGCAATGTGAAATTTCCGGAATTATAACAATTATATTTTTTTTTGAATTTTTAATTATACAATATAAATAAGATATGAATTGGGCAAAAAAGGAAGGAGATGTTCACCTGAGGAACTGGCAAGACTGCCAACAAGTCGATTATGAAGCTTCCCTTGAGATAGTGAATCGCCACCGCCCAACGGTCCGTGACAAGCTCTCCCCGTCCAAAAACTCGTGAGCACGGTTTCACATAGGCGATTCGGAACTGAAAGAGCATGTGGAAGAAGTAGGCACAGTCCAAGATAGTCCGCGCGGCGGTCAAAGACAATGCAAACCACATTTGAGTATAAATACACACGGCGCCGAGATTGACGGCTGGCAAGAGGTAGAAGAACGGATCCAGGTACACAGAGACCAGTGCGAGACAGATGAAGCCTCGTGTCCATCTCTGAACCACTTTGCTGGATGGATCACGCATCCGGAAGATTCCCTTCTCCTCCTCATTGTCAAATCTTGATGAGCAACACCTTGCTAGCCCTGTTTGTCCCGTCAGTTTTAATTGTAAGTATCCATGCCCACTGGAGTCCCTCGCATCTGTTCCACTAGTACTCTTCTTCCCTTTCGCTCCAACCATCTCCATCCCATCATCCGCCCCCACAGTGGAGGTACCTCCTCTCCGACACGGCTTTGAATTCCCTGCCATCCCATGCAAACTCCTCAAAATCCGTCCTTATTATTCCTTAAGTAATAAAATAATAATAAAATTCACTTTGTAAGTTACATCAGTATCAGCCAATTATCACTACAGCGTCCAGACCAATACTGCTAGTGAGTGTGTCCAGTTTTGAGTCCTCAGGAAGTAGCTTCTATGAACTGAATTCCAAGAAACAAAAACAAACCTTGTGCGAATTATTATCACCTCACCATATGTTGTGTTGATTCAGTCACAGAGCAACACGCCATGGAGCCCGAAAAGCCCGCATCTCTCCTCCGCAGGTCCACTCCTCCGCAGGTCCATGTGAATGTGCACTCTCACCTGCCTGTGTGCAGCAGACAAACCCTTCTTCTTTTGCTACATAGCTTCCAAGTTCTTTTCTCCCCCTTCAACAGCCTGATAGAACTATAGCCTCTGTGCAGCCATACGGCCGCCCAGACTTCTCAATGTCCTGCTTATGAGAGTAGTCTAGCTCCACATGTGTATACGGCAGCAGGTAAGTTGATAATGTAAGAACAAATGGCAGAATAACTAGGTTGTTTGTCCAGGCGACCGGGCACCCAACTTCTGCACGAGTACACGCTCGGGCTCCTCTGGCCATGTGCAGAAAACCTCAACCCAAAAAAAAAAAAGAAAAAAAAAAGGGAAGGCTGATTTTTGCCCGCACGAGGTGTCCCGTGCAGGTGACCCCCGAGCGACTTGCCTGGGTCGCACGGCCAGGCGAGACAAGTAGCCTAGCAGAATAACTGTTATAATAAAATACACTAATGGTTAATACTACTTAATAGGTGGTGTCATTTTCAGCGAAATTTTCACCAAAACTGCCATATTTCCCTGAATTTTTGCTTTTCTTTCTTCTTCTTTTTTTTTTGTGTGTGTGATATGTATGTGCTTTAGGGTATATCTGTATTCAGTTTCGATGTATTTGGACCAGTAACGAAAAAATATGAATACAAGGTTCTATTTGAATATCTGATGCAGTGATTTTTTTGGGGGCCTTTGGCAACTTACAACCTTTCTCTATTTTGCCTGGTATGATCCCACTTCAATCGGATCATTCGGATGTCCTTTTTCTTTTTATTCTTCCCAAAAGCCCAGGGTGTTGTAAAGGCCAAGGACCAGACTCACGGTAATCACTGGCAGCGGCAGCGGCAGCCAATGGTTGTCCTGACAGGATAGGCCACCTTCCCTACCCTTCCCCATGTTAATACTGCCAGCGCACTCCCTATCCCGACTATCCTACCTCAGTGTGACCAGCACTCAGGACCATCACCCTACCAGTATCAAGGGCAACTTGGACGAGACAGCAGTGACAAGCACCAAGGCTGCGCAACCCCCCAGCCCTAGTGGAAGCGGAAGCAGATGAACCTTGCCGTACAGGTACTTCAGACGTCAGGCTCATGCAATCTTCTACAGGCCCAATAACAGAGAGTCTACCCAGCAGGGGTACCTAGGCAAGGCAAGCTCACGCCCACGGACACAGCCTACCATCCTTCCGCTAACTTACTCCGGCGGAACAAGGACTAGCTGGAGCAACTTATATCCCTACCCTACCCTAGAGTCTAAGCCATGCATGAGCAGACCCCGTCATGTACCTGATAGAACCCCCCAGCCCAGTATTATGGTTGGTTATGTATATGTGTGCCCAGAGGCTATGTATATATGAGCCCGTAGGCTGTGTATGTTCACAAGCCATGGCTTTGTGTATGCCCGGCGGCTATGTATGCTCTGTGTAGCTGTATAGCAGGATGTATGGGCCCGAACGCCAGATACGTGCAGTACTATGTAGAGGGAACTATGTGTTCTTGAAGAGATGACAGGCCAAGCTGGACAAGAACCCCCCCAAAGTCCCAAGCCAGACTCGAACCCGTGATCTATGACATATGACCAGAAGACTCTACCATATGAGCAACAGTCGCAAATGGCACCTATGTGTGATATGCTAGACCGGGGAGATCAACAGAACAACCACAACCAACAGCGACAAGCAACCCACGCAGCATCAAGACCGGACATACAACACCGTGGACAACCCTTGGGTGGTGCGCAAGCATAGGCTGTAAGAGCTTACCTGCATCAGACCAAGGGGGTATGCAAGTGACTGTGCGTTATGTAAACACCCTCCGGTGTCTCTGCGCGAAGATGTGGAGTTTTGAACCCACACCCTCAGACCACAACGTGCATTGACAGCCGGTGCCCTAACCACTGAGCCACAGTGCAACTTGCTGAATAGGATGTCCTGAACAGATTCACGTACAGAACAGCTCCCAGGGCATACTCACACTGGTACTTTTCTACTAAGCTCTGGACGTGATTGCAGTCAGATTCATCCAGATCTCTGATCGTAATTGCAGTCAGATACATTAAAAAAGTGTTAGTGCGAGTATGCCCTCATACCACCAACAAAACCCCACCAAGGTTCTTCTTGCCTATGATAAGGACATGGAAGCTCTGCAAAACACAAACAGGGGCAATATCACATGCAGCCTGTTTATTCCCAAAAGTCTCTGCAGGTGATTAGACTCATGTCTACCAAGATCGTGAACACATACACAGCAACACTCTTGTCATGCACGGAGTTGAGCTGTACCTACCAACTTCGGGTATTCAACGTCAGAACTACGAGACCTCTTTCAACTGTGCAGATCTGCTCTGTAAAGACCTGACATCTTCACGGATCTTAAAATTTGCCTTGCTTCACTGTTTCTCCACAACCATAATCAACGGTCCCTATCAGATCTGAGATTAAAAAAATAATAATAATAATAATAATAAAAAAAAAAACATTTCTCATATGCACCAGTACATAAAAGAGAGTCCATCCTCCGTCAACCACAGAAACATGCTAGCAGGTTTCAAAACCGAACGGACTGTAACAGACTACGAATGACTCTGGAGTCTGGACCGATCAACACCGCCCTCTCTCTGAACCGATTGGATGATGTGAACAGAGTATCGGCAAACGCTCAAGCAAAAAAAAAAAAAAAAAAAAGAGTGCTATTTTTTGGCGCCAAAACCACTAATTACACTTTGACAGACCACAAATACCACTGGATAAGCTAATCAACAAACTCCCTCATAAGGAAACTCCCAACCATGCCGAATTCCATCTTCCTATATTATTTATTTATTTTATTTATTTTATTTATTTTAATATTTATTAGTTTTATACAGCACTTTCCAGAATCTGTATCAGCTGCTGGCACTGATTTAGTGAAATATTTAACATTTTCAATGATTCTTTTTCGTTTAGGTATTTGGGGAAGCTCTTTAAATAGAAAGAATATCCTTTGCATATAACAACTTCCCCCTCTCTCTGTTCCCCTTAAGAACCCCTATCATCCCGAAACACCTGATAATCTATGAGACCTTATCGTCTGCATTGCAAATCATCCTTTCACCTCCTCTGATTCTGCAAATTAATGAAGGTAAGCATTCCTGCCACTTCATCAAAGGTAAACTTTAAGCGTTCCCGCCACTAACGTAAACATTCCCGGCCACTTCATCAAACGTAAACATCCCCTCCGCTTCAATGTAGGGAAGCGTTCCCACCACTTTAGCTCATACTGTACTTTTCACATTCTGAAGTCTCTCCGTTCCACGTCACCAGTGGAATAAACCCACCAACGACGCTTCGCTTAAACCACCAGTACATGGACACCAGGGCCGCGGGTCTGACACCTCAAATTCTGGAGGCGTGAAATGAAAACGGGGCCGCCGATCAAATTTATCAACGGCGGGCCCAGAGTTTGACGTTTCGGCCTCGTTTTCTTGTGGCGACAAGTTTTGGACTGCAAGGCTGGGGCCGTGTACTTGTGGTTTGAAGGACCAATACATGCCAGCCATCGGCTGCAGGGCCCTTTCAGAGGCCGCCCGCCACCAATGTATTTATCAACAGCGCGCGAGCCTCCAAAATTCTAGGAGAGGCTCAATCGGATTCTCAACTTGGCTGGGGCCATGTACTGGTGGTTTAAGTCATACAATAGGATAAGACAAAATCTGTAACTGCCACGTCCCGAGTAGATAACGCAGCAACACCTCAATGAACTTGTGCGTACAGGTTTTAGCAGGGACACGTTCCCGGGAACGGGACAAGTTTGCAACTTGGCAAACAAAGAGTGTCATCCAGTCCCAGAGGGACCCATTGAATACGGTGGCTGGTGAGGTCGCCGATTCGCCAATCCATGATGATATGGGGTTGCTTCGATTCCTGCCACAACAGTGAAAAGGCCATCAAGGACATTGGATAAGAAAGAATGAACGACCTGTACAAAGAAGAAACCTCCTCCTCCTCCTCCTCCTCCTCCTCCTCCTCCTCCAGAAGAAAACAAAGGACAAAGAAAAAAAAGAAGAAGGAACCACCCATCAACTGTTGAAATGCAGACCTGAGTTTGAGTCCAGATGGAACCAGATGAAAAAAATTCCTGGATTACCTAAGGGCCGGTCAGTTTCACGATGATACCTCAAGGCTGTCGCCTTTATAAAAAAAAAAGAAGAAGAAAAAGACGAAGGAAAAACGAGGAGGGAAAGAAAGAAAAAAAAAGACAGAACATGCTTCCAGGTGGGAACTGTGAATGGATAAGGCTTTGCAATTCAATGCATAGAGGACGCATTCACGACCCAATGAGGACAGGAGAATACGACAGTGAAGGAGAATAGCAACCATCGACCAAAGCATGTTAGACGAAGATTTGAAACTCTTGATCTACATATTCACAGATGCCTCTAGACCAGGGCATACCCATACCGGCATCAGGGGCTGAACTCGCCAGAGAGAGCACTTCAATCGCTCTTGTTGTAGCCGAGCAAGAAGATGTGCAGTTATGCACATTTTCAAAATCTGTCATGTGTAGCAAAGGGGCTGGCACCGCGTCCTTCAAGAAGTTTCAACCTCCTGTCTTACCACAAGGGAGAAAAACTCCTCCCCAGCCCAAAACGAAAGAAGCAAGTCTGTCTTGGGAGACACTCAAGATTACTTCCAAGGCTTGGCAGTCACGAATGGATCATGGTGTACATCTCCTTTGTGAAAAGGACAATTACTTTGTGTGTGCATGATTCAAACTTAAGGGAAACACCAGTTGGGCAGAGAGAGATTATCACTTTGTGAAGTTTGTGTATGCATGATTCAATCTGATCTGAGTGGTGTACGAGCAGAAGGATTGGATTCCTCGACAGTGTGCGTCGAGGTATTGGAGGGAGGAACTTGATAACACCATCCATGATAATAAAGCTCATGTCATCTCTTCTTCATATCTTGTGTCATGTCACTCTCATGTGTCATTGTCTTCATAGAGAGATTGTCAGGCCTCTTTACATCGGGGATGAACAGCAAGCTGCTGCACCGGTCTATGAACCAGTTGCTGGAACAGTTTTCCAACCTGCAGCCCAAGCTAAGGCTGCTGACCCAAGGTTGCACTAATACATTTTCTCTACACTGAACCTTGGGAAGATACCAACTTCCCATGCCCATTTACAGAAATGGCAGAGTCACAAGAGAACCACAGAGGGGTTCTAAGGGTGTGATTTTTAATTTTTTTTTCAGCTCTTCATTAACTGCATATAGATGAGTGTATACATAGATTTAGGGGCCCCTGCTAACTTCCTGGCTGTCTTTGCTTTGCGCGACATCGTTCACAAAAGACCGCATAAAGATATCAATCCCTCCATCATGATGAAGCTTAGTTGCCTCCATGAAACTTAAGTGCCTGAGCACACGCGGTTAAGCATTCGGTAGGAAATGGCAGAAAATCCATAGTAAAGAGTGCACATACTTAGCGTTAGTGAAACATCAGGGGCCTCCCCTGCTATGCAATGGGTACCATGGATGTTTCCCGGCTAGCAGGAGGTGCCCACTGGAGAGTGAGGCTTTGAGGAATTGGAGCTGCTAACAGCACCCCCTTGAAAGGCGACTCGAGCCCCAAGCATTCGGTARSAAATSGCAGAAAATCCATAGTAAAGAGTGCACATACTTAGCGTTAGTGAAACAACAGGGGCCTCCCCTGCTATGCAATGGGTACCATGGATGTTTCCCGGCTAGCAGGAGGTGCCCACTGGAGAGTGAGGCTTTGAGGAATTGGAGCTGCTAACAGCACCCCCTTGAAAGCCGACTCGAACCCCAAGGGTAAGGGTTCACCCTGCTGTCTATTCTCCCCCTCCTCTGGTTACCGGTTGGAACTGTTTACGATTGTATGCTTGCCGGTGATAAGCAAACGGACTGCTGCCCCCCAGAGTAAATGGGGCTTTTAAGTTAAAAAAAAAAAAAAAAAAAAAAAAAAAAACATTTTACTACCTCCTCTTCTCTTTCTTCTGATCTGAGTGCGGTCATCAAGTTTCAGCGAACTTGAAGTCTTTTCGAAAGCAATATCCCGATGTGCTTGCGCAACCGAGCGGTGTGCCCTCTCCTCCTCCTCTTCTTTTCAAAGAAATGGACCAAAAATGTGCCACTGATACCCCTCTATGCTCTTGCACATTCTCCTTGTAGTGCTCTTCCTTTCAAAGAAATAAACTTTAAAAACTGTGCTACCATTACTCCCTCTCAACTCTTGTTCACTCGTTTGTTCCTTGCAAAGAGACAAATTGAGAAAGCACGGTGATCAACACCTCATCACCCCTCGTCAGTGTGCTCATCCTCATTGCCACTGAAAAAGTGATGCCATTAAGCCCTCTCCCATCCTCCTTCCCCTCTTCTTCTTCTTTTTGGTTACAAAGAAGCAAACAGAGTATAAGTGCGACCATTACTCCCTCTCCCCCTACCTCCTTCCCACCTAGTCCCCTGCTATGCTCCTCCCACTTGTCCTCATGTTCTCAAAGAAACAAGCCGAAAACCAGCTGCCATTATGCGATCCCCTCTTCGTCCTCCTCTACGTTGCAAAGTAGAAACGAAGAAAGCACTGCCATTACCATCTCTCTCCTGCTACTCTTCCTCCTTGTCCTTCTCCTAGCTGCAAAGAAGCGAAAAGAAAAGCCAATATCCCTCTCCCTCCTCCAGGTGTTGCAAGGAAACACACTGAAAATGTACCATCATTACCTGCCGAGAAATAAGCGGAAGAAGTTCCACCATTAACCTCCTCTCCTCCTCCTCCTCCTCCTCCTCCTCCCCCTCCTCCTCACCTTTGCTGCAGAGAAACAATTCAAAAAATCACCTCCGTAATGTTTTAAACACATGAAATACATGTACTGTGTGGACCTGGGTAGCACAGCATCCTTGTATCTGGGTCTCCCATACACAAGTGCACATACTCGCAGATGCGACACACATGCACCCAGGCAAGTTTGGCTAAGAATTGCAAGATGACTCCCAGGCAAAAGTTGTTTGTATTGTAATGCTGGATAACATATCTTTTTTTGAATTTTTTTCAGATTTTTCTTCATTGTTTCTAATGTTTGTTTTTATGTACACGTACAGGTTTCTAGAGTAGAGCAAGCGACCTAGCTCAGTTGGTTAGGCATGCAAGTGGAATTCAGGAGTTTGTGGGTTCAATCCCCACTAACCGCCTAGGCACGCTTGGTGCCAACCAAGTGAGATAGTAGGCTTGCTCCCGATTGTCAGTATTGGTAGGGTCTTTGGCCATGACGGTTGTGTGTGTGTCTTGTTAAACTACCAGTACTTGGCCCAGCTATTGGCCGCGGAAAAAAATAGAGTAGAAATGTTTCTAGTCCGATGAATTTGGGTGCTCCTGTAGTAGCCCGTACGTTTCCTCAAATCGTGGCACGTTAACAGGCACTACTCTAGGAAGTACTGGTGGTTTAAAGTACTCTGTGCGTGTGTGTGTGTGTGTGTGTGTGAGGGTTGTGTGTGGTGTGTAGGAGAGTGCTGACCATAGACACTGCTGTTACTCCACGGGGGTAGGGGAACTAGGTTGGGGGGCATTATGCGTCCCCTTGATTGTGAGAGGTAGCTATGTGTGCAGGGGTTCTCGGTATAGGCTTAGGAGTAGTGGTAGGTAGGTAGTGAAGATGAAATTGAGAGAAGAACCTAGCTTCGTTCATTTTTTTTTTAAAAGTGCCTAGAGTACATGTGCGTGGGAGTGCACGCACCCCGTACGTGTACAGTGTGCTACTCAGGTGTGTACTACACATAATTCATGATGTTGCTTTACCGACATTACATGTGATTGAATTTTAAGTCCTCCCAAAAACTACAAACAGCAACCAAAAGAAATGGATTTCTTTCCCTTCTCCTCCCGGCAGTGTCTGAAAGATTTCGTGCCCGCCCTAAGTGAAGGCGGGCCTGCAAATATGTGCCAATGCTTGTTTATAGGCCTATGAGACCAGGTTGAGGGGTCCAAGCAGAGCCTATTATAACCCCATGTGGGCATGGATCTTCGACAAGGCCTTGTTACGAGTTGGCTCCTTGGCATGCCCCTGTAGGGCCCTTTCAGCAAGCATGAGCCCGCCCTAAGTGAAGGCGGGCCCCTGAATTTCAATATGGCCTGAGTTCGTCAAATTTGGTAAAGGTTGGTGGGCGCCAGACAGTTGCCATGCGCCAGTTGGTTACATCCTCCATACTCGTGAGAATCGGAAATGATTCCTGAGCCGTCTAGGCTCTTTCAGCAGCACAGGCGAAGCAGGGAGAACCTCATGTTTACTCCTGGGTGGTGGGGCAGGCTCAACCAATTCGGTCCCAGGCCACTGTCTGAATGGGTCTGGGCGCAGACACTCTGGCCCGATTGGAAGCTACCGGAAATACACGAGGCCCAGCCAGGGAGCAGACTGGGCGAGCACTTTCCATAAAGGAAAGAGCTCGCCACTGGTGGAGGCATTTGGGCACTAGGCAGTGCTGCTCGAGCGTGCGCTCGCAGGCTGTGCGTTGGGCACTAGCGGTAGTTGCCAGGCAGTGCGCCCAGGCTCTGGAAGAAGGCAGGGCGCTGCTGAGGGCAGCGCCATAGCCAGCCCTACATAGCCAGGGCTTGGCTTGGACAGCCAGTGGAGGTGGTGGTGGTCTTCGTGCATAAGGGAGAAGACGTGGGAGGAAGACAAGGATAGGGAGAGAGTGAAAGAGATGAAGATGATGATGTGAGGGTGCATACCTGGTATTGGCGATGGTCTGCATTGGTCGACATCTTCAAGTACTTCGGTGGCTGCTGACGTCAACAGTTGCATTGTCAATTCGTAGGCAAGAAGTAGCTGTGTACGGAGTAGCCTGGGCGCCGAGCGCCAAGTAGGGAGAGAGGGCCTGGATACGTATGTTGGTGGAGATGAGAGTAAAGCTCTCATTGACATTCGGTTTCAGTGTTTCAATTCTCCATTGGTGTAATATTGGTGCAATGCTGCTTATCTGGACACGGTGGGACTTTCTTGCTTTCAATGTGATTGTGCTATCTGGATTCTGTCATCTTGCTACCTCTCATTTTCCTTGCACCCCCCTTTTCTTACAGTATGTTTGTTTCCCGTTCCGTTCTCCCCTTTCCTCCCATGCTCTCTCTCCAACCTCTTTCTTTTTTTTTAATATTAAAAAACTAATCTACTATTCTTCACTCGTATACCTCACTCTACCTACCTACCTACATATATGTCCAGATTTTCCAGGGGATGCTCAAGGTTATGGGTTGAGTTTCCAGCCTTCCCAGCTATTCTGCTCTATGCAGGGAGCAGTACCCCGGCTAACACCTGGCATGAGCTGGAAAGCCCAACATACTTCCACGACCAGCCAGGAGGCCCAAGCCAAATATCTCCGCTGGTGAACCCAAAGCGCATCACAGGGGGCCGTGGGGGATCGAATGGACAACGGGGGGAGGAGAACCCACGGCCTCCTGAATACCACTTACGTGCTCAACCAACTGAGCTAGCCCGCTTGGGCTCCACAACCCTTTCTTGATTGTGAGTGAACCTTTATCTTCCCTCCTTCCTCCGCCCTTTGACTGAGGATCTCTCTCTCTCTCTCTCTCTCTCTCTCTCTCTCTCTCTCTCTCTCTCTCTCTCTCTCTCTCTCTCTCTCTCTCT
>BFEA01000031.1:1058664-1082988 GCA_003427395.1 Chara braunii
TCTCTCTCTCTCTCTCTCTCTCTCTCTCTCTCTCTCTCTCTCTCTCTCTCTCTCTCTCTCTCAAACACACACACACACACACACACACACACACATACACACACACAATCAGTTTTATGTTTGTCAATCTTTCTTCTGTTGTATGTCCTCCCCTTGATTTTTTCTATATATTTTTTTGTATGCCCAACTGAGCACCCTTAAGTAGTGTCAAACAGTCGGTGGTTCCTCGTTTGGAGTGCCTACTGCACTCTTATGGGGGCCGCTCAGTTCGGGATGTTTGTATTGCCTGTCGGTGATGACGGATGTTCGTCGGAGTGACTCCCTGGCTCAGCGGGTGGTGGGAACCAACAGTCTGCGGGGTTCAACCGTGATGTGAGTAGGTCATGTGCTGCTTTGCTCCGTGTTGGATGTGTGGACGTCCTCGTCCACGCTCCGCCGCTGCCCTGCTGCCTGTCCTGCTTGCTTCGTGTGTGGCTCTCTGCGAATTGCTGTGTTCGCTGCGTGGTGTGGTCGTGTTGTTGGTGTTGCCTTGTGCTTCGCTGGTTCGCTGTTGTGCTGCTCATCTGCTGGTCGTGCCTTCCGTGTTTGCTGCTAGTGTGCCCTGTAGGTTGGTTGCTTGTTGCTGGTGCCTTGTGCTCCGCTCCACGGTTGCCAAGCTGCTGGTCCGCTCACCCTGTCGTCCCTTGCAGGGTGGCTGCCCTGCTTGTGTTGCCTTGTGCTTCACTACATGGTTGTCGCGCTGCATGTCCTGCGTGCCCTGTCGTTCCTTGCAGTCGTTTTTGGCGTTGTGCAGCCGTGTTGCCTCTACTGTGTTGCCTGGTGCTCCACAGGGTTACTGCACGCTGCTATGTTCCGCTTGGGAACAGTCTGCCTTCAACGAGGGTCATAGGGTTCATGACCTAAACCATCAAATACGGAGATCCCGCAGATTGTCGAGGGTTCAACCTCCTGATGAGTCGGTGCAACTCCGACGAAACAATTTATCATCATCAGTTTGAATTTATTTTTTTCGGTCTTTGTTTCTTGCCTTGTGCTGTTTGTCTGCCCACCCTCCTTCCCTCTACCTTCCAGCCTGCCCTTTCCTGTTTTCTATTCTTCTGGTCATTTTGCTGTTTTTCAATACTTGTACTTGTGCCCTCCCGCCTCCCCCGTGCGGTTCAGCCTATGTGCTGCCTCACTGCTTGTTCCTCCTCTCATGCCTCTAAGTTCATGTGCCTCCCCAATGTGTTTCAACCTATGTGCTGCCTCGCTGTTTGTTCCTCCTCTCGTGCCTCTAAAGTTCATGTGCCGTGTTGTGGGTTTTGTCATGCTATGGTGTTGGTTCCCTGCCCTTTGTCTCGCTGTCCTTTGCCTTCCCCCCTTCCCTCCGTTTGTTTGTGGGGTGTTATTGCGTGTGTTCTGGTCTGTCTGAAAAAGAGGAGGCGCCACCCACCCCCCTCACTTTGTCTTACTGCTTTCGCATATTTGGCTGCTTTCGACTTTACGGCCCTTTAAATAAGTACCCTCACCACAAATGGACACATGAATGGTTTTACCCCGCCGCGTTGAAAAATCGCCCCCGCGCTTTGCATCTTGCTCACAGTGTGCCGACGTGTCTAGTCGGAGCAGCACAGGTATGGCGTGTCGTACTCGTGCGAAACTCATGTGACACACACATGCTACACACACACTCACACACACACGCTACACACACATGCTACACACACACTCACACACACACACACACACACACACAAACTTTAGAGTTCTGTTCCGAACCAGATGGGAGAATTGACTTGAAAAGTAACAGTGTTGCAGTCCATGCCATAACTTAGGTTAAAGAGAAGTTTCCACTGGAGCTCCTTTCTTTAATGGTGCCTTCAGTCACTCAGCCATACCTCCCGGGAAGCGGTCAAAATGGTCGAGGTCACACCGAAAAGATGCCAGTCCATGCCATAACCTGCATGGCATGCTGTGGGCTCTACCGTCGGTCGAGCAATGACATGTTGCAAAGTTGCTTGCCCTCCAACAAAGGTCTGTTGAACAGACTCCAGGCTCGAGGAGCTGACTGTTTGAGGGGCATAACACAAATAAACACATCGTCCAGGTGCAGAAGGGAAATTTCCTCTTTTGCCTTCCGTGATTCGGCTGCCTGCTGGCCGTTTTTTGTCCGCAGCCTGTAGCGCTGCGTACTGTGGCAACCTGTTTGCCTTTGGGCATTGCCGTGTCCCCCAGTCACTGAGAGGGGATTGCTCAGCACTATGCAGTCTGGACTCATATGGAGTTGGTGATCATCAGGAGGTCGTAGACAAGCAGAAAGGGGGGATAGAAGGGCTGGGAGGCGGTCCATTCATGTGGGTGATGGGGTCAGCGGATGGGGGAAGAAGGGTTTATGGGATGTCAGAAGAATTTCTGGAGGTTTGTTCACAACTTCTTTTCTTTTTGTTGCCAGCCCAAGTGTGGGAACCAGCCTCATATGTTTCTCTCTCTTTGTGCTTGGCTCAGTGTGTGCTCCCAGCTTTCCGTTCCTTTCACCCTTCACATGGCCTTTTTTCTCCTTTTTCTTGTTGGTGAACAGCACTAGGGGGGTCTACTGGGGTTGCTTAGGGGGTTAGCATAGGTTAGACATTGGCCTAGGCCATTCAACATTGCCTACGATAGTACGGGATCGAGGGTGTACCAATGGGGTTTGTAGAGGAAATGCACATGCCTCACGTCCAAAGTACCCATATGACGGAGCTGGTTCAAATATGCTTCAACAAGGGCTTAGTGGGATATCCTGCTTAGCGCTGGTGCCTGCAACCGCTGTCCGGCCGGTCATCCCACCTAGAGAGAGTAAGGGAGTGACTGTCCTGAGTGAGGGGGTGAGGGTGCGCCAGGAGGGATTGTCGAAATGTGGGTAGGATCCCATGAGGGGGAAGACCCGAACAAAACAAAAAATTAAAAATATATACGAGATAGTTGGTCACCACATGTGAAGCATTTTTTTTTTTTTAACTAAGCCAGATTCTTCTCTCAATTCCACCTTACACTACCTACCTACCACTTGTCCTACTTATAGTATTACGGGGAACCCCCCACAGCATCCAGCCCCAGTTCACAATGCCTCAAACGAGGGAACATGCGGGGGCTGTGCCTGACCTGCAGGTGGGCAATACCAGCTAGGGGACAGCCGGTCAGGGCCCATGCCAAGGGACCAATCCCTGCACCTCCCCTCCGGTCCCCTCCCCTACGAACATCAGCAGTCTCTGCTCAGGCCTAGCTCAGTTGCTAAGGCTCGCAAGTGGCACATGTGATTGCCACAGCCAGGTCTCAGCCCGTGCTGCACCCTTCTAGCCTCTCAGTGCTCAGGCATGGCATCAGATTCCCCACTTTGACAGTGGAATACTTGCATCTAGCTTCGATATGAGGTAGAGCAACGCCACCAGCTCTGTGGCATTCACTGTATTCAGCCATGTAGCTCCATCCAATGCATTGACAGCTAATACACTGATGAGGAGGGACTGCACCCTCCACCCAAACCCCCACCTCCTCTCCCATGCCCTATGCTCATACCGATAACTTGTCTGATTCTTACTCAAAGGGCGGAGGCTATAGACCGCAGTTTGGTGTGGGAGACGACCAGGTCCTCTGAAAGACAATAAGTCGCAGTACTTTTTTGGGTCTGTCTGAGAATACCTTATGTTCGTCATTCTTGCAAAGTCATGTTCACGTTAATTGAGCTACCATACTATGTGCAAATGTGCAAAAGAACGTACTATCACTCCAACAGGCATTACTCTGGCCAACCGACTACCAAACCCCCATGATTGTGACAGTGACGGATAAACCCAACAAAAAGGTGGGAAATGCCCTATCATAGAACGGACGTGCATATCCTCCAGGACATCCATGAAAATTGGAACGATACACAGAAGGTTTGGCCTGCGCAAGGATGACACACATAAATCGAGAACAGACATGCCACTAGCTTCTTCAGCCAGTCATGCATGCTCACTGCCTCCTTAGCTTTTGTGCTGACTGGCTAACCTATGGGCTGACTAGCCAGCCTGTGTGCTGATTGCCTGGCTTTCCAGTATAGCTTCTCCTTGCAAAGCTGCCTGACCGCTGATTTACACAGGGTGCTTGCCAGCAGCAATGGTCCAAGTCAAGCCGACTGTTTGCTGTTGCTGATTTGAAGCCGGCTGTGCATTCCACTATAGATCTCTGTCTGCCACCGAAGTCTGCCCTACCCGGCCTGCCCCATTCTGTTGACCTCCCTAGACATTCCACACGGCTGCAATGTCACAGTGGTCCTATCTTACCCTCAGATTACCCGTACTGCACATTCTACCCATGTGCAAGCTCATGCTGGTCAAACTGCACAATGTGCCCAGCTTTTACTAGCTAAACTGGGCTTTCCCTGGGCTTTTATTGGCTTCTACTGGGCTCCCCAGCCCATTCCATCATGACACAGCCTAAGGGCTGCATTCCCACGCCCTCAGGGTAAGTCAATTGGCCTCCCCAAGAATGACGTCTTCCCATTCGAGAATTCGGCAACCATGACAGCAAGCTGTTTCAATCAAAAAATTAAACCACCAGTACGTGTCCCAGCCATTTTTCTCCAACGCGCCTTGCATGCTGCCTCAACTATCAGAGGTCAGCAGCCATTACAAAATAGCTAATACCGCCAGCCAAAACGAGGCCAATGCCGGTTCATTTTTCTGACGTGTCCCAACCATTTTCCTCCAACGCGCCTTGCATGCTACCGCAATATTCAGGGGTCGGCAGCCAGAGGAAAATGGATGGGAGCCCCAGCCAAAACAAGGCCCGCGCCGGTTCTTTTTGCTTTGGCACGCAGAGCATTTGAAGTCCCGGGCAGAGGGCGCTCAGAAGCACTGGTGGTTTAAGTGACAGGCACACCTTTTTCCCTTTTTCTAAAGAATATAGAAGCACCCAGGTTGTTGTAGAGGCCGGGTTCAAGACATACGGTGGTTGCACTCATTGGTCAGACTCCCTCCCAACCCATCCTCTCATCAATTCTCCTAGTGCACCTCTATTCCCACTATCTTACCTCAGTGTTAATCACTCAGGACTATCACCTCACAATCTCAGAGGGTGACTTGGACCAGACAGCAGTTATAGGCACCAGGGCTAGGCAGATAACCGCACCCAGCCCCAGTTGAAGCATGGTCGGGTGAGCCTTGTCACACGAGTACTAACCCTACCGAACACATCACTGACTATATCTGATAGGGCCCCCAAACCCAGATCGAGTCTATGACACCCCTAGCAGGGACCGGATACCGCCTCGCATTGTAATTGTGGCCGTAGGCGCTGTGTATGCCCATCAGCTGTTTGTATCCCCATCAGCTATGTATGCGGGCTTGTAGGCTGTGTGTGTGTCCATAGACCATGTATGTGTGCTGGTAGGTTATGTGGGTGTGCCCTTAATCAGTCGGCCAATTGATCACCCAGATGATTTTTCTGTACAGGTTCCCTATGAGACTCCCTCCCACCCTTACTCATCATTACGATTCCTGGCGCATCCCTACTCCCAAGGTCCTACGTTAGTGTTTTATCACGCAGGATCATCACCCTTTTCTAGTGACCTGACCGGACAGTGGTTATAGGCATCAGGGCTAAGCAGGTCCTCACTGTGCATTCGGCCTGAAAATGTCGAATGTATACAAGCTAGCTTCCTGGTCCCGTATGGTCAAGAGGGGGGGGGGTTCCTAATTTGACCTAATTCAATTCGTTAGATTCTCGTCAGAATTCTGGGGGGGCTCATGGGATGGTCTAATGGAACATCCCGTAGGGCCTAGGGGTTTTTGTTTTGAAGTAGGGGGCAGAAGGCATCAAAGGATTCTTTGCAAGGATAGAGAGGGGATGAAATAGGGCTGTTCAACGGGTACCGGCTAGGGGGAACCCGCGACAGATGCGATCGGCATTGGGTAGTCAGGCTGTCCAATGGGTACCGGCTGTTGAGGGCGAACTTTAGCGCGATTGGCATTGGGCAGTGTTGTTCACCCCCTTGAGTACGGAGACTGGAATTCTTGTGGGGGCAAGGAATTTCAGGGTGATGATGGTGCCTGCCCCCCGCTGTGATACGACTCTCTGGGCTCTTTACGAGGACGGAGTTGGGAAGGCGAATAAGGTCCTTCCCTTCGATGATGGAGGCGGGATTTTTTCAGGTCGACTGTTTCAGGGCTTGCTTGGTTACCTATTTTTGCCCTATTTTCGTTAGAGGTTCGTCAGAGGTTCGTCCAAAGTTGAAGCCGTCAGAAGTCGTCAGAAGTCGTTTTGTAGCTAAGCCAGGTAATGGCCCCGACATCTCAAATTCTGTTAAAAAAAAAAACTAGCGGAGCATCCTGTGGAGCTTTCGGGGACCTGCTTTGAAGTAAGGGGCCAGGGGCATCAAATGATTCACTACAAGGACGGAGAGGTGGAGGAAATAGGGATGCTCGATGGGTACCGGCTAGGGGGGCCTCTTATCAGATGCAATTGGCGTCGGGTAGTTTAAGTTGTCTGATGGGTACCGGCTGGTGAGAGTGAACTCTGGCGCGATTGGCATTGGGTAGTGCTAGTTCACCACCTCGAGGACAGAGACTGGGATTCTTGTGGGGGCAAAGAATGTCAGGGTGATGATGGGGCTCGGCCCCTGCGGAGAAGAGGCTTTCTGAAGTTCTTCACGCGGACGGAGTTGGGGAGGACGGAGGTGATCGGGATGGAGGAAGTGGGTGGTGGATGCGATTGGCGCTGAAATTTCGGCGGGTACCGGCCACTGGCCGCTAACTTCACTCGGATCAGTCTCTGTTCTTCCCTTCGATGATGGAGGCAGGACTGTTCTGTGCGACTAAAGTTTTTTCTAAATTTTTTCTAAATTTGAGTGTTTCGCCTCTCGAGGAGGTTGTAGGAATAGGTGATATCTGGCAATTCATCTGTGATCCTGCGTAGGGTGGTCGAAAATTCGGTGGCCCTCGAAGACCGATGCTGGAGCAACGCTGGCCGGAGCCGGAGCCAGGTGGCGCAACTCTGTGACCTAGCGTAGTGAGGGCGTGCGGCCTGGTAGAGAGATCTGGGGGGCTGTTTGCGGGGGCAGTCTCAGTGGTCATCGGGGATCGTAACTGAAGCAATGCTCACCGGTGCTGGAGCAAGGTGGTGCAACTCTGTAACCTAGCCTGATGGGAGCATGAGGCCTGGAAGAGCTTCGGTTCGTGCTGAAAACAGCCATGCTGGTGGTGGTCGAAGGTGGATTGAATAGGTTTCACCTATCTCATTCATGGTTGGGAGGCTTGTTGACACACATCTTCTGAATGTTTCTGAGTTTTTTCTTTTCTTCAATTGTTCTTAGCCGAAGCCACGTAATGGCCCCGGTAGCTCATTTTTGTATTCTGATAAGGGACGCTGGGCCCGGTTCCCAGCCGTGTTGCTCCCCACGAATAGATTAGAGCATCGTCCCAAAAGAAAAAAAGAAAAAAAAAAAAAAGAGGGGGGGTGTTATGTTCGGGGGAAAGCCTGATGTGCAATTTCAAACTGTCTTTGTGACCCCCGCATAGTTACCCCCTTTTTTTTCTTTTGTTTTTTCCTTTTTTTTTTGGAAAATTCAAAATTTGTTCAAACGCACCTAAAAGCTCGAGCATTTCATCAGATACCCCTAAAAGGCATGGGTATGGCGAAATGCCCCTATGACAGTAGCGTGTTATGTACCCGATTGAACTTCCATCCACAACGAATTCACACGTTCCCATACAAGCATGCAATTACAGAGTAGACTCGGACGAGGCAAATCCACACAAAACTGGAGAGAGGATATGCACAGCGGAAGCTCGAAATACACAGAGAATAGAAAAACGAATTTCAATTCTGTAATCCCCCGTCCTCCTCCAATCAATCCAAAGTACTTGTTCCAAGAATCACAACCGCGTTTACAACAACCCCGAACAACCAAAAACAAGTGTTCGACGAAGTCTGCAGGAGTCTTCTCCTTCCTCCTCGCCACCTCATACCCCTGGCTATGGCTGCCGTAGCAGCAGTAACCCCACAGCTGTCACGACCTGCCAGTCTGAACCAGCAACCCCAATAATAGCAGCGCCAGCTCAGCGCCTGCACGGCAGTGCAGCGCTGGAAGTCCTGATGAAGAAGGAGACAACCAATCCAGTACTTCGAAGAAGACAAAAACGAAGTTCCTCCTGAGGAGGAACAGCAGATTTGGCTGCCAAGTGAAGAAAGGCAGCGCCCAAACCCAACAGCACAGTCCTGTGGAAGATCTCGTGCAGAGCTGCTAAATAGCAGCAGTGCAATCTTCAACTTCGTGCCCCAGCCCCAGCTATCGCTGGCTTCGAGGAAGAAGATGTCCTCGCCCAAAATAACACAGCAACGCTTCGGCCACGAACGGGCAGAGTTTCCCCAGCAAAACAACGAGAAAACACCCGACCCCAAATTTCCTGCCCACTACTTCTACCCTCTGCCTAGACCTACGAGGGACTCCCCAAGCAACAACCCAAGACTCACCTGTATCTAGATGGAAACAGGGGAAAAGGGGACCTAGACCTAAGACAAAGCAAAGGGAAAAGGCCGAATGGCCTAAGACTACCAAACAGAGACTACTAGTAACAGACTCAGGGGTCAAGTCCCATACGGCTCAACACTCGAAAACAAAACACACAGATTACAGGTCACGGAATCAAGTCCCACAAGGCTCAAAACAAACAAACAGCAAACAAGCAGGCAACACAGCAGACAAAGGTTGCGGGATCAAGTCCCGACAACGACGCCAAGGACAAAATTAGTATACAGCCCGCGTATAGCACTGCAATTCATTGCAAGCGAACCTTTGTGAAATACCCCACTCGCCAATTGGACCTGTCATCTTATGCATATACCCCTACCGGGCCCTGGGCAACTTGTCTATATGCAGCAGTATTTCAGGCCTTTGGACCCTGCAGATTGCAAACGAAATGCACTGCCCCCTGCAGCCCAGGGCCAGGGCATATGGCCAAGTTGCTAATGAGCGTGACATGGGCAGATGCAGAAGTTTGGGGCATTTCAGCGCACCCGGTAAACTTTTAGGGTATTTCAACAATGTTCCCTATTTTTTTAATCTGCGCACATAGATGCCCCATCTATTCTGGGGGCTGTCTGTGTTTTCGGGGTATCTAACGAACTACCCAAACTTTTAGTGGTATTTCAACAATGTTCCCTTTTTTTTTCAACCCGCACACACAGATGCCCCATCTATTCTGGGGGCCATCAGTCCAGTTATTTCTTACCGGCAAGCATGAAAAGAACAGCCTAGCAAAATGAACAACGCATTGCAAGGCCCCAGCAGAGGGGTGGATTCCTGCCCCCGCAGGTAGGAGATTTTGTTTTGGGGGGACCATTTCTCGATTTATGCCTGTCATCCTTGCGCAGGGGCCATACTAATCTATCTTCTCTGTATCGTTCCAATATCCCGCAGGACAGTACTCACCGTTGCCCATGGTGCTGGTTCCTTTTTTTTTTCTATAGCACTTCCCCCCCTCGCACCCCACTACAGTAACGTAATGGGAAATGTGCAGACTATTGACAAAAGGACACTCGTCACTTTCAAGAGAAATCCTGCAACAGTCCAGAACGTTCACCCTTTCACCTACCCCTCTGGAAGGCGGGGGCCAAGTCTCGCTAGCTCGGATTCTTCATTTCTGGCCATTCTTCAAAATCTAGGGTCAGTAATCAAGAATTCGGGTAAGTGTGAAAAGGTGAAAATGACCGAAGAATATAGCTGAGTTTTAATTTATAAAAGGGGTAACTACGAGGAATGAGCCTCGCGGAGCCCTTATCAGACATACAAGTGTTCTGGGCTGTGGCCCCCAGCAAGTCTCGTACCCACCCTAAGTGAAGGCGGGCCTGAAAATCCACGTGAGGCCGGTTCTCAACATTTTTTCCATATGTGAGTACTCAGTTGCCGCACGCCAGTTGGTTACAGATCAACGTGAGCCTCCAGGCTCTTTCCAGCAGCAAAGGGCTGCGCTGTACAGTTGAGCCCAGGGCTCAGGCGGTTGCGTCCTGGGCAGACGCTGTGTGAGGCCGACACATCACGGACTGGTTACGGGCCAATGAGCAAGTAGCATTGTCGTCACACATGTGCCACGAGCCAATGAGAATGCTGCAAACACTTGGTGTCTGCCTGGACGTGCCTAACTGCACGAGGCCCAGTCCAGTTTCGGAAACTGGGCCTGGGCGCAGACACTTGGGGCCCAACGGAAGCTACTGCCCCCCCCCCCACGCCTGGCCAGGACATCCAGCAGCGACACACTTTCCATAAAGCAAAGTGTGAGCCACTGAGAGAGGCAGTCTGGCCTTGGCAGGCAATGCGGACACGCTGCTGCGTTGCTGCACTAGTGTCTGCATGGGCGCCGCGGGTCGGGCGGGCGCACAGGCGCTGAGGTGAGAGGGGCGCTGCAGAGTAATTTGAAATGTTGAAATTTGTTTAAATTTTCTTTAAATTTTGAATTTACGTCCAAATCATTTCGGAATTTTATTCTGACTTCATGATTGTCGTATGCATGCTTTCTTCTACACCCCACGTCATTCTTTGAAAATTTCGTCTCAGTTTCCGCTCGAATTGGAAATCTTACTCTTCCCCCCTTAATGCGATCCTCAATTTTCATGATTTGATTCCGGAAGTTCACTAGACGTCATTCTTATACGCCTTCCTTTCTCGGTCCCCTTTTCTGCGTGCAAACCTGGCTCCCCGTGACAACCACCGGCGCGTACTCCAAAACCGCGCCCGAGACGCCCGCGCCGCACACCGACTCGCTCGCTTTGACGCGGCGATCGCTGCCACTGAGCGCCCCTCTCGTCCCAGTCCCCCCTCTTCATTGTCTTCATCCCCTGACTCTATGCAGAGTACTGAGCTAGCGAGTCCCTCCCGCTCCATCAGCGAAGGCCTTGCGTTTCTAGCTCATGACACCATGTCTGACCCGGCGGAGATTTCCACCCTTGCGCCCGCCAGTTCGGGCCCCGCCACCCAGTCAGACCCGGTGCTGGCCCTCCTCCAACAGATGCGGGCCACATTCGAGGCCAAATTCACGGCCCTCTCGGATCGTATGTTACAGTTGGAGTCTCGTACCCCCACACCTCCATCCTCTCTTCCCCCCCCTTCCTCTTCCCAGACACATGCGCCTAGCAGATCACAACTCCCATCTCCCTAGTTTGGGATCTCGCAGTCCAGTTCCCCACCCATCTCATCAGCGTCCCTGCCAGCTCCCCCCCCCTCGTCGGCTGGCGTCATCTACACACTTGTCTCGTCCAAGGGTGGCATGTCCTCTCCCCTGACTTCTGCACCCACCTCTTCCTCCCAAATCCCCACCTCCGCACTTCCCTTGTCCGGACCCATGGCATCGTGTTCAGCCACCTCCTCACTTTTAGTATCCACGACACCTACCTCACCACCCTCCACTTCTTTACCACACGCCCAACCCCCTATGACACCCAGGACACAAAATGTTCAGCTCCAAAGCCAACTCGCCCTGGCCCACGACCACATCCATCGGCTCCAAGGAGGCCAACCCTTGCCTCCCCACCTCGCGGCACAGCCTGCTGCCCCTTTCATCTACCGACAGCATCAGACACAGACCGCTGCGATGCACTTTACCCTTCCTCCACCGGCCACCACATTGTCTCACGGCCCTTTGTCCCAGCTTCCTGCCTTGTCTAGTGCCCCTGCGGGTACCCCTAGTTCTTCTGTCCTCTTGTCGCAGTGTGCCCTCCCCCTCCCTCCTCATTACCAGCCCCCGCCTTATGTACCTCGGTACCACCCCGACAAAGTCCCCCAGTTCGATGGCAAGGCCTCTGAACTCAGGGCTGGATCACCACAGCCGAGGAGCAACTTCGGTACCATGGGGTAAACATGGACTTGTGGCCTACGAAGATGTCTGCCCGCTTCATAGGTCGAGTGGCTTCCACTTGGCGCGACTTTCTTGCCCTTCGTGCTCAGCAGGGTGTACACGCGAGTATGACGTACGCGGAGTTTCCTGATTTTCTCCAGCAATACTTCTCTCGCTCGACGCCTACCCATGACCCGATCACACGGATCGCTGAGATCAGATGGCTTGGTGGCAACAATGCCTTAGAGTCGTACATCACGGTATTCCACTGCGTTCGCGGCCAGATTTCCCCCTCCCTCATAGCCGACGACGCTTTGGTCCAGCGTTTCCGTGTCGGGTTATCCCAACCCTTCCAGCTTCAGATGCTGGCATACACGGTCCATACCCTCCCCGAGGTCTTCAACATTGCCAGGGCCATCCAGCTCACATATGCACCTCTTGTGGGCTCCACATCTGGGCCTGGTGCCGCACCTCCCGCTTCATCGTCTGCCCCTGGCACATCTCGCCCCCGCCAGTTCTCCACGTCTCGCCGCGGTCCCCGCCGAGTTCCTGGACGTGCCGTCTTCCGCCGTGTCCAGACTATGCTCCGCGAGTCGTCGAGCGCTGAGGAGGGTACTGGTTTAGACGGATCCCATAGCGACCCGGACCAGGAACATGACCCCCAGTCCCTTGTGGATGGCGACGACCCCGACCAGGACGAGCACCTCGTCCGCGCCTTCTCTGCTTTCCTCAGGCAGCGCCAGTCCTCCTCATCGAGGACCCGTTCTTCCGCCACACAGCTGCCCCTCCCATCGGGCTACGTCTTCCCCCACGCCCGATTGACTATCGTGGAGAGTGAGGACTTCCGTGCACGAGGTATATGTACCCGATGTCGCCTACCTGGTCACACTCCGTCCACCTGCCCCTACGCCGACGCCCTCCAGCATCACTTTGCTTAGCAGTCCCGCCCTCAGCCTGACCCGCCCGCCTCGACCTCCAGCTCCGCAGCCACCTAGCGGCGATCTCCCGCTCCCCTGATCCTCCCACAGTCACAGGCATACCCGCCCGCGATTCTACCTTCGCGCCGCTTGCTACTCTTTCTAAGGACTCGGACCTGACTTTATCGTTGGTCGGTTCTAGCGTCGCTGGCCCACCCTCCACTGCCTCCACTTCTTCGCCTAGCGTCTCTCATGATCCTCCTCCTACTACTACTACTACTACTAGGCGTGCTCTTCGCACGGTGCGCTGTAGTGCTTCCCTTATTGCAGCCGAGGATATCATCGACTTCCTGGACCGTGAGTGTGTTAAGGTCCGTCACGAACGTATCCGCCTTAAAGAGCACACCCTGTCCGCGATGTCTCAGCGCCTACACAATCCCGATCGCACCTTACCGATTATTCCAATGCGCCTCGGGCCCTCTACTAGAGTATACCGCGCACTATGGGACTCTGGCTCTACTGGCGACTTCATTCATCCTCGCGTAGTTAAGGAGGCATCCCTCTATACATCCCCCTACCCTTCCACTGTCACTGTCACGCTTGGCCTCAATCAGGCCAAATCCTTCGTCTGTGGTGCCTGATCTCCCATTCTCCTTCCCCTTGCGGATGCCACATAGCCTTCGCAAGGCCCCTCGATTCCATGACAAGTGGACCTTCGATGTCATGGAAACCCTATACGATCTTGTTCATGGCACTCCCTACTCGCATCAGTTCGCCCATGCCGGCCCCGGTTGGACCCCAAATGATCTCGTCCTCGACGCCAAGGATGGGAAGCAATACCGTATTCCGTTGTTGGGCAAATCGGACTCTACACCCCACCCCCCTGTTAATGTCACCATGTGTACACCTACCCAGTTCCCCCACTTGCTTCGTCAGCCTGACGTAGAACTTTATGTTGTCGATATCACAGACCTCCTTACCTGCAATTCCATGCACCAGGACGTTGAGTTGGTCGAGCTCGATCCACCACCTCCCGACCCCCCCGACCCTCCTGATCCTTTGGCTTCCTTACCCTCCTCTACCCATGCTAGCCTATCTCACTTTCTCGCTTCCCTTACCACTGATACACCCTCAGTCCCTACCTCCACACAGACCCCCTCCACCTCTGCTTCAGACGCCGCCGCTGCCAAGGAATTTGACACCCTTCTTTCTTCCTTGCCGCCTAGCGTCGGTGCCCTTCTTCGTGAGTATCGTGATGTTTTCCCACCATCCGTCACCTACCGCAGTATACCTCCCATGCGCGATATCCAGCACCACATCCAGCTCGAGCCCAACTATCGCATTCAGAATCGCGCCCCCTATCGCCTCTCGGTCCCCGAAGCCCAGGAACTCAAGCGCCAACTTGAGGAGCTACTTCGCCAGGGCTTCATTAAACCGAGTACTTCCCCATGGAGTGCCCCTGTCCTCTTCAATCGCAAGAAGGACGGCACCCTTCGCCTCTGTATCGACTACCGCGGTCTCAACCATTACACAGTTAAAAACAGTTATCCCATGCCCCGTGTGGATGATCTGTTTGACCGCCTCACTGGCCACCATTTCTTCACGAAGATCGATCTTCGTAGCGGGTACCACCAGATCCGCGTAGCCGAGGAGGACCAGCCTAAGACCGCTTTTTGTTCTCGTTTCGGGCACTACGAGTTTACTGTCATGCCTTTCGGTCTCCGTAATCCCCCCGCTACTTTCCAGACGGCTATGAACACGATGTTCCAAGACCTTCTTGAGGACTATGTTCTAGTCTACATTGACGACATCGTGATCTACAGTCGTACCCTAGAGGATCACCTGACCCATCTTCGCACTGTCCTGCAGCGACTACGCGACCACGGTTCGATTTCCTCGAGCACCAGGTATCTGAGCACAGCCTCCACATGGACGACTCGAAGATTCAGGCCATCGTCGATTGGCCTACGCCTACATCTCTCCCCGCCCTGCGTAGTTTTCTTGGTTTGACCAACTACTATGGCCATTTCCTCAAAAACTATGCGCAATATTCTTCCCAGCTTACCCCTCTGACCCATAGACGTCTACCTTTTCATTGGACCCCGGCTCACGAGGATGCCTTTCGCTCTCTCAAGCGACTTGTCACTTCAGCCCCTGTCTTACACTTACCCGACTACTCGCGTCCATTCATTGTTACCACCGACGCGTCTGACTTCGCTATTGGAGTTGTTCTCTCCCAGATTTACCCAGCCCCTTCTACTTCTCCTGATTCCACAGAGTCTCGCCTCCCTCGCATCCCTCGCTTCCCCCCTCCACCCCCAGCGACTGCGGCTCATCTTGCACCTATCGAGCCCCACCCCTCAGGGGATCCACCCCCCTACATCCCTGACGTCGCTGATGACGGTACAGTCGAGTCTCGCGATGGACAGTGTCTGGATGCTTATCTCTCTCGACAGCTACTTCCCGCTGAGCGTAACTACACCGCCGACGAGCGTGAGGTCCTCGAGCTGGTCTACGTTGTTAAGAAGTGGCGTCATCACTTGCACGATCACACTTTCACCGTTCTGACGGACAACTCTGTCCTCGCCGCCTTCCAGACGAAGCCTAAGCTCACTTCTCGCCAGGCTCGTTGGTGGCGTGACCTCTCAGAGTTTGACTTCACCATCAAGAAGATTTATGGGGAAAGCAATCGTGTCGCAGATGCTTTATCCCGCCACCCCGACCTTCAGTGCGAGGACCGTCGGCTCTCTGCTATTTCATTTCCCACCAATCACCCCGCCTTCCTGGATGAGTACCGTTGTGCATACACCCAGTGCCCTGAGTTTCAGTCCATCTACGCTGACCTACAGGCTGCCAAGTTCGTCCCTTACTTCCAGCTCGATCCCTTTGGACTCCTATACTGGCTTGGTCGCCAAGGTACCCGTACTCCTCGCTTATGTGTACCCTCTACTGGCCAGCTCCGCGTTCGGGCTGTCGCTGAGTGTCACGACCAACGCGCCGCCGGTCATCTCGATGTCTGGGAGCACCGTCGTCCCTTCACTAAGGAGTACGTCCGCACCTGCAGAATCTGCCAAGAGGCCAACATCCCCAACCAACCCCCCTACGGTCTTCTTCAGCCCTTACCCATTCCAACTCAGCGTTGGACTTCCGTCTCCATGGACTTCATCGGCCCTCTTCGTCCCCCTACCCCACGAGGCCACGATGCCATCTTCGTTGTTGTCAGTCGGTTGACTAAGCATGCTAATTTCCTCCCTTGCAAGTATGCTAGTTCAGCCAAAGACATCGCCTCCTTATACTTCAACCGTATTGCCATTCATCACGGTCTTCCCACTAGCATCGTCTCTGATCGCGATCCCCGCTTTACTTCTCWKTTCTGGCRTGGACTCCATGAGATCTATGGCTCCGAGCTCCGCCTCTCCTCCTCCTATCACCCCCAGTCAGATGGACAGACCGAGGTCACCAACAAAACTCTTGGGAGTATCCTCAAGAAGTTTGTTGAGAGTGACTCTGATTGGGATCTGCATCTTGCTCACGCAGAGATTGCTTATAACCATGCTATTTCACCGGCCACTGGCATGTCTCCCTACTACTGTGACTTGGGATACCATCCTCGTGTCCCATCTGACCTTCTCCGTCCATCTCAGATCCATCCCGACACCAAATGCCCTGCCCTCGATGACTGGGTAAAGGAGATGGATGCGCTTCTTAGCAAGGTTCGCGAGAGCATTGCTGACTCTCAGACTCGCATGGCCACTCGCGCTAACCGCTCTCGCATCAACCATCCCTTCAAAGTTGGCGACGAGGTTCTTGTCGACGCACGTCACTTCCAGCCCGAAGCTGACACACTTCGAAAATTCAGACGTCGATATACTGGACCATGCACCATTCTTGCACCCGCCGGACCCAATCATGACTTGTCCGGTGAGCTTCAAATTGAAGCTCCCCGATTCCATGTACCGCACTAACTTACATGACGTGTTCCATGTATCTCTTTTGCGCCCCTTCAGACGGTCTCCTCCCGAGTTCCACGGTCGACCTTACCCTCGCCCCTCTCCCATCATCATTGAGGGTCACGAGGAGTTTGTCGTCTCTGATATCGCGTCCCGGCGTATGACTGATGGTGACCCTCCCCGCCTCGAGTATCTCGTTCGATGGAAGGGTTACCCTGACGAGGAGTCTAATTGAGAGCCTCTTGAGCACCTGAAGCATGCCATGACTTCCGTGCGTGCTTACGATCATGCTCATCCTTTCCCTTCATCATCATCCCCTCCTACTTCTCGTCCTTCTACTGACCCATCTACTTCAGCGACCACTAACATCCCCCCTCCTCCATCGATGGGTCCTCCTGCTCCACCGATACCTGCCTCAAGTCCTTCTTCCCCTGTGGATGTGGTTCCGCCTGTTGTTGCAGTTGAGTCCTCTCGCCCTCAGCGTACCCATCGACTTCCTTCTCGATATCGTAACTGATCTTACGCCCTATACGCCCTTTATCTTTTACCATTCTTGGACACTTATGCAGCAGCTCCCGATCTCGGTTTCTACACTCGGCTTCTACATTCGGATTCTACATTCGGCTTCTACATTCGGCTTCTACATTCGGCTTCTACATCGACTTCCGACCACAGTGCTTCTCTTCAGTACCAGAGTACATCTCGCATTGTTCCGGACTTCTACTCAGTTTACGCATTACTCCTACTTCATCCTGGCTACTTCGACTCGACTTCAGTTTGGAGACTCATCAGTTGGACTACTTCACTTTTTCGGCTACGGAGTCCCATCATTCTCATGTAGCCTTACCCTCGAGTTACCCTCCAGTCGCATGATGACCCCTATTTTCCTTGTCTATGTGGGTGTGTCCGCTTGCCGCCCTTCTGCCTTACCTTATGTTGCGCGCCCTCCTCTGGAGTACGTTTTCTTTGCTCGCGGCTTTTGGCCACATGTCTATGCCGGCATGGCCCTCTCTTTCCTTCCAGGCTCACCTTATGTGTGCTCCCTTGTGTGAGTGCCCTTCCCCTTTCAGTTGGCGGTACCCATTTGATGGTTTCCATTGAGCCCAGTGTCGTGTTGTTACCCTCCTTCTGAGCCTGATGACCTTTACCTGGTTGTGTGGGTGCCCCCTTGGAGTTTACTCTGAGAGTTGTACCTGCCGCCTTCCCACCCATTCCTACCTCTGCCATGCGACTGAGTTCCCTTCTCCTTTGTTCAGGTATTGTGCATTGTGTACAGGGCACGTGAGTCGTTGCCCATTCCTGCTGGTCCGGGACAGAGTGTCTCAATGGACTTCATGGATACCCTCGTGACCAGCAAGAGTGGCAAAAGGCACATATTTGTCATAGTTGATAGGTTTACTAAATACGATAGACTAATTCTTATGCCGGAAATAGTGAAAACAAAGCACGTCATCAAGTTATTAATGGATAACTCGGTGCGTGACTTTGGACTTCCCAAAACCATTGTCAGTGACAGAGATCTGAGATTCACAAGTGAAATGTGGAAAAAGGTTGTTGAACAAATGAGTAGTAAACTCCAAATGACTTTGGGGAATCATCCCGAAGCAAATTGTCAAGCGGAACATATGAACCGTGTGGTGCATCATCTGCTCAGGCATTACATAAAGCCCAGCCAAGATGACTGGGATGACAAACTTCCTCTCATCGTCAGTCTGTACAATAACGTTGTACAAAGCACCACCGGCGTCAGTCCCAACCAGCTGCATTTGGGGTGGAAGCCTAGATCTGCTCTAGACTTCCTTCTACCTGAGAATCGACCGACTGCAACTCCTGGAACCATTGAATTTGGTATCCAGTTTGAGAAACTGTTGCAGCAGGCTGTCGAGCATATCAGAAGTCTCAAGAGGCAATGATTGCCTCTGAGAAAAAGCATAGGCGAAAGTCCACATTTCAGGTAGGGGAACGCGTCTGGGTAAAGGCCAGTGAACTAGGACAGGAGTTTGGCATCTCTAGGAAGTTAAACCACCAGTACTTGGCCCATACATGGGCCGCGGGCCTTCCCCGTTAACGCGCCGCAGTTTTCGGGGTTCGGGGAAGGCCCGGCAGTGCAACGGAGGAGGACGTGCGTGGGCCCACAAAAACGGGGCAAATGGTCTGTAAGATGTCCTGGTGCTGTGCTATGTGGAAACGTTCGGAGGGTGAAGGCGACGAGGGGGAAAAGAGAAAAGAAAAGGAACTGCAACACGAGAAGAAGAAAAAAACAGATCGTTGCTTTTCTATCTTTTTTTTTTTTTTTTGGAAGAAAACTGGTTTTTTATGAGTGTCCGCCAGCCCTGTAACGTTAGCACTTTTTAGAATGTATCCGGCTGTACTTGTGGGCACAGTGGATGAATCTGAGGGCTTGGTATCTCTTTTGCTCTTTGTTTTCTTTTTTGTTTTTTTTTTGGAAGCAGTGTTTCGGCTGTTTGTGCTTCTGCTCCCCGTGAGACACGGGGAGCATTCAATGCTTGCCAACGGTTCCAAGTCCACAGCTTCACTGCGACGTAGCACTTTCCAGAATGTATCTGGCTGCAGTTCGGTGCAGCAGGGGATGTATTCGAGGGCATTCACGTTCAAAGCTTGGTACCTCTTCTCCCCTTTGTTTTTTTT
The DNA here is from genome assembly GCA_003427395.1 of Chara braunii. NCBI lineage: Eukaryota > Viridiplantae > Streptophyta > Charophyceae > Charales > Characeae > Chara > Chara braunii. Next base: position 1,078,009 of record BFEA01000031.1, read on the forward strand.
TTGTTTTTTTTTCTGTTTTTTTTTGTTTTTTTGGAAGCAGTATCGCGGCTGTTTGTGCTTCTGCTCCCCGTGAGAGACGGGGAGCATTCAATGCGTGCCAACCATTTCAATTCCAGGGCTTCACTGTGACATAGCACTTTCCAGAATGTATCTGGCTGCACTTCGCTGCAGCAGCGGATGTATCTGAGGGCAATCGCGTTCACAGCTTGGTACCTTTTTTCCCCTTTGTTTTTTTTTGTTTTTTTTTCCCTTTTCCCCGCCAGAGGCGAGGAGCATTCAACGAGATCTTTCCAGATGGATCTCGATGCACTTCTGCCCAGGCCATTTTCATGTACACGAGTGGAAACAAGGACACTATAGCCGCTTTACATTCCAGCTGCTGGCAGCAGGTCCAGAATAAGGGCGGTACCTGTGCCAAGCATCAAATGTCCCATGTTGGTTTCCGCCCCCAGCAGGCTCGGTAAAAATCGGCACGCAGGGCATATTCAGGCTCGGCTTCAATAGCTGGGCCAAGTACTGGTGGTTTAATGCCGCAGTACTTTGGTCCATGGGAAGTCCAAGACATTGTGGGTAGTGATCTAGATGATCCCTTGCACGTCATCAGAATCCCTGGTCATCTGCGCACTTACCCTGTATTTCACGCTTCCAAACTTGTACCTTTTTTTGACACAGATCTGTTCCCAAAAAGAAGGTCAATGATGCCCCCAACCATGGATGGCCACGTGGACGTCGACGACATCTTGGAACACAGAGATTTGCCTGTTCCCAAGCCTGCTGGCAGGGCTAGACCGCCCAAACCTACGAGGGAGTACCAGGTCAGGTTCAGGCATCATACGGATCCAAAAGAAGATTGTTGGTTCACAAGACAGGAGCCTGTCAAGACAGCACCTCAGATCGTGGCCGAGTACGAACGAAGACTGAAGGAGAAGGCACCTGCGTAGAAGCATCTCAGCGGACTTTCGAAGCTAAGGGGGATGGAATGCGAGCAATGAGCCTCGCCGAGCCCTTATCAGACATACAAGTGTTCTGGGTTGTGGCCCCCAGCAAGCCTCGTGCCCGCCCTAAGTGAAGGCAGGCCTGAATATCCACATGAGGCCTGTTCTCGACATTTTTTCCATATGTGGGTACTCAGACAGTTGCAGCACGCCAGTTGGTTACAGAGCAACGTGAGCCTCCAGGCTCTTTCCAGCAGCAAAGGGCTGCGCTGTACAGTTGAGCCCAGGGCTCAGGCGGTTGCACCCTGGGCACACGTTGTGTGAGGCCGGCACATCACGGACTGTGCACTGGCCAATGAGCAAGCAGGATTGTCGTCACACATGTGCCGCAAGCCAATGAGAATGCTGCGAACACTTGGAGGCTTGGTGTCTGCCTGGACGTGCCTAACTGCACGAGGCCCAGTCCAGTTTCGGAAAGTGGGCCTTGGCGGAGACACTTGGGGCCCAGCTGAAGCTACTGCGCTAGTGTCTGCACGGGCGCAGCGGGTCGGGCGCGCGCCCGGCGAGGCAGAGGGCGCACAGCAGCCATAGCCGAGCTGCAGGGGCGCAATGCAGGTGATGGCGATGGTGGTCTTCGGGTAGGAGGCGCATGAGGAGGTGATCAAGGGGTGATGAGGGAAGGAGAGAGAACGTACCTGCTGTTTGCTGGTGATCGGCATTGGTGTTGACGTCACTTACATTGGTCTTCGACTTCGGAGTGATCCAGTCGCTTGAACGTAGATAGGCTAGATAAGCTGAGTAGAGCAGGCTGGGCGCTGAGCGCCAGACAGTAGGAGCAACATTGGATACTGTAACAGTGTTGATGTGAGCAGGAGTGTCGACATTGGCACTAGAGTTCTTTGTATTTTCTCTTATGTGGATGGAATCTTGGTGCATTGTGCTTTCTGCTTGGTACATGACTATCTGGACTACTTTGTGCACTGATTTTGCAACTTGGGTTTCTGTCGATCGCTCTCGCTCAAATTCCTTGCATAACTTGGGGGCAGTCATGAAAACAGTTTGAAAATGCACTTCAGGCAGTCCCGCGAACACAACACACCCCCACGTGACCCCCACGTGACCCCACCTAGGTTGTATACATTCACCACTACCGGCCCTTTTTTTGGGGGGGGGAAGAAGATCAGTCTTTATTAATCATCAAAGCCAGGAAGCGGGCCCAGTAGTAGAGAGAATTCCTCACTACCGGCCCTTTTGCCTCAAGTTCATTTTCAAACTCAAACCCTGACTGGGCCATAGTTTTCTCTTTAAAAAAAAAAGGGGGTAAGTGGGACTTGGACCCGGAACTTCTGCAGCTGCTCCTGCTTTGAAAAATGTACAGAAACTTGCCTTCGACTGCAAATTGAAGACTTTCATGCCCACCTCACTACACTCGACAATGAAATCGAACTTAGGAAAATCAAAAACAAAAACAAAAAAAAAGCAGGTTCAAACCAAAAGAAAAAAAAAGAAACTTGTTACGAGTTCTCCTTCCTCATTATGGCTGCATGGGGGCCAACTTTCAGTCTAAATACAGCGATAATGACCAGGGGGGTTCTCTCCGCGTGAAGACCGGTGGGCATTAAATTACTTCTTTGCTTCCTTTCTTTTTCCTAAGGGCCAGATCCCACTGGCAAAGAGAATTGGAATAAATGGCTGAATCTGGACGTGTTCCACACAGAGATGCAGAAAAGCAGGTCAATCACAATTGTTTGCTCCTCGGCACAAACACGTCCGGATTCAGAGTCTTATTCCAATCCTCTTCACCAGTGGGATCTGGCCCTAAGCCCCTAACTTCTCGTGTTCATCGGTTTCCATTATGATCTGAACTCACTCTGTTCACCAGCAGTTACATGTGTGTACGATTCAGCCACATGACCTGGACGGATATCAAAGTAAAAACCAAGAGCCTAGCTCAGTGGGTACACCCATGAACTGTTGAAATACAGACAGACCCGAGTTCGAATCCAGATGAAGGTACTTGATGAGGAAAACCAAATATTTCTGAATTGCCTGGGCCCGGTCAGCTCAATGATGATATCTCAAGGCCGTCGCCCTTGGGGGAAAAAATAAAATAAAAATAATAATAATAATAATAATAATAAATCCAAACCTCAATTTATTCCAAAACATCAATTGCAAGAGGCCGGGGACCTCACAATTCAATGCTTTTTTTTAATATAATATTCTTATATAATATTTCTGCAACACGGATTTCACAAGCGTCGGACGGCATTCGCTGAAAAGAGGGTACAAAAAAAAAAAATAAAGACGGTTCTATGCTTTATCAGTTTAATATTGTATCTGATCCGTGGTCCATAAATTAAATAAAATAAAATAATAAATAAATAAATAAATAAACTTGCGTTCTGAAGCAGGAAAAACAGTACGGTAAGGCAAGTGTTGAGAAGATTCGATGTTCGAGAGAAGGTAAATGGCATGAATGAAAGAGAATGACGAAGAGAGAAACCAATTTGAGGTGGGTCGAGTACTAGTTGGCGGCCGAGGGGTTCGGGAACAGGTGTTGGTGGTGGGGGGAGCGAGTGACGGAGGTTTGGAGGAGGGGGAGGCAGGGGGGAAACGGGGAGAGGCGCGAAGGCTTGCAGGAGGGGGAGATAGGGGAAAAACAGGGAGAGGAACGAGGGGTCAGATTGAGCCGCACAAGGGGCGAGAGCAAGAATGCTAAATGTGTGGATGGAGAGAGAGAGAGAGAGAGAGAGAGAGAGAGAGAGAGAGAGAGAGAGAGAGAGAGAGAGAGAGAGAGAGAGAGAGAAATGGACCTTGATGGGGAAACGGACTAAGTAACAACTTGAAGGGAGGAGGCAAGTTGCGATAAATCTCCCATTCCTGGAAATCCGAAGGATCTCCCAATCCGCGGAGGAGGAGGAGGAAGAACAAAAGAAGCAGCACGGTAAAGAGGAGGAAGAGAATATCAACGAAGACGATGACGGCACCAAAAGCCGCAAAATCGACAAGAAGGGCAATATGTAGGTGATGATGACATTAACAATAACGCGGATGACACTGGGAGGGTACCGTCTTTGAGGCGGGGATGGGTGGAGAAGAAAGAAGAGGGTAGGTAAAGGGGGGGAGAACGAGGAGGATAGGGAAGGGGGAGGGAAGCACACGAGCGAAAATACACGAGAGACAAAGGCAGAGAAGCGCGCTAAGAGGGCAAAATTATGATTATACAAAATCGTAGCCCTGGCCATTCCTCGCCAGGCCCGGAAGAAAATATAGATCAGCATCGGTGTCATATAGCAAAAGAATTCAGATACCAATCACTGAGAGAGAGAGAGAGAGAGAGAGAGAGAGAGAGAGAGAGAGAGAGAGAGAGAGAGAGAGAGGAGAGTCCACAGGTCAGAGGCAAATTGGGAGGACGGGTACGTCGAGGAGGAAGCCAGCGGGGAGAGGAGGATGGAAGAACGGAGAGGCGGCAGAGGAGGATGGAAGAACGGAGAGGCGGCAGAGGAAGATGGAAGAACGGAGAAATCTGCAGATTCCCAACTCTAAACTTATGATCTAAAACCAGATCTCCTTTCCCTGGTCGTTCTGGAGAAATCGAGTGCATCCTCCTGCAGAGTTGGAGCGTAGGCATCGCCATTTTCTACTTTCTCGTGTCGCAAAGGTGCCGACAGCACTGACACGTTCAGGTTAGAGCGTTCCCCCCCTTCCCTGTTCCCTCCTCTCGCATTCCCCTTCGATATTGTTTACGTTCAAGTGATAACATCTCTCTCTCTCTCTCTCTCTCTCTCTCTCTCTCTCTCTCTCTCTCTCTCTGCCCTGTCTCTTATACACATCTAGATGTGTATAAGAGACAGATATCGGTCCATGCACTATTCTTTCACCCACCGGACCTAATCATGATTGTCCGATGGACTTCAAATTGAAGCTCCCTGATTCCATGTACCGCACTAACTTACATGACGTGTTCCATGTATCTCTTTTGCGCCCCTTCAGACGGTCTCCTCCCGAGTTCCACGGTCGACCTTACCCTCGCCCCTCTCCC
>BFEA01000031.1:1102326-1114511 GCA_003427395.1 Chara braunii
CCGTTTCAGAGCTGTCTCTTATACACATCTAGATGTGTATAAGAGACAGCCCTTTCTCACCCCCACCCCCTCCATTCCCACCACCCATCATCATCTTCTTCTTCTTCCTCCTCCTTGCCCACCCTTTCTCACCCCCTGCTTCCTCCTCCCCCTCTTCCTCCTCCCCGTTCTTCTTCCTCCTCCCCCCCTCTCCTTCTTCCTCCTCCCCTCACCCCACCCCCCACAAGCTGACTTTTTTATTGCAGATTCGGGGTCCTCTGGGGCAGCGCAGCAAAACCCCACCTTCGGGGAAAAAACAAAAAATCCCCGCTGGGTTTCCGGACCACCTGGATTTCCTGGGCGGATCCCACCGGGCCCGCCCGGCCTGGAGCCGGACGGCGCCCCAGCCTAGCCAAATACAACTATAATAACCGGGCGTTCCCGTCGGGTGAAGTCAGTAGTGGGCTTTCAAGATGACATCTCACTGAATCACTCCCTCTACTCCGTACACGGACATGGGGATAGGGAGGTCTGCAGCAGTGACCACCCGGTCATCCTTCCTTGTATCCAGTCCCTTTGCCACAATGGCCCTTCAGGCCAGCGGAATAGTCTCCAGTTGTTTGTACCTTTTTTGGGCGTCCCTCACGTCGGGAAGGATGAGACTTGAGCTGCGCTTCGTATCTCCATGAGGCTGTCTGTGTCCCACATATCTCCTATGGTGAAGACATCCTTCTCACCCAAGTGAGCCAGTGTGAGTCCTTGTGCCGTAAAGGGTACCCGAAGATCGCTCGTCCTCATATCTTTTGCCACCTGATGGCTGGCCGGCTGCTGACTGGGCTTCAGATTTCCATGAGGCTGTGTCCCATGCATCTCCTCTGGTGAAGGCGACCTCACCCAAGTGAGCCAACGCAAGTCCTTGTGCAATGAGAAAGGTTATTGAAGATGGGCCATCTCCATATCTCGTAACACCTGATGGCTGGCTGGCTGCTGTTTGGCAAGGCCATTCTTCCTTCCACGGCGTAATAAGGAATTTCAGAGGGAGTCGCACTTCGGATCCCATCTCACCTGGTTCTCACCGCGTCTGTCTCTTTCTTGCATTTTTTAGGGCAACAAGTAGAGGGCAACAAATAGACCATTCTTTATTGGCCACCCATTGGAGAGCCCCTGATGGCAGACTGCTGTTTGGCAAGGCCGTTCTTTCTCCGGAGACGCAATAAGGAAGTCCAGAGGGTTTCGCACTTCACATCCCATCTCACCTGGTTCTCACGGCGTCCATCTCTTTCTTGTGTTTTTGAAGGCAAAGAATAGACCATTCTTTACTGCCGCCCAGTGGAGAGGGTGGAGCGGATTCTGCAGAGTTAAACCGCCAGTACACAGCCCCAGCCCTACTGCAAAACAAACTAGTAGCCTAAAAAAAATTTGTAGGCTTGGCCAACCAGCCAAAAAAGAGAAAAAGTGAGCTGCTGGCGGTTCGGAAATCCTTGGCAAGGGGCCAGCAGGCCCGGGTGTATTGGTGGTTTAAGGAAGGGGCTGGGTTCTGAACAGTCCCCTAAGACCCAGGATAATCGAGTACGGAACTCAGGGACTATCGTTGGCCATCAACGGTCCCATGAGACACTATTTATCCAGTCCGTGGGATTATAGCCAAGACTTTGAAAGTCGACACATCTAGCTCTGAGTCACCGTTAGGATCAATTATACCCAATCCACTTTCTGCTGTACCTAGGTGTCCTCGTCCGATGAGACCCTATTTATGCAGTCCGTGGGATTATGGTATTTATTCCAGAGGTAGGCCCCTAGTCCCTGTTCTACACTTGCTAGTTGTTTTGGTTCAAACCACCCCCCCAACAGCAGCCCCTGCACTGTTCATTCGTCTCCTTCCCTGCCCGCGTACAGGTTCCGAGGGGAAGGGTACCACAGCTATTTTTCGTCACGGCGGCACTGTTAGATTTGACGCTCGGGGAAATGCTACTTTCGGTTCGCCAAACTAGGTCCGGACGAAGTGGTGGTTTGCAGGGTCGCACAGTAAACTCGCACCAGATCGAAGCTAGGATCGCATTGTTGATGGCTATAGTGCGCTGCCCACTAGTGATGTGCACAGCCCGTTCCATTCATTTCATCATGCATTCGAATGTCTTGTCCACCAATACATCCCCATGATCAATGGGGAGTCCCACTGCTGACCCTGTTTGCCCGGACGAGTTCGGCGCAAAATGGCAGGCCGGTAGCTCCGACCAGACACATCACGAGCCCTGCCGCATCGCAGAACATGGCTGGGAAAAGTACTGTGGGTTTAAATCAACGGTACACCCGGGCCTGCAGGTGCACATCACTGCGTGCCAGTCTTTTCCAACCCGCCAGCAGCGCAATGTTTCTTCTTTTCTAGCTGGCGCCGCCAGCCATTGCGGTCCAGTAGGCCAAGCCTCCGAAATTTTTGTAGGTGACGAGTTTTCTTTCCAGCAAGGCTGGGGCTGTGTACTGCAGGTTTAAGAGCAAAAAATCTAGAAAACACTAGAAATATGTCAACAAAAGATCGCCATGTTCCTTTCCTAGCGAGTTGGACAAGCACCTATGATTTCCATAAAGCTTTGCATGATTTTCTTGTACTACATTCAGATTTGACTTTGTCTCCAGATTTCCAATACGCTACCAGATCTGGTCCAGATTTCCAATACGTTACCACCTCTGGCAACAAAGTCGACGCTGATCTGCAACCACGCCGCCAACCGCATTGAATTCAAATCAAATTTATCAAACCCTTTTCGCTGGCCCAAGTTGACATTTCAATCGAGTCGCAGTCGCCAAAGAATTCACATTCAATACAGTCAAAGATGAAGCAAGGCTTAGCAAGCAAATGGTAGGAATTCCCCGTACTCAAATCAACAGCAGTCAAAGATGAAGCTCAGCAAGCAAACGGTGGAGGTGGCAGGCTTAGCAAGCAAATGGTAGGAATTGCCCGTGCTGGAATCAACAGCAGATTCGCAATGACTTTTCGCACGTAGATCCATACCCCTCTTGTGCACAGGTGGGCAAGCTCAAGCAATTGAATGGGGGAGCTGGTGGTGGTATTGACCTGTCATCCCCGTGTACGGATTAGAAGGAACACAGATGGAGGGGGATGGATACAAGCAACCAGGAGAAGAGTGCCCAGCCCATGTGGCTGATTGGTACACAAACATGTCACTGTCGATAAACGTGTCATGAGATCGAAGCTTGGAGGAAGCTGAGGAATACATCAATGCTAGGGAATACTCCTTGTCCATTCTTTCCAGGAGAGCAGAGTCCAGGTGACCAGGGGGCTAGCTCAGTTGGTAAGGCACGCAAGTGCCAGTCAGGAGGTCTGGGGTTCAATCCCCATTAGCCTCATGTACCTTCCTGGGCAAGCTTGGCACCCGCCAATTAGAGATATGGAGTTGGTCCCCCCACGTGGCATTGAGCAGAGTGTGTTGATGTTCAGTGGGGGAGGGGACCAGAGGGGAGTCACAGTGACTGGCCCATCGAAGAAGCTCGGTCCTGATGCTACCGGCTGACCCCTGGGTATCGCCCACCTGATGTAGCAGGTATCGCACCTGCTGGTGGGTGCAGCTCCCGCATGTTCCCTCGTCGGACGCTTGAGCACGGATGTGGCTGCTTCAGGGTTCCCGTTATACTATAATGACAAAAGGTCGTCCTGTCCAGATTCGACAGGTAATTGAATTGGTCGGGCTTAAAGAATTAGCCTTTGAAGTTTGAAGTTTGAATTTAAAAAAAAAAGAAAAAAAAAAGACGGAGCGACCTCTTGGCTATTAACCAGGGAGCTTGATGTCTGAGCTGGGAAAGCAGAAGGTAGGATATACCCATCCAGCCACAGCGAAACACAGAACTCGCTGCCCATCCAATTCCAAGAAAAAACGACAAGCAGGACATATAACAGGCACACACACACACACACACACACACACACAAAAAAAAAAAAAAAAAAAAAAAAAAAAAAAAAAAAAAAAAAGAACAACAGGCACACAATCAAGATCCATCCAATTGAGCAGAGATCCATCTATCCATCCGTCCAATGACAGCGAACAACTGAGACCCTGCCATCTGACAACAGCAAACAATTGAAGCGGGACAAACAGATGAGCAGCAGCAATCACCCGAAACATTTCATCTGACAATGGAGGAACAGAACACTGATGACTGACTTATTGTAGAATACCATAACAGCCTCCGTTTTTTTTTTTTTTTTTTTTTTTTTTTTCACCTGCCATCTCGCGTGAAAGAATCAACGGTTGGAATTGATCCATCTGTGCCTGTCAAAGACAGGATGATCATTTTCTGCTTGCCCCAGCCGGTACTCGTTCAACTTTGCTGAGTCGCAAGAAGATCTCATTCACTGGTTATATGTCAGCGAATGCTCATCTCAATTCATATCAACACACAGCAGCCGCAGATACCAGGGTGTATATAAACATCAGGAGGCAAGAGATCTGGTGCTATGCTGCACAAGCGTGAAAGCTCGGGGCTTTTGTACACTTGGAGAGTCATCACTAGGTCATGGGCTCGTGTGCAATAGGATTACCGACTCTGTGCTTGTGGTCCCCACAGAAAGATCAAGAGTGGCAATAGCAGAGGCCATGTGAAGCTCGCCACTGAGCCAATCAACCTAGCCTCATCTTTTGTCCGAATTAACAGAATTTTCGAAGGTCTCTCCAAGAGGAAAGTTTTGTGTATGAATGACAACATCACCTACCCTTCCGCGTCGCAATCGTGTGCCTTTCGGATTCACGGTATCGGGATCGGTTATAATAGGTTCTTCCTCGTTGATGCCTTCCAAGCTTCTGCTAGTTCTGCTGTTCCCTCTGGACTGTGCGGCCGAATCGTACATAAGGGTGGCTGATGAAGATGTCAATGTCAACCCTCTTGCAACCCGTGCAACATTCATCGGTAGCGCCATTGACCCTGAGTCATCCTCGGGGTCGAGAAGTATACCCGCGGCCCGTTTCGCTTCCCTCAGCGCTTCCCTATGCTTCTGTTCGCGCTTCTTCTTCCGTCTCCATGCCGCCTGGATTGTGCACGCCGCCCACATCTGCCATTGCTGAGAATAACATCGTAGGGTGTGCTGGATCTCTTTCGAGTGCAAACGGCGGAACTGGCTCGCAACATATTTGAGGTCGTCAGCGCTCAGCGAAAACGCCTCCACTTCATCCAAAATGACCACCCGCCGGGAGGACTTCGGCAAGCTGTCATGCTGGCTCTTCGGCTCGAGCGCCCACGTCAGCAGCTCTTCACCACAGAAATCGCCAGCCCGTAATTGTCTGGTATTCAGAAAACCTGTCCGGCCACCATTCGTTGTAGAGCTCTCCATTCTACCCTTGATGACGAAAACCATGGACTGCACAGGGTCGTCCTCTCGAATCAATACCGTCCCTTCAACAAACATAGCTTGTTGCAGACACAAACATATCGCGTCTTGCAAGTTGCTGTCCATTTTCTCAAACAGGGGGACCTACAGACAAAGCACAGATACGAGAAGAAAGAAACAAAAGCGTGAGACAGAACACCAGCAGCAGTGGTGAACCCAACCAGCATGTGTGGCTGAACAGTACACAACTGTAACTGTTGTGAAACAGATCAGTGGATCGAATCACCCTGGAATCACAGGGGGCTACAATCAGACTGCCGTCTTCCCCCGAACATGACGCATATGCGTTATACAACTTGTACTTCAGATTTTTTTTGAAGTCACAATTTTCGAATACAACGCATGGACTCATTTGTTGTAGGAAAGGAAATGCACCCAGACTGCGTCAGGACTAGTCTGCGTACCTGAGACTCGCCCTCCTACCACCACTGGGATTGAGGTCTGGCACAAAGGCAAAAAAAGGGACAGAAGGTGAGGGGACGCTGGACCCGGTTTCCAGCACATGCGTTCCATTCCAAGTTCCAACTCATCTCACAACTTTTCCTACGTTGTTTCACGAGGGATGCTGGGCCCGGTTCTCAGCACGTGTTGAGCCAGCCGATAAAAAAAACACAAACAGCAGGTAGTGTAGAAGTGCTTTTAGGAAGCCGGGCCGGGGAACAGACAGGGACCACCACTGGTGTCCCCCAGTGGCCCTGGCTGGGCCCTGCTTTTTGGAAGGCGGGCCGGGGAACAGACAGGGACCACCACTAGTGTCCCCCAGTGGCCCTGCCTGGGCCCTGGCCTTGGGCCTCAGTTTTCGGAATGCAGGGCAGATAGGGATGGGACGCTGGACCCGTTTACCAGCACCTGTGTTCTCTCTCGAGTCTAGACTCATCTCATGTTTTTTTCTATGATTTTTCACGAGGGACACTGAGCCCGGTTCTCAGCACGTGCTGCTCCCCACGAATATAGATTGAAGCCTGGTTGAAAGAAAAAGAAAATCCGATAGAAAGCAACCTATGCATTGTGCTCGTCTACAATGCATATGCCTTATGTTCGGGGGAAAGACGGTAGGGGCTGCACTGTTTAGATAGTATGATAACAGGGTAGGCTGGTACTCAGCCCCTCAAATTGTCTCTGTGTTTTTTACATACATGGCTGGTTTTAGACACAAACAGGTCGCGTCTAGCAGGTTGAGGGATCTATGAAAGCAAGCACAAAGACGAGAAGAAATCGAATGTATAACGTTCATGAGAACGCGAGATGGAGGAGAGAGAAGGAAATACAGAAAGACCGACCTCAAGTTCCAGGTCATGGCTGACGTTCTCAAACATGCACATTTATAAAATACAGCAAGCACACAGAAGCAAGGAAAGTGTAGAACATTGAGAAGGAAATACGGACTCAGTTTCCAGCTAGAAGTTGTTTTGATTTGTCGTAGACGACTTGTGGTATACTTAGATGCTATTTCCATGTTGAGTAAGACATTAGAAGCGCATCAGGCTCGTCCTTCGGGACATCCGTTAAAATTGGAAAGATACAAAGAAGATTCGCATAGGATGACCCACATAATCAAGCAATGGTCCACACAAAAAAAAAGAGCATCAAGATCACCATAATGTGCTGTTTTTGAAAAAAAACTTTAAAAAAGAAGTTAAAAAAAAAAAAAGACCATGAGGAAGGTCTTGACAATGCCTGGAGACAGCAAGTGTAATGGGCCAAATATCTTGGCCATAGCATGGATGGAGATGGAGTACAGCCACAGAGGGCAAGAAGACAGCAGCAATTGGATACTAGCCCATGCCCGAAAACCTCACAGAACTGCGTTCATTCTTAGGATTAGCCAATTACTGTAGGAAAGAGGGAATCTTTGGTGGCTGTGCGATAAAGAGTCGTTAAAATAGACCGCACTTTGTCATTGAAAAAAAGTTGAAACGAACGTCAACCTTAGTTGGTACACCCCTGACATGTTGAAATACAGACCTGAGTTTAAACTCCGCTGACAACAGATGAGTAAAATAGTTAAAAATACTACAGTAATTCTGAATTACCTAGGGCAGGTCAGTTAGATGATGATATCTCAAGGCCGTCGGCATGAAAAAAAAAAAAAACAAAAAAAAAACAGAAGAATACCCAGTCCTAAAGATAGCAGAGTCCTAAGCAGACCCTTTCCTGCCTTTTGTTCTCACTACAGAGGAGGCTAGTCAGTATGGGATAGGAGCTTTGTTGCAGCAAGATGATGTTAGATAGCACCGCTCTCCGGAATTCACTTCCAAACGGTTACCATGCTGCGGCAAGATGATGTTATGGAGCACCGCTCTTTGAAATTGGTAGACACTTCGAGAAGAGAATAGCAGATTCAACGTAGCAGAGACTACACACTACAAAACATGGTGACATCGCTTAATTGGTAGACACTTCGAAATCTATTCCGATTGCAAGACACACTGTTGGCTTAAAGCACCAGAACATGGGCATGTCGGCCGCGGGCCTGACACCTGGAATTCTGGAAGCACAAAACGAAAATGCGACCGCCGATCCAATTTATCAACGGCAGGCCCATCGTTTGACGTTTCAGCTTCATCGTTGTCTTGTGGCAACAAGTTTCCGACTGCAAGGCTGGGGCCGTGTATTATCGTCTTCACCCGAATAGAACGTCCGGTCATTATAGCCGTATCTGGACTGAAAATTGCACCAGATACGGCTATAATGACCGGTCGTTCTATTCGGGTGACGACAAGCGGAACACCAAATGAGCTGCGCAAGGGCTGGAAGCAACATATGTACGATAGAGGTCAGTGCAGAACGCCTGCCCTCAGAACCATGTGTGACACTTGAATGGATGGTACAACGAAGTCCTCCGGACTTCCATACCTTTGAAGAACTTCCAGCCATGGCGCTTCGAGTCTGCTATGTGATAGTAATTGGCGAGACCGCAGAGAAGTCCGGAGATACGTGACACTAACAAGGGAACACCAAATGAGCTGCGCAAGGGCTGGAAGCCACGTGTCGACCTTTAGACTGTCTGAATCCCAATCAAACTTAGAGATGACCACACACACTCATGAATTCGCACTAAGTAAAAGGACCTAAAGAAGGTCGCTGAGAACGTTAGAAATGCCCAGCTCAAAGATGGTAGAAACAACAAACAAGCATACCAACGGGCCTAGCTCAGTCGATACACTCATGAACTGTTGAAATACAGACCCCAAGTTCAAATCCAGATACAATCAGATGACCAAACCAAAATCTTTCTGAATTACCTAGGGCAACTCAGTCTCAAGGACGGTATCTCAAGGCCGTCGTTGCCCTTTCCAAAAAGAAAAACAAAATAGAAAAGACAAACAAGCATAGCAGACCGTCAAGGTTTACCGTCACGGATCTAGCCTGGGTTAAGTCAAAAGACTTCATCCCCGAAGAAGAAGCAATTTCGCAGAAACTACCACCTGCTTCTAGAAGACCAGTGGCAGTCCTAAATGTGATAGGTGATGCAGTTGGCCCATCATATGTCACTAATGTCCCTCCACACCTGCAAACTTACGCTGTATATCACACCTACCTGCAAACTTACGCTGTATATCACGCCTACCTGCAAACTTACGCTGTATATCACGCCTCCTAGCCACTGAATGTGAACTCGGACAGATCCTTCCCCTCACGTAGATCCATGATTCCACCTGATATGATAATGATCAGAGAGTTTATCAGCAAACACTCAGAACGGGAAGAAAGAAATGGCCTCAACAATAGTACAAAGTACAGTGGCAGGACCTTGAAGAGGATAGAATCCAATAGATGCTTCACTAAGGAAGAGGATCGGGAATAGTCTCCTGTTATTAACAAGCGAGAAGGGGTATTCGAATTGGAGGGCGTCCAAATTCGGCTGGCAGGACCGAAAGGACTTCGCGCATGTCAGAAGTCCCAGTTCCAAGTCCCAAGGCTCAATGTAACATCGTCCCGACCGGTAGGAGTCCTAGGCCCGTCTGCATGGTAGCCGGAAATAGGTCAGTATGGTAGCACTCTGTAGCCCCAGTTCGTTATTTGTCTGTCAGTCCAAAGTTAGTGAGCAATTGAAATGTCCCGGTCCAGAAGGATCCAAATGAGGGAAACATGGCAAGTAGGGATAATAAGGTCGCCATTAGCAGAATATCAACACAATTTCCATTCATGCCTAACATGGAAGCACTGTCGCTGTCTTCTGTGGGAAGGACAGAGTGACGCTGAGAGACAGAGTAGTGTGGTCCATGGCGCCTGGTGCCATAGCTGATAGTAAGAGCGAGAGCATGGATAAGCAAAGACGTTCAGAGAGTGTGAGCGAGACCTGTGAAAGTAAAATGGCGGGGAAGAGAGAGAGAGAGAGAGAGAGAGAGAGAGAGAGAGAGAGAGAGAGAGAGAGAGAGAGAGAGAGAGAGAGAGAGAGAGAGAGAGAGAGAGAGAGAGAGAGTCCTGAGCATGCACTAGACCGCCGCAGCCACAAGCGTGTGCATACATGAGATTTGTTGTATAAGACATATAAAGACCTACTGTTGATGGCAATGCATTTATATTCTGTTTCTGATTGAAACATAATAGAGAGCACGATATATTAATAGGATGCTGTTTCGATTTCGACTTCATTAACTACAACAAGCACCACTCGTTAACACTTGATTGGAAGTTTCATGCGAAGCTGAGATGGATCCTACACATGGAAGTCGTTGATGCAACCGAGATTCATTTATGTACACCTGCGCGCCCAGCCGCCGTGAACACACGGCACTGTAAGTGGCATACAGTTGAAGATGATGCTATACATTGCAAGAACCACCAAGCTAAAAAAGCACTGCTGCGGTTCTGCTAATTTGCAAAAAAACAACTTGAGGTCCTAGATTGAAATCTTGGTAGCAGCAAAATAATAAAAAGAGCAACAGTGAACATGGACATTTTGGGCAGGTTGTGGGCCCAAAGCCCTCTGCCCAAACGATGACCCTATTTACTACTTACTATTTAGTGTTTTCAAATTTTCAATGCTAACTGTGATGGGCGAATGAGATGGGGCGATGACCGTATATGCCATGTGGAAAAGCCCATGATAGAAGTTAATCTCACCTTCCGAATAAGATCAATAGCAAGATGCCGTTTGATATCTCGCCGCAGATCCCATGGTAATTTCTCGAGCAACAGCCCCTCATTCACACCCCTTGTGGCGGCCCACTTGAACGACTCGTACCGCCTCACGCGCTCACGAAGGTCCTTCGGCAGTCGGCGATGTCGCATCCAGTACTCCGTGTCTCTTCTGCTTGTCCTCATCTCCTCCAACCTGGTTGTCAGAGACATCCAATATGTCTGCAAGAAGCAAATTAAAGAGGCGGATAAGAAGAAGATAGGAGGAGGGGAAGATATCGAGTAACGTGAACGATCAAGATGGAAGCACAGCATCAGAGAGGATGGATGCTAGACAACACTGCGACTAATGTCTGTTAGCGAGGTACACAGTTCCATATTTCCTAAAGATGCAGAAAGATCGTAGGCTGAGGTAGCTCATTTTTTTTTTTAACTTTCGCCGTCCACAATTCGTATAACGTACAAGAGGACAGGGTGTGACACTGCTTGCAACAAGGACAAATGGAGTGCACATTCGAAACTCGTTAGTCCTCTTCTTCGCACAAACTTATCTACGCCACTGAGCTACCACATGAACATATCTGTCTCACCCGCTCATTATCGCTGCATCTGGACTGGGAGTTGAGCCAAACACAGCTATAATGACCGGGCGTTCTATTTGGGTGAGAAGACGGTAGGCTGGTCGACAAGTACGTGGGGTGCCAACCTCATACTATACTGAACATGCGCAGGGGAAGTTGAGGCCCGACAGAATCAAACCCGCAACCTCACCATCGCAACGCCAGAGCCCTAACCCACTGCGCTACCACGCGTGTCCTAGTTATTGTTCTTATTGTCTGTCATAGACCTTGATGTTGATGTTGGTGGTGGAGGTGGAGGTGGAGGTGGAGGTGGTGGTGGCGGTAACCTTGATGCGGGACTGGTTTGTGCTTTCTTTGCAGTTCCAGTGGAACTTCACATGTTGGACCACAACCGACTGAATTGCAATGGGATTATAATGACCGGTCCAAAGTTTCCTGGGCGGACATCATGTTCACCGTTACTAATCACTATCAAATCCTCAAATGATCACTGCCACTGGCATTGCCATCATTGTCACCCGTCATCATCATCATCGTAATCATTACCATCATCATCATCATCTTTCTTACTAAACTCGTCATCATCGTCAAGTTCCCATTACACTCGTCATCATCATCATCATTTGTGATTAAAAAAATCGTCATTATCATTTCTCATCGAGCTCATCACTATCATTGTTTTCCTGGGTTCCTCCCTCCTAGCTCAAAAAGCGACTAAGGAGTACATGATACATATTCTCGCCACTCTCCAAACCAAGAGCATTCAACCCATGACTAAGGTGAAACGACCCGTACGAGAGATTTTCCTGGATCCATTTACAGGATTACAGATGGCGGGCTTATTCCACACCACTGGGGCATATCATTCAACGTGAAAGATTACATCCACCCAAACAATGGCAGACTGCATAACTGGAAGGGTTAGCGCAACTGTGTTTGACGTCGGTTTCCAAAGCTTCTTGGTGACTCCCTTTAGCGACATTTTCGGTCTATTGTTTCTATGTTACTCGGATGGACTGTTACCGCTTTGCTGGCAAACAAGAATATGATGGGTGATGCATTTCAGGTGGTGCGAGCTCACTGGTTTAATCTCTCTCTCTCTCTCTCTCTCTCTCTCTCTCTCTCTCTCTCTCTCTCTCTCT
>BFEA01000031.1:1117613-1129538 GCA_003427395.1 Chara braunii
ACACACACATAAGGAGATACATACCTGACATTGCGGAGTCCCCACCAGAGGGAGTAGACATACTTCTCCAACAACAGCCCATGCATAATGGTTTCAATGGCTTCTTCATATATTCCGAAATTGAACTCGTCTGAGCCTGCATGGCAACTATCTTTTGCCACCGTGAGTTCTATCCCTGCACTTCTGGTCTGCTGCAAACAGTCCAGGTTTTTGACATTACACGCCGGGAGTTTGCAGTGCTGACGCCAACAGGTGTCCATCCGCTCCACACTCAACATGTACCATGACGCACCTGCAATCTGTATCACCAAAGCAAAACATAACACATACAAATGTACAATGGCGATGTGACCTTACACCACACTTCAACAAGATTGATTACAAAACAAGTCCAACGTGAGTACCCATGTCGCATGACCTTGCTGCCGTGCAGAGGGGTACAAAATATACATGAAGGCAGACGTGAAGACGCTGACCTAGGGTATGCCTGAGGTTCAGATCTGAAGCAGCTGGCGTCAGAAACCTCAATATATTGCACATAAAGAAACAGTGAGAAACGCAGAAGTGCTAAGTTGGGTGTACTCCAAAACAAAGGGCGACAGACAAGATTACATGTCTTATACCACAGAAACAGCGAGAAGCAGTTGCGGGCATGCTGGGGCCTTCGACACCAGGTCTGGGGGCCTGGACCTCTCTTCGGCAAGCTCCCTCCTGCCTACCCCCTTCAGAAGGGCTTCGACAGCCAAGATAGCATCAGCCATCATGAGGCCTCTGTGTGAGTGAGTCCCCAGACAGGCGTCTGTATGTTTTCTCTGTCCTGAGTTCTTGTGATTCGGTTTGCTTTGTTTCCCATTGCCACATACTCTTTTGCTGTCATACGGTTTTGTCCCAGGCCAGTTGTTTTGTCCTGGTCTAAGTCTTTGTCCAGACAGGCCTAGGTTCATCTTTATCGGACGAACTCTGGCAAATGCCATTCAGCATTTTGGCACAGCTTGTCTGTTTGTGGCCGGGCCTGCGTCCATCCTTTTGTGCCCCGGGCAGGCCCTGTTGCTAAGACAGCAAGAGAGGGCTCGGAGTTTGGTAGGCCTAGTAATTCAGGCTGACCGAGTCGTGAAATCAGACTGCACCCCAAACTTGCTTTCAGCATGCATACACACGGACTGATGGCAGAACCAAACTCTTTCAACTCAGAATCACCAATGAACTTGTACTTAAACTCAGTCCAAGTCAACTGTACAACTTGCGGCTATGGCTGTGGAACACTGTATCCAGCACCAGCCTCACTCTCCCTCATGCACGCATGTACGAGGATTTACCCTGAATGCCCACGCTACTCATACGCACACACTCTGTACACTCTGTCTGTGCCCGCATATGGGCGGCTGTGGCCACCGTCGTCTTCCTCCTCCTAGCTACGGCCATCGTCTCCTTCCTCCTGGTCAGCTATGGTCGTCGTCTTCCTCACTGCCCACTTCAGCTCCGGGCACCTGCAGACCTCCACGCACAAGTCACCAAGACAGTGCTTCCGCATGGCTTACAGGCAAATGAATGAATTGGCCGGTCACTGCTCCTTTATTTATACTTCAGCTGATGCCCTGCCCTGCTCCCAAACGTGTGGGCCTGCTGGGCCAAAACGTGTGTAGTGCCTTCTGGAATGTGCAGCCCTTCACCACTTGCCCACTTGCCTGATACTTGCTGACTGACAGGCCTACGACCTTCTAGACTCTACCACCACTGCCTACGGACTGGGCTGACCCTTAGACCTTCAAAGAGACAGGAAGAGATTTCCAGACGGGCCCTAAGTAAGTTTAATGGTAACATACTAACCTACTAACACGAAGGTCTGTGGATYRAGTCCTGGCAGCTAACGACCAGACCTACTAACTAACCTACGGGTTTTAGGGACAGGTCACGGGTTCAAAACTCACTCAGAACACGGGGTCAATGTACAGGGTTTAGGTACAGGTCTAGGGATCGAATCTCAGTGTCTGCAACAGTCGGGTCAACTGGGTGAATCTCAGTGTCTGCAACAGTCGGGTCAACTGGGTGAAACCGTTTCAGTAGTACCAAGTAGTTCCATTCATTCGTGTGCCTCCAGGTTGAAAGAGAGTCATAGAGCTGCCTAGCAGTAGAGGAGGTAGAGTAGCACTCAGTAGAGTCAGGAAAGGTTGGGGAGTCCACTCACCTGGTGCCAGCCACTGGAAAAAGCATGACTCAAGGCTCTGCTTTTTCAAACAACAGCTGGTACCATCCTCATGGTGGATTGTTTGAGGCATACCGACAGGGAGGAGACTGAGGCCGCAGAGAGATTGTTATCATTTGGCGCTGCAATCCCTTGGCTATTCCTCTTCTTCTTCTTCTTCTTCTTCTTCTTCTTCTTCTTCTCTTTCTTCTGCATCATCCTAACTCCATTTCCCATCTCACATCTCGTTGCTGTATGATTATAGCAGGGTTGTCTGGATCTGGGTAATATTGTCATTTTGCTGCGTTGTCAGGTCAGTCCATATCTGGTTTGAGTGTTCCTACTCAACATGCTGGTGATCACTGCACCTTGCATTGCCACAGATTCATACTGGGCATGCTACCCTCTCCTCAGACTCCCCCGTCCCTCATTTCCCCAACAATCTCTCAGGAAGATGTCTAGATGGCTCTCTCCACAGCACAGAGAAAATATCCCCACCATAACTAGAAATGTCAGCAATCATTCCTACAATCATGTGGCTACGCACGCACAAACTCGAAAAAAGAAAAACATGTTTATGCTCTCTCTCTCTCTCTCTCTCTCTCCAAAGGTCGGGCAGATGCAGGGCACCGTTTGGAAATGAGGCGGTGGAGTTGGGGCGGTGGAGATGATGTGGGTGGGCAGGGGGAGACGGTGGAGGTGGCAGGCGGAGGGGCGGAGGACAGAGGTCGGGCATGTCAAGTGAAGGGAGCACGGCATGAGGAAGGAGGCTGAGCATGTCAGGCCGAAGGTGGCAGGATGGATGGGCGGGTGATGTCAGAAGGTGTCAGGCGCAGGGAGGACGGGCGAGCGAATGGTGGAAGGGAGGACAGGCCGGATAGAGGGAGGAATTGGGAAGGGATGGAAGAGGTCGGGTGGAGGTAGGGAGTGCTGCAGCAGTCCGTGCAAGTTCCCCAAGGAGGGAGGGCACAGGGCTGCTCGACTAACGGCAGGAATAGGGCAGCAGCAGCGTGCCAGTCGAGAGGAGGGAGAGCGGGCAGCAACGAGGGAAGACAAGCAGCTGCTTGACAGGCAGCAAGCTACTTGGAAACGTCCGGTGGCAGCTAGGTCCTCACTTCACTACAGAACATTTGTCCCTGGCTCCACCACAGAACACTCTAAATGTATTTGTTTCTTGCATCGCTCTGCAGCCGTGGAAGGATCTTTGTGCAGTGCCACTCAGCAAATACAAAAACGACAAAAATTGAGCCGCACCACTTGCCAAATATGAAGACAACAAAAACTATGTAGCATGACGGCTGTCCATGTTCTAAAGGCAATACATCCTCCATTTTGCACATTTTGCGAGCAGTGCTGCAAGCCCTTTAGCATTCTATTTTCCTTTCTAGGGCAACGGCCTTGAGATATCATCACAGAATTGTGTTAGTGTCTTCTTTTCTGTTTGTTTTTTTTGAGGTTGGAATCATCGTCCCGCCGCTATAGATTTCCCCAATATCTGAATTTCACTGGAGCCAGCGCAGCCAATTAGAGATTAGCGTGGCCCGCTTTTCCAGTCGCATCTTTTGGGGCACCGTCAATAGAAGGCGGGAAGCCCACTGCTTGTCGGACAGCCCGTTTTGCAGATCGGCAGAATCCGGTTGCGATGAGTTGTGACACAGCAGTACACCCAACTGGAGGTACTATAATAGAATGTAGAAGATAACAAATCGAGACATCCTTCAATGCAAGCGGGCACAAGGAGAGAGGAGAGAAGGAGACAGAAGGAGATACAAGGAGTCACTCTCTTGCTGTCAACCAAACAAATGACACCAAATACTTGACCAATCATGGAGACGCTGGGACTATGGCCATGCTGATGAAGAATGAAGATGGTGATGAAGCACTCAAGCCAACACCTACAGAGTAGTCCCTCAAGGGTTATCAAAATAGGACCTGGTTTCTTAAGAACAGTTCCAATGGACTGCCATCGTCAACAACGGCAGCCAGCTCTTATTAGCATGAGGAAGAAGCAGAGGAGAAGCAGAGGAAGAAGCAGAGGAAGAAGCAGAGGAAGAAGCAGAGGAAGAAGCAGAGAAGAAAAAGGAGAAGCGCGAAGAAGAAGCACTCACATGGCTTGCAAGAAGAAGCGCCAGCAGATTCACTCCTATTCCAGCCCATGTGTGTTCAAATACGGTTCCAGATGAGCTTCGCAGCTTTCCAGCCAGGTGCACAATGCAGTAAAGACGGGGGATGTACTGGAAAAGCACCAGTATCCTTAGGATATTCTTCAACCTGTTTGCAGGATTACCAAGGACACGCGGAATCACAAACCACAAGACAATCTATGGCCCAGGAATTCAACATGTACCCCCAGATGAATACCAGCCGTGCAGTACCCACGTACAGCCTCAGAACCTGCTCCCACGACAAGAAAAGGTTATATGGTCAAAGTCACACCCCCACACCCAAGAGCCAAATTCATACCCACCCACATGCAGAGAAAGAAGATCTTAGAACCATACAATAATGCATTACCCCCCGCCACACAAGCAGAGACACGTGCACAAACACACACATATATATATATAGTCAAACAGAGCTGCCCGGCAAACCATAGGCAGAGAGGGAGAAGAGATATATTACCAACGCAAGACCTGACAGCAGGAGAATACAGGAAGAAGCACACATGCATGCACAAGGTCAGGATACTTGCATATGAGCCAAATGCACGCATTTGACATGAAAAAGATTCAAGAAGAGAATGGAAAGAAACATGGAAGAATATTCCAAACTCGAAACAAAAAAAAAAAACAAAAAAAACAAGAGACAGGAGCAGCACCGGGCACTGGCTTGATGGTCACTTGTTACGGTGGAGTGCAAGGAGAGGAAGATCCCTGAGCAGAAGTGGGAGACTCTCTCTCTCTCTCTCTCTCTCTCTCTCTCTCTCTCTCTCTCTCTCTCTCACACACACACACACACACACACACACGTTCGCAACTCCGGAACAAAAGCTTGTGACTGTTCCCTCAGTTTGCAACTCTGGAAGAAAAGTGTGTGACTGTGCGATGCCATTTTGTCAGACATTCAGAGACTCATGAGGATGTTCAACATGACAGTCTGCCCAGGATGCATGCCTGCATGCAGGTGTGCAATCTTGTTGTGTGTGTGTTGGGGGGGGGGGGGGGGGGGGGGCATGTGCATGTGCATGTGCACGTGTGCATCTGCATGTGTGTATGACATGCGTGCATGTGTTTGTATAGGTGCATGTGGGTCCGGCCAGGGAGGGGACACAAACAGGTATCCCCGTTCAGCCACAACGTAGCCCAGTACCCAATGTCTGGGAAGTTCGTCTTTTCTTATGGCCGGCGCCGCAGACCGTGGTTGCCAGAAAACCTTTACATTTTTCAGCCGAGAAGTGGGCCTGTTTACTTTCACTCCTGAAGTCCCTTCAGCCAGGCAGTATGATTTCTGGCCGCCTGATCCAAGAGAACAGGCAGCTACAATTAAGGTCGCCCACCTGGCAGGTTTTTTTTTTTTTTTTTTTAATAAGAGAAACAGAGCCCCTCGGGCTCTGGTTCCTTCCATTCTGGGGGAGTGTCACTCCCATTCCTACTCCCCCGACAGGTCACGAAGATCACAACATTTATGCACACACTCTGCTCCCCACCCACCTGGCAGTTTTCTTCGGCCCGGCAGGCCTGTTCTTAGCCTCCCTGAATCTGACACCGTACTTGAGCCAGATTCATAATCCGGTAAGCCCAAGACAGGAGTCAATGAATGAAACAAACTGTTTTTCAAGGGTGGAGCATACAGCTTTGCCCTTCCATTTGCGCCCTACGCCCTCAGCAACCGCTCTTTCTTTTTCGCGCCCGAGGGAGGATTCAGGAGCAGCACAGAGTTCAGTCTGACATCCAACCACGACACAAATCAAGGGGGAGTCGTCACAATGTAAATGCATCGAAGGACGCATGATTCTAAGATATCTAGTGTGCGGCAAACAGAGAATCCGCCACAAAATTACTCAACGAGCAACCCTGACGGCACAATTGAAGATCGGAAAGTCAAGAAAAAAAAACACAGAGCCCAGACTTGGTGTGTGGCGAGGCGCCCCCCGCCAACAAACTTTCGTATATTGGTTATTTGCACCTTTTGGTTGTTTATTTTCATGATTGTTCGCCAATTTCTTTGACTAGGATCTTCATTTTGGATTCATTTTTTACATTGACAACATTCTCCATTGACTATGAAAAAAATTCTCGGCTTTTTCGAAGACTCTTAGGAAGAAAAAAGCTACATGACCTGTGCAATTGCTACAGCGTAGCCTCCATTTAATGAATTTTAAAAAAAAAAAAAAAAAAAAAAATGCGATTATTGTCACTTTGCCATATTTGTGTTAACTCAGTCCAAACTACTTTTTTTTTTTGCAAATCCTTTTCATTCGTTTAGGCAAAATCATTTTTGGTTCACCAAACACTTCTACATTTTCTACTCCAAAATTGAATTCCTCTCCAATTTTCCTGTTTTCTTCCAGTTCATGTTTCAAGCAAATGAATCGAGTTTTCAGCCCTGTTTCAACCACCACCATGTTATCTTGTATTTGCTTCACTGAACATTGTAAAACACTCCCACGTAGACGAGTCAAACACAAAGTCTAGATGAGTCAAACAATTGTATGTGTTTATTATTATTTTATTAATATTTCCATCATACATACACGTATAGTCAAACAGAACTGCCCGGTAAACCAACCGTAGGCAGAGAGGGAGGCAGAAGAGGACAACAAACGAGGGGATGTGACAAACTGTTTCGTTGGAGTTTCATCAACTCATCAGGAGGCTGAACCCTCCACAGTCTGCAGAATCCCCTACATGATTACACTGTAAGTGATAATCCAGCTTAACCCAGGGGGTTGCGGTTAAGCATCAATGACTACCCGACAACTGATACCCCTCTGAGGTGGTGGGGACCACCAACCATTGCCTGTGACGAAAATCAAAGCAGATTATCATTCGCCCACACCAGATGCCCCGGTTGTGGTTAAGCATCAAAGACTGCCCGACAACTCATACCCCTCTGAGGTGGTGGGGACCACCAACCACTGCCCTCAAGGTACAGGTGACAAAAATCAAAGCAGGCTATCACTCGCCCACACCCGACGGAAAACTCTACAGACTGCAGGCTCACACCCCATCACAGGCCAGCAAAACACCCACGAAACAAAAAAAAAAGGTCTGTCACAGCCAGAAAATACACTCCAGCCACGCCGCTGGCACTAGAGGCACAGCGTGGCCGCGTAGTAATGCCCCTAACCATTAATTATATGCAACTATCATAATTATACAACATAGAGATTAGATATGAGATCCTTCCGCCAAACGGAAGGAAGCGCGAGTGTGTTTTTTTATGGTGTAGCATTTTATTCTGACTTGCCGGTGGAATAGGAACCGGACTGATGCTCCCCAGAATGGAAATGGAGCCAGGGCCATAAGGACCTGTTTTATGTAAAAAAGAAAAAAGAAAAAAAAAAAAAGAGAAAGAAGATAAGATATGAGATGGGAAAAGGATGTTCACCTGAGGGAGTGGCAACACTGCCAACAAGTCGATAATGAAGCTGCCCTTGAGATAGTGCATTGCAACAGCCCAGCGGTCCGTGACAAGTTCTCCACGTCCAAAGACTCGCGAGCACGGTTTCACATAGGCGATACGGAACTGAAAGAGCATGTGGAAGAAATACCCACAGTCCAGAATAGTTCGGGCGGCGGTCAAAGACCATGCAAACCACTCTTGAGTATAAATACACACGAGGTCCAGATTGACGGCCGGCAAGAGGTAGAAGAATGGATCCAGGTAGACAGACACTAGAGCCAGACAGATGAAGCCACGTGTCCATCTCTGAACCACTTTGCTTGACGGATCGCGGATCCGGAAGATTCCCTTCTCATCCTCGTCGTCAAATCTTGACTGAAATTTCGCTCCGCCCGATTGTCCTGCCGGTTTCAATCGGCAGTATGCGTGGCAGTTGGAATCCCACGGGTCTGTCCCACTCATACTCTTCTTCCTCTTCGTTCCTCCCATTCCCGAGCCATCATCGACCTCCACAGCGGAGGTCCCTCCTCCCAGACACGACTTCGAATTCACTGCCATCGCGCTGAAACTCCTCCCCACGACACCTGTCCTTACGTTCTCCTACGATGGCTACGTAATCAACTTCTAAAACAAGTTTTCAAACCATGTCACAGCAGTCAGTACCAGGTACCTTCACTCCAAACTAGTACAAATCAAAACTCCACTCCAACCGAGTGTGTCCAGTTTAGGTCCTCAGAAGAAGCCTCCATGTACTGAAAATCGAAGAAACATAGAAAAACGAACCGTGCACACGATGATTGTCACCACACCATTGCACCATCTCCATCTCGATTCGATCACAAAGTACAAGGCATATAGCCTGAAAAAATCTGCATCTCTCCTACACACAGCAGGCAGATAGATCCCAATTCTACAAAAAACTATATAATATGAGAACTGTCCCCTCTCAGCTGTGAGGGAGGGTGCAAGCAAACGAACCCTTCTCCTGCCGCTACAAACCTTGCAAGTTATTTTTTCCCCTTCAACAAGATCATAGTAGAACTGCAATCTGCTGTTTGCTACCACGCAGCCTCCCAAACTCTTGTTTCCTCAACGGCCTGGCCATAAAAATAGCCTACCTCCACATGTGCACATATATTGCAGCAGGTCTATTCTCTGGAATCGACCCGATGAGAGAGTACAAATCAGAACAGCCCCCATAGCACCCACAAAACCCCCTTCAGTGCTATGGTTGGCCATATATCAAACCACACACACGAGTCCATGCCAGTGTCCCGTCTTCCCAACCCCGTTTTTTTGCTGCACTGCCTGCGCACCAAAAACAGTGAAGTGGAAGAGACTCAAAAAATATATATTTCTTCTGTCTGGCGGCCCCAGCCTGTTCCTTCCAGTCCGCCCCGGTCGGCAGCTATGTGGCTGGTTTAACTTCGCAATCCGAACAAAATAGCTCCCAAAGGCGCTACTGTTCTTTTTTAATGGTGTGTGTGGACACCCTGCAAACACACACACACACACAGGACAGGAACGCCTGTTGCCCCGTTTATTCCGAGCACTCGCTGCAACTGGAGTTTATTCCGCAAACTCACTGCAAGGCGGCTCGATTCTTTATTCTTTTCTCCCCAAATTGTGCAAAACAAAGACTCCGACACTTCCCATCATCCACAGACGTAAGACGTACAACCTTTGGGCAGTAACTACCAGAAAAAGCGGGACCGCTCCTCATTGGTGTCATCTGATGACGTGTCCTCCTCTGTAGAGCCAAAATCTGTGCAGATCTGAAATTGTGCCGCGCTTCACGATCTCTCCACAACCATAATCAGCGACCCCTATGAGATCATAAAGCCAACCTTTTACATAAGCAGCACTACAAAATAAAAGAGAGTGCAGCCTCTGTCAACTGCACAGACATTCTCGCAGGTTTCAAAACGGGACGAAGTCTAACAGAGTCGAAAAAAATGCCTCCGGACCGATTTGATCATCCAATCGAATGCTCAAAAAAAAAAAAAAAAGGCTCAAAAATATCACTGGATATAAAAAAAAATCAGCATGTTACACTGTCGAATGCTCAAAAAAAAAAAAAAAAAAAATGCTGTTTTGGTGCCAAAAAACCGCATGACACTTCGACAAAGCTCCAGAACCACAGGATAAGCTACTACTCACTGGACTCCCTCACAAGGGACAGTCGAACCTCCCACCAGAAGTCCATGTCCCTCTGTTCTGGCGCCAAAACCCCTCATTACACTTCGACAAAGCACGAATACCACTGGATAAGCTTACTCACCGAACTCACTCACAAGGGACAACCTCCCACCAGAAGTCCATGTCCCTCTGTTTTGGCGCCAAAAMCCCTCATTACACTTCGACAAAGCACGAATACCACTGGATAAGCTTACTCACCGAACTCACTCACAAGGGACAACCGCCCACCAGAAGTCCATGTCCCTGTATATTATTTTATTTATCGATTCATTTATCAATACCTCCACTTCCCACAATTAAGCCGCAATTCTGCATCAGCTGCTGCATCTCAACTCCCCTTTCGCTCTTTTCCCTATTAAAAGTCGAAACACTTTATCATCCAATAAACCCTTAAAGCTCTACGACACCTTTAGAATTATCCTTCCACCTCCTGTGATTCTGCAGGCTGCATATTTTGACCGAAGGTAAGGTTTCCCGCCCACCTTTTTGAGCAAACAGTATTTTTTCCAAATTTGCACTGAAGTCTTTAACTGCCACTTCACTGGATTATAAACCAAGAAACGCCTCAACGAATGTATGTGCACACGCCCATTAGCCCATTAGCGCGTGCACACTGCAGGACAAGTTTGCAATTTGGGAAACTACTATCACCCAGTGCCATAGGGATTCATTGGACGTGGTCTAAGATAAAACCAGTAAGGTCACTGCTTCTCCAATCCATGACCGCTGGGGTCGGCTTGGATTCCTGCCATGGCATTGAAAAAGCCATCAAGGACATCAGATAAGAAAAACACAGCGCTGGGACAAAGAAGAAAAACTGGCAATCCTCCTCCTGCCTCCGGGAGGGGGAAAAAAAAAAAAAAAAAAAAGTTTAAAGAACGCACTACAAGGTGGGAACCATGGATGGACAGGACTTCATGCAATTCACTGCATACAGCAGACGCTCATCACCAGAGAGATGGCTACCACACCCAAGAAAGGCAGCAGGCGCGTAAATTACCTGCAATTCACTGCATAGGGAGGTAATGACAATAAATAACAAAATACTGAACTTGAAAAAAAAACGAGTATAAAATACAGTGAGACAAGATTTGAAATGTTGATATGTACAGATCCACAATTGCATAAGTGGATTATGATGCCATTACGCGGAGGTACTTTCTTTGAGGGCGTACTCACACTAGGACTTTCCTGCATGAATCTGACTGCGATTACGGGCCCAAGCATAGGTGCATCTGACTGTACTTACGTCAAGAGCTGAATAGAAAAGGTCCCTAGTATGACTATGCCCTGAGACAAGATTGAAGTATCAAGATGAGCAGGAACTCATGGCCCATAAGGCCATTACGCGGATGTCTCCCAGGTTCAGACGCCGCGTTGTATTCGAGGTGATTGGCATTTGAGAGACTATATTATATATATCTAACCAGTCCGGCTGTTGTATCCCGAAATCTTCTGCCGCACTCCTTATTACCTCTCCGAGCAACGATTAAGCGTTTCGAGCTATAAGTTCGATTGCTCGTCTCTCAGACTTCAACTAATTCATTTTGGTGCCTCTTGGATCTGTGCCATGCCTATCTACTGATAGGTATCAGAAAGCAGACCAACAAGATAAACAGATGGATTGATGGATTGGTTGGTTGATTGATTCAGCCCTGCATTTTAAAGTGGCACAATCCATTCTTTTTTTTTTTTCTTTTTTTTTTTTTGGCACAATCCATTCTAGATCTAAGTTAACAAATTATTTATTCCATTTGATGCTGAAACTTCGTTGGCGATGCCTTCTCTCACTCTCTTCCGAGTTCAGAAAGGCAGTGCCAACAAAGTTTCAGCATCAAAAGGCCGCGCCAACAAAAGTTTCAGCCTCGGTTGCCAAATACTTTTTGGGAGATTGATGCTTTCTTCATTCTTTCCAACCTTGGTACGAGTCATGTCAACGCTTTCTGCTGAACCAATCAATCAATCAATCAATCAATCAA
>BFEA01000031.1:1149159-1163843 GCA_003427395.1 Chara braunii
CCCCGAGCTTCCAGCAACTGTTAAGAGAGAAGGTTAATCGCGCAGCCGAAATTTATAGCGTGCATGCATGCGCGAAGAACACGAAATTACAAGGATGTAGATAGATGGGAGAAAGGGAGTGCTTACATTTGCACGGTCGGGCCTCGGCGTGGGGGACGTACCCAACTCCACGCATCGATCCGAACATGCAAACGCGGCTACCCAGCAAGGAAGGGGAGAGAGGAAGAAACGAGGCGGGAAGAATAAGAAGCAAGAAACATAAAGATACAGTTACAAAAGTGTGCACCCAAAATTACAGTTGCAAAATGATTAAGGCGCCAATCAATCAAGGTCCTGGCGCAGCAGCAAGAAAGAGCGCGTGAACACACAAAGCAGCGCCCCAGAAAAACAAAAATTCCAAAATTCCAAAATTCCTAGCCAGCCTGCCGATGAAAAGGTCCAAAAAAGAAAATCAAAATTCCGAAGGCCGTATGGCTCCGACCAAGATTCGAAACGAAAATTCAAGAAGAAAATTCAAAAAGAGACACCGAAATTCCCGCGCGATGTCTGCGCGCCCAAAAGTTCGACAAAACAAAATTAAAAGAAGGGAAACAAAAGAAAAGAAGCGACGTCAACGTTTATTAATCGCGCACTCAGCGCGCACTCCGCATCCATCCGACCAAGTTTCACCCCCTTTTCCCCGTGCATTCCCGAATTGTCCCCAACTGTCATCAGGGGTTCATGTGCGAACGAAGAAACAACAAAGAAAGCAAGGACACACATGCAATTTTCCATCAACCGGTCCAATCGACGTGGGACCCCGCTTAACACTTCGCACAGAAAGTCACGCATTACAGAAGCTAGTTCGTCACAACAATCCCCAACGCCTGCACCATAAGCTGGGTAATGGTCCCAGAGTTGAGACTTCTTTTCCGGGTTGTTTGTGGAGGGATTCCCGACCTCCTTTTTCTCTCTGTTAATGGAATGCAAAGTTGATTTGTAAAAAAAAAAAGAAAAAAAGAAATACCAAGTCTGTTTTTTATTGATGGTTGTCTAAAAAAAAAAAAAAAAAAAGGACTCTAAGTCGTTCGTATTGACCGTGCTTTCTTTTCGAGTTAATAGAAAGCCCCTCGAGTACTTCATTTCTTTCTCAAAATATAAGGACTTCACGCTTGAACATGAGAACCGTCATAGGAGGCAGTCCCGTCGGGCACACTAAGGACTCCACTCCCTCTCTGTGGTACATGAGACTCGGACTGCAATCGTCGCGTAGCACTTGTCATAGGTGCACCCTCAGGCAATAAAAAAAAATGGATGAAGTAAATCTGGCTACGTTCTGCGAGGGATATGTTCATCCACTATCCATTCTACCGTTCAAAAAGATGGCACAGCCTTTTGCAGGACTTCCAAAAAGGTCGGGCTCGTCCCCACTTTGGGAATTGAGAAGTTACCACTTTAATTTTCTTTTTTATCTTTTCTTCGTTTTTCTGGAGTTTTCTTCGTTTTTCTAGAGTGTCGCAGGCGTGGCACTAGGCCATGACTCGTGTGCTAGTGGAACCGTGCCCCAGATGGCTCCATTCTATTCGTGGGGAGCTGCACTTGCTGGAAACCGGGTCCAGCATCCCCCTTTTACAAAAGGATTTTTAACAAAAGCAGAATATCAGTTCCGGACCTCTTCACCCTTAGATAGGGCGCCAGATAAACCTGAATCTCTGGTCCCTCAACTAAATATATCTGCTCATCCAACTCATGCACGAACAACTAATTTAAAACGATTATACTCTCGTTCCTGCAAGTTTGACTACTCCGAGGACTGGGGAGGCTGACAGTGGTTCTTCCCATGGTAACTTGGAGGCGGGCCGATCCGGTCGAAGAAGGATCCACTCTGTTCAAGGCGGTCTAGGCCCCAACAACCATGGAGTTAACGAAATACCCCCGTCCGCTTTCCTGCTTGCTAATCTACCCTTCATACCCCATGTACTGAAGAACCACTTGTACTTCTTCTTGCTTCTCCTACGCCTGTACCAATCTGCCCAGATCATTGTCATGATGTGGTCAAGAATCCACTGCAGCGTAGATACGTCAGAGTAGAACTTCCTCTTGAAAAGTCTGTCATTTCTAAGCTTTGTACGAAACTTTTGGTGGGAGGAGACCATCCAAGATAAAACTCTTGTCCCATTCTATCTTATATTTTGAAAAACAAAACCAATGGTAACTCCACCACTTTCAAATTCTGCGCGACTCTATACATCCCCACCACAAGTGCGCCGCCGACTCCTGTTCTTTGCCACATCGGGCACATTTTGTTTCCACTGACATTTGCCTTTCAGCTAACCACTCTGCTGTAGGACTGGCTCTATGAGAGTGGAGCCAAGGTAAGCTGCCTACCTTGACTGACGGAATTTTCTGAATAGAATCCCAGAGTCTGATCAGATATGAGGATAGCACCGGGTGCCTAGTTTCCCCAGCAGAGAGTTTTTTTGCATTCCACTTGCTTTTGGTCACTAAGGGGGTGATCCAGCTCTTGACCTGCCTGTTATAGCCCACCTTTGGGGTGTAGTCCAGTAACGTGGTACTCCCTCGATCATCGTAATGCGAGCATCCCCAATGTAACAGCAAGGTCCTCATCCTGCTAATCGGAGTGTCTCCTAGTGGACAAATAAACTTGGTCACGTTATTTCCCAACGCTTGAGTTTTCACCAGGACCTGTTTGTTGTTCCCATTGAGGATGATGGTTTCCAAGTCCTCACTCAGGGATATTGTTAACACCCCGTCTTGAAGTATTTGAACCAGATCTCTGGTCACTATAGCGACTTTGTCTTCCTTGACTTCCCTGACTAGGCAAAGGGTCCCTGGTCGATCACCCCTACTATCCTTCACCCCTTTCCCCTCATAAGATCCCCAATACTGATCTAGTAATCCCTTCCAGTCCGTCGGAATGCTCTTAATGATCTTTCCTAACCTTTCACCAACTAGTCTCATATGCTTGAGTTTTGATTTGATCTCCACACTGGACCGCCAACATCCCGTATCGGCATTCCAGATATCTCTTATGCGTGAGACGCCTTTCTGTATCCAAGCCTCACCGAAGGCCCCTGTCTCACTACCTGTGGACCATGGCGATCCGTCATCTGCACAAAGCCACCTGTTTTCGAAAATGTGCTGCTGCAATACTTCTTCCGCAGAGGAGGGGTGAGTGATTTTCTCTTGGATAACCTTTGCCCACGCCTCCAGGATATCTGCCCAAACTGTGGACTTGATCCTCTTCCTGACCAATGATTTGGTCAGCAGACAAACACCCACATCCTCCTTTCTAAACAAGTTCCATTCCCTGGAGAGGATCGTTAAAGCTAGGTCCAATCATGGATGGTCTGAGTTATCTAGCAAGGCCCTTATGGCCCATCTAGCTAATAGTGCACTTATCTGTTGCTTTGGATTTATCACCCCCAAACCCCCCAATTCTTTACTGCCTATCACTTTCTCCCAAGAGACCTTGGCTAGGTAACCCAGATTATCATCAAATACTCCCTTCCACCAGTATCTCCTCGCTGCTTTGGTTAATCGAGAATATGCCCCATTTTCGAGCGGCCTAATAGCACCTGGAAACCAACAATTCGAAAAAACGCATGTGTTGAGAACCAGGGCACTTCCTTGAATAGATACCCCCGGAATTGCTGCTACCCTTTCCAATTTGGAGAGCACTTTCCTTTCAATCAAATCGCTGGCCTGTTTTTTCACATTCACCATTCCAATTTGAACACCCAGGAACCTTTCACTTTCATGAACCCCCAAGCATTTCAGACCCCAATCCACACATAGTTTTTGATCCTTGTGCACAATAGCCACAGATTTGGGTCAGTTGACGAGAGCCTCAGAGTATAGAGAGTAAAGGTCAAGACATTTTTTTAGAGTCCCTAGGGAAACTTTAGAGTTTAGCGAAAGGGCGAACAAGTCATCAACCATGGCTGATACCTTGCACTGTCTGCCTGAGCCCAAACCGATACCCCTAATCTCAGGATTACCCCTAATTGCAGATAAAACAACTTCCATTTGGATCACAAACAGAAGGGGGGTTAAGGGGCATCCTTGCCTGAGTGATCGAGACAGTTAGAATGTGTTGGATATCTCTCCGTTGACCATCACACTCCCTACCCCTTTCGTGTAAAGAGCTTTGAACCATAGACATAAAATTTCTTCGAACCCTGCCACGGTAAGAGTTTTGAGTACAAAGTCTTAGTTGACTCTATCGTAGGCCTTTTCAAGGTCCAGCAGCAGAGCGACTATCTCTGGCTGGTTATCATTCATGATCTCGAGGGCCTCAATAGTCATCATTATGTTGTTCAGGATATTCCTACCTCTCGTGAAACCCGCCTGTTCAACTCCAATAAATCCTGGGAGGTGTCTTTTGAGTCTTATTGCCAATGTCTTAGCTAAGATTTTGT
This sequence comes from Chara braunii, assembly GCA_003427395.1. Lineage (NCBI taxonomy): Eukaryota > Viridiplantae > Streptophyta > Charophyceae > Charales > Characeae > Chara > Chara braunii. The sequence goes on from BFEA01000031.1 coordinate 1,153,581, forward strand.
AGGAGCTATTTAAGAGGGAGATCGGTCTCCAATTCCTAATGTTCCTTTTGTCTCCCTTTTTATAAAGTAGGGAGACGATACCCATTCTTGAGACCTCTCCTAAATTTTTGCCTTCCAGTAGGCTGTTGTAAACCTCTACCAATTCATCACCCAGCTTATCCCGGAATTGAAGGTAGTATTCGATTGGGAGTTCGTCACTACCGGGACATTTCCCTTTTGGCATGCTTTTGGCTGCAGCCCAAAATTTCTCCGATGTGACCGGCCTATCCAGGTCTAATTTGGCCTGTGTAGGTAAGTGTGCCTCGAATGTTTTCCAGAGTTCTCATTGAAGGGAGATTTCCGATTGGGCTACGGTTTCTGGGCGGGAAGTCTGAAAAATGTTCTCAAAGTATAGTCTAGCATACTCTAGAATCTGTGAAGTGTCCTTTGCCACTGGTTCAAACCCGTCGAACGGGTGACTAAGCTCCACAATTACTAAATTGCCTCTCTTCCTTGAGAACCTGTTGAAGTTTTCTTTGGTCAATCTGTCCCCCACCCTTATCCATTTGATCCTTGCCCTTTCTGCTCAAACTTTCTCCTTTCGAATCTGAATAATTTCCAATTTATCTTTTAGGGCACTTTTTTGGCTAAACCAATATTCGTCCCATGCTGGATTGGAGCCTATCTTACTTTCGACCCAATCAATTTCGGCAGAGAGTTTCTGCTCTTCTTTCTTCTGGTTGGTTGCTTTAATTCTAGAAGCAAAACTGAAAGAGGCGGTCACCGCTCTATTACCCGCATCTAACCATTCCCCCTCGCACTCAAATTAAGACTTATTTTCTTTCCACTTGCTGAGAAGGCTATGGATCGAGTCCACTAGAGATTGGTCTGTAAGGATAGTGGTGTTGAGCTTATAATATCCCCTGCCTCTTTTGATTCTGCTGTCTGGGATGAATGTGGTTAGAACAGACCTGTGATCTGATAAAGAGTCGAAGGGCATGAGTACCTCTATTGCCCAGTCCGTTGGGCTCCCTTTCAATAAGAAAAAATCCAACCTTAACTTGATGTGGGTGCCATCTGATCTTGCTTTGTTTGAGACCCAAGTGAACTTTACCCCCTCAGGATGCAGAACTCTAAAGGGGTCAACCGGTTCCTGAGACTCGATGAAGCAGTTCATAGCCCTGGAGTCCTCTGTTAGGGGGCCTTTAACAGATGAGTCTAAATTTGGGTTCTGGATGGAGTTCCAATCCCCCCCTAGGACAAGGTTTTTCTCATTAGGCAAGAGCAATGGAAGTGTTTCCAGGAATTGGACTTTTTCTCTCATTTTAACAGGGGCGTATACTGACACAAAAGACCAATGACAGTCCCTTATTTTAACAGTTACCCACACCCATCTGCCGAGTGAATCATTTAGGTTGTCTACCAGTTCAAAGCAAAGGTCCTTGCTGAATAGGACGGCCGTTCCACCCTTGGTTCCATCTGCAGGGGCCCAAAACTTGGGTCCCTGCCATTGCCATTTGTTGCACTCAATTTTTTCGTCATCTAACTTAGTCTCTTGGACAAGGGCCACATGAACTCTTTTTTAGTGTAACCAGGCTCTAAGTCTGGCCCATTTCCTCTTATCATTCTGGTCTCCTAGGCCCCTTACATTCCATGAGACTATTCTTAATTTAGTCATGTTTCAATACGTCCCCCCCGGACTGGATAAGGGAGTGATTTGGGGGGGGGAAGAAAAATATTTTCTCCCCCTCTGACTCAATTTTTTCATTGCTTGGGCCTCCTGAAGCACGAAGTCCCAATGAGAGACTGAATTTTCTTTTTCTGTCTTCCCCGCCGTCGATTGGGTCACCCTTCTCCCCCCAAGGAGAGGAGAGTGATCTGCTGAAGTACTCTGAGAACAGGTTAATGCCTTTTGCAAGAAGGCGGTTGTACTTCACTATGACGTCCTCGGAAACCGCCTCCACTGTGTACACCATGTTCGCGTGGAGAGACGGTTCATCCTCAGCCCATTCTAGTGGGCACCAGAAAGCGTGACCGTCTTTCATAGCCGCCAGCTTCTGGTCAGTTGGTCTGCAATCAAATGCAGCGAGGAAGAGGTGGAACTTCTATTTGAAGAGTTGGTTTTGGTTATTCTTCTGGACCCAAGCTTTGGGATGGCCCTGACTGCAACAGATTGCCCAATGTAGTTCTTAACTTTTGAGATCATGAGGTTTTTTGTTGGATTATTCTCCACGGAATAGGGAGTGAGGTGCCTAAGCACCGATTCTTTACTATATGCGAGGAATACAATATCGTCCACGGTCTGTCTGAAGATGAGAGGAACGAAATACTTATTTATGCCCTGTGTGCCAAACAATTCAGATTTGCGGATATTCCTGTTTTTCTTCCTGTCATTTTTACCTTCTCCCATGCTTTCAGAAGTTTCCATTCTTCCTTTTTTATCCCTTGGATTACATGGTTCGTCCGCCGACCCTGCCGAGTCATTCCCGTCCAACGAAGATTCCGTCTGTGCATCAGAGTCTTCTTCTTCAACTTCCATCTTAAAAGCCTCATTACCATTCTCATTGTTGAAAGGGACGAATTTCAGACTGTTTTCCAGCTCCTTTTTTATTAGAGAGGGATTCTGAACAGCTGAATTTTGCACAGATTGAGTTTCTCCTCCTGTGCCTTCTCCACTCTTCCTGCCCGCTCTCCATTCTGATGTGAGATCTGCAGTGTGCCTCCCCCGGGTTGTGGGGGAGGCATAGTTGGTTTCAGAACCCCGTTGTTTCCCACACCTTGAGTAGGCCCTGAGCTATCCCCTGCAGCCCCTGTGGTCTGTTCCTCTGCCTTTGGCTGTCCGTTTCCTTGCTCCCCCATGCCACTGGTCCTCCCTTCATGTCCCCCGCCGCCATTTGTGCCTTCTCCCCCTTGGCCATCCTGCTTAGGGGCCTTGTCTATTTGTTCTTTTGATACAAGGGGTGGGATCTTCTGATATCTGGATGCGCGCTTCCAAGTAGCGGATTTGGGTCCAGGTTTGGGCCCTTGTTGGCCCAAGTTGCCCGCACCAAGGCTGAGCGGTCGTGTAACCTCCTGAGCTCCTCCCCCCATCAGACTGCCTGAGCTTCTTTATATTTCACCTCGGCGATGCCAGTCGATCTTTTTTTTTTTCCTTCTTTTTTTTCCTTTTTTTTTTCTGGATTGCTCGACTTTTTTTATTTCAAATTCAAACGGGTCCAGCGTGGTGGTCCCACTAACAAAGAGGATCGAATCGAATGCCCGAATTTAGACGAGATTTATGGAGATGTGTAAGAAATAGAGATCGAACTGCTTTTCAACATTTCTTCATAAAACACATCCAGATTCAGGAGCTCGATCGGCCTCGTTCCACACCACTCCACTTTAGAAATACTTGAGAAATTCATCGTTCCACACTGCACTGCACTTGACTTTCACTTTCCCTAATCGTGATTAGGCTTCCCGCCTCTCCCGACACCCGCCAAAAACGTCAAGTGCATCTCAAGTGCGGCCCAGGCGAATTGGTGAATTTCTCAAGTCACCTCTCCGGCTACACTTGAGCCGCACTTCAAAACGACACAAGTGAGGTGTAGTCAACGTCCTTTCCCGCTTTAGTTTTGGAGCCAACAGGTGAATCGGTGGACCGGGGGGCTGAAGCCCCAAGCGCGACTCGTCGTCAGTCGACTAGGACGCATCCTACTCACCACGTGTTACACCATACTTAAATATAAAATAAAACACACACACTCACACGAACTGACACAAAGCATAACAACACAACAAACAGTCCTAGTCCCTTTAGTAGCCATCCCATAACCTTCCGACGCGGAAATCGGATAAGCGACACATGCGAGACTTAGTATAAAACCACGCGGACGCAGGGCCTTCTCATATCGACTAGCAATGCATGCTCGCGCAAACGATCGCAATGATGACGCACTATGTAGTACCCATACTCATGAGGTCCTCGTTAATCTCAAGGGTCACATTCGACACTCAAGTGTCGGCTGACACGCGCCTTGAGGGGTTAATCTCTCGACGCCAGACAATCGCCAAGTGCGGTTGAGAACCACACCCTCTTCTGCACCCTGCAGAAAGTGGGTGGTACACATGTTCGTACCTGTGGTGGCAATCGTCTCTTATCGCCCTGAAGACCAGCTCCATCGTCCAGGGCCTGAAGAGAGCTCAAGGGGTTTGACTTTGACGGTTGCCACGGACTACAACGTCCAATTATAAAAAAACTTTAAAAAGCACAAGATAAAAGGGGATCCGCCTTTTTCTCTCAAAGTATAATCTGTTTAAACCTTGCGCACAGTCACGATAGGCCACACGAACACTCGACGTGTATATATATATATATATATATATAAAGGGTTATAAATATGTGACAATCACTTCTCACAATCACAGTGGGACTCATCTCAGCCATATATATGTATGTGATTGCAGGCAGTCAAATCCAAAGTCTGAACCAAAAACATACCTACAATCACATCAAAGATTCAACCAAAAGTCAATGCACTACACAGGGTTAACTTCAACTATTATCTGCGCTTAGACCCCAACAACGTGGTCTAGTCAGCCACGCAGCGGCGGAGCGCCTGCAGACTCCGGCTACATAGTCCGCACCAAGCCCCACAAATACCCAACCTGCAGCACACCGGTCAACATGTAAGTTTGTACCTCCGCGGCTCACCACCTCACTACTTCAAAGGTTCAAGTTGAATAACACATCATCCAACGGTTAGTCTCTGGTTCCACTGCCTACTCCTTATCGCTCCAAACGTTATGATGAACACAGTCACAATGAAGTTTTTCGGCGCAATGCAGCATGTCACTGTAGCTCGCTTCTCGGTTCATCCTGCATTGTCGCCTTAACCTGCGAGGTACGCTTTTTATATCCGCTTGCCCATTCTTTTTTTCTCTACGGTACTGCCCTCTTCCTTCTCCAGCCAATGCACCCGGTCAACAGGTAGGTCTCAAGACATCCACAAACCGCAAATGAGAATGTATCTCCTACTAAGACACAGGTAAACTTCACTGCCAAGTCCACACTGCCTAGAACGTGATTCAACATTGTAGTTTGACTCTCAGTTCGTCCCACATCACCTGTTCTGTCAACCATAAATCGTGGTGTCTGAGTTAGCGCACAGGACGAGCGACTTGACAGACACATTCGTGACAATGATGACATGGCAACCACAACGCGCAACATGAATGTGAAACCCCCAGTCCAATTAACAGAGATAATCACATCAACAATCGCACGACTATGGTTAGAGCTCCGCTGCTTGCCAAATGTGATAAATAATAATGAATCTTCCTTAGAATATGGGAAGATTCATGCGGTCGATACCTAATCACTGTTCTGCAATCCGCCTGCCGTAACAAGCCAGGAGGTAAAGATCCGTTCGTTAAAACACGCTGCAGTTTGAAAAAAAATGGATTTTCTGCTAGAACATGAACGTGTACACCGGCCGCTAAACCACACTGGGATGCTTTACACGAGTCGTCCGCCCTCATGACCCTGGATGCGCCCCGACCAGGTAAGTATTTGTACTCTCTCTCTCTCTCTCTCTCTCTCTCTCTCTCTCTCTCTCTCTCTCTCTCTCTCTCTCTCTCTCTCTCTCTCTCGTTGAGATGAACAGAGTCGAAGTGAATCTCTCACTAAAATGTAGAAAGATACGCTACCATCCAACATTCATTGAAACGAGCAATTTCGTTATGAATCTACCGCTAGATCGAGGTTAGGTGCATCCGCATCTTGCCAACCCGTTTTTCAGTCACAATTCTTGCCGCTCACCCTGCCTAATCCCCCGCTCGAGCTCAAGATCTGATGCCTCCCCCCCTAGTCTTTCCACTCGCTCAATTCCCTGGAGGAACACGTGGGGTACACTGTCTTCTCTCCCATTCTCATCCCAACGTCTGTACTTCCCGACCTACCTTCGGGGTGGCCGCTCAACTTCTTACTCATGCATCGGTGAAACCACTTAGCTTCCCTCAAATCCATACTCATAATTGGATTCACCATGCCTGAACACCCCCAAGTATCATCTTTGCTCGCCTGTTTCTACCAAGGAATGAGTGAGCTACATGACTATAACCCCCGCCATACCTACTACCCCCAATATCCCATGCAGTTCATTTCCTTAGTAACTTTTAATCCACTAACTTATCGCCAAAATTGATACTACCACTGGATTCGCCACCCTTTGAAACCTCCAAAACGACTCCTCCCTCGCTCGGTTTCATCAGAAAACGAGCGAGATCTTCATTTTCTCACACGGCCATACCCACCCTCATGAAGCTCTCGCGCACGACCTTTTTCTTAATAACTTTTTATATACTAGTTTTCATTTTATTCTACTAACCATAGATTTGGGTTCGCCCATCATCAAAACCCCAGAACCACTTCTCTCTCTGCCCGATTTCATCAAGAATCGGGCGGGTTTTATGCTTTTCACTACCACTTACTCCCTTCATAGCTCGTCCCTTCTCTGCATGCACCCTGCGTCGCTTCCTGTCCAGGTTCATCTCTCCTTTCTGCTGCTCCGCTCCGTTGTCTTAACGTTGTCACTCTACTGCCTCGCTTCGCCCGCTGCTGCTAGCGCAACCCAGTATTCCCACATCCGACGAACGATTTTCTCATCAATATCACTACGAGCCTTCACCCTTGTTTTCTCTAGCCGTAGCGCTCGGTCCTGCAACCGAGCCCGAAACTGCTCAATAGTTTTGGCTTTCCTGAGGCAAACTTCGAGGGAGGATAAACTTTCTGCATAGTTCAAATAGTCTTTCGTCCCTCTATTCAGTTCGACGAAGGTTTTTCGCACGCTAGTACTCTCGACGGGCCTTCACCATCCTCCCTGCTTCCGCTTTACTCAGGCATAGATCGCCATCAACAGAAAAAAAATCCAGAATTAAATAATCATTCTATAATAAAATTACATTCTAAATTTTAAATTTTCATTCCATCTTAAAAAATGTCATTCGAATTTTAAAATTTTTCGTCTTACTTGAAAGCCTTCCTTCCAAGAATGGGGTATCCCTTCTTATTTGAACTGCGTGCTAGAGATGAAATGAAACTCTGGATAAGTTCATGAAATATTTTAATTCGACTGTCATTGTAAGTAAGGATTTTCAGTCATAAATAGGTTAATCCAATCCAAATTAGAAGATATTTGTTGTAATAGAATAAAAGTTGAATTAAAAATTTACATAAACTCGTCAAGACTTCCATTCCATCTTGAACAAATAAATAGTTGGAAGGGAAAACTCATATTTAGATTGGAACTTGTCAAATAATACTGAAAATTTTAGAATTGGACGAACATTGGAATTACAATTTATAAATATGAAGGTTTTTTTTTTTTTAGAATATTTTTTCAACTTTGATTTTTCATGGGAATTTTTATGTTAATCTGCGGGTCCCCACAAACACTTTCTGCACAGATAGGGGCCCAGAGTCGAGTGCATGGGCCTGCTGCAGGCCTAGGCATGAGCCTGAATGGGCCGGACTCGGTCTTTGGTGGTAGTAAAAAATATTCAAATGAGAACTTTGAAGACCAGAGTGGAGGAGAGTCTCGCGGGCATACTCACACCCAACCCCTCCACCGCGGACTGCGGGGAACGGACGGTGCTCCTACAGAAAGTCTCGTCACTCAAGTTTCTTCCGGTCCATGGGCTAATCGTCCGTTGGGTCGTATGCGCATTGAACTCCTCGACTCGTACCTTCAAGATGAATAGGATGAAGGAACCTCGACAACATCTTGAACTTGCGAAGACCCTGATGGCCTTGCCGAAAAAGGCGTGTGCTCAAGGTCCGCCGTGACGGATTCTAGATCCGGCATCACGTCTGAGTCAAAGAACACCGGAGCTAAAAATAATAATAATACGATGATAAATAATAAAATATTTAGAAAATTTTAACCGTTAGAAAAAAACGACAAACGAAAAGGAAAACTTGAAGGATCCGCTAATACCGCCCTGACTCTACCGACGACAAGACCAAGGGGGATAGCCTCGTCGACCCTCAACCCCGCGTTTTCTCCATGTCGGTCCAATACTCCTACGCTGTTGCCGCTGGTCTTGATCCCTGAATCTTCTTATTGAAAGTTCGACACCGTAACCAATAGTGCTAGGTCCAAGGCTGGGTCTAGTCCAGGCGGTAGCTTATATAAGCGGATACCACGTGGCACGCCAATTTACTACAACGTCCTAGAGCCACGTCTGAGTCTACCAACTAATCCCACGCCCACTGAACTTCCACGTCTACCGCGCGGCTATATAGAATCGTGCCTTCGTCGATGTCGTCCTCCGTACGTACGCACAAGTCACAGTCAAATATATCAATCAAAAATAAAATATCTTTTAAAAATTTGCTCAGCATTTTATATAAAAAAATTAAGCGATTTCCTGCAAATGTACTTTGACAAACGAGAGAGTGACAAAAAACCATAATAATTTTGTGGGCCGAGATGGTTTTTCAGTGGCCGTTGACAAGGGGTGGTTGTCGACATATAAAATAACGAACGTTTCTGCCCACAAACACATATGCTTATGTGGACAAATTGATTTTTTTTTTTTAGTTACAAAAATATGACAAAAAAAATAATTACAGATGTTGGTGTCATAACAATAACTTCCAGTTCGAGATTTTCTTTGTCTGTCTGTGCTAATAAATAGGAAGGAAAACAAAATTGTCAAAAAACAATTCTCGGGATTTTGTGTCTATTTCTGGTATATAAAGTCGGTGAAAATCTGACGAAACAGTTTGTCACAACCCCTCGTTTGTTGTCCTTTCCTCGCTCTCTGCCTACAGTTTACCAGACACTCTGTTTAACGATATATATAGTGCGTAGTACTCTCCTTACTCCGTTGCTTTTGAAAGTCATGAGTGTGTGTTTAATCCACCAGTACCTTTGCCCACTTGGAAAAAAAAAAACGTGGAGGTGCGGCCCGCCACGAAATGGCTGGTGGTGGCGGGCAGGTACATTAATGTAGAATCACTTTTTCGTCGCGCGTAGGGCAATTTCAGACCCGCGACCGATGTATGAGCCACGTATTGGCGGTTCAAAAACAAAACAAAAAAAAGAGCATCGCCACACCACTTATGAAATGTGAAAAAACCAAAAACGTAAGCGGGTGCATCTGGCACGGTATTGGGTGGGCTTGACAGAAAGATTTCCCATAGGATGTGGACATGATGCAAAGGGACAGACGTGGCCCGGGCACGGCATAGAGAATTTTTTCCCCCACTTCTGACAGGGGTCTGGTGAAAAGAGTCAAGACCCCAAGGGCACCGCAGGAAGTCCGACATTCCTCGTCCTCTCAGTACGTGGCTTTTTTAGGTTCTCATTCAGTTGGTGGCATAGCGCCATGAGATCCAACAATGGGTCTGGTTGCACTACTCTGCATACGCCAAGTTTGGCGAGTAGGCACCTGGTTGCACTTAGTCGCCAAACTTGGCGAATGAAAAATATGTTAGACTGCTCGCCATAAGGTCGACACAAGCTATGGCGAGCCACTGGATCCCTCGATCGACATTGAGCAGAATTTGCTGATGTTTGTAGGAGAGGGGATTTGAGGGGAGGCACAGGGATCTGTCCTGTTGGCATGGTCCCTGATGCTACCGACTGTCCCCTGGCCGGTATCGCCCACCTGCAGGTTAGGAGTAGCCCCCGCATGTTCTCTCATGAACACATTTATAGCTGCTACGGGGTTCCCGTATGCCTACAATTAGGAGTAGTGGTAGGTAGGTAGTGTGAGGTGAAATTGAGAGAAGAATATAACTTTTCTTTTTGTAAAAAAAAAAAAAAAACGTTTTAGCTACTTGTAGTGTTTTCGGTTTCCTCGCCTGTGCACGACGGTTTGTGGAGGGTGGTCCTTGGACCTCTCCACAAGAGTGACAAAACAACTTTCTGAAGAGTGCACGGCTTCACGAGTCGTGATCAGGCAGACAAAAAAACATAAACCACCAGTACTTGGCCCAACTATCGTCCGCGGGTTTGCCCGTTAACGCGGCGCAGCCTCAGGAGGTCGGCCGAGAGCAGCAACCAGTAGTTCAGCAAACACCGGGCTGAGCAACTTTCGGGATGACACTCACCAATACAAAAACGAAAAGAAAAAAAAAAGAAAAACAAATGAGAAAACTTAAAAAAAAAAAAAAAACGGTTCTCGACAAGGGCGCACTCAAAAGAGAGAGAGAGAGAGAGAGTATTGGCGAGCTGCACGGAGAGAGAGAGAGAGAGAGAGAGAGAGAGAGAGAGAGAGAGAGAGAGAGAGAGAGAG
>BFEA01000031.1:1169120-1179918 GCA_003427395.1 Chara braunii
GAGAGAGAGAGAGAGAGAGAGAGAGAGAGAGAGAGAGAGAGAGAGAGAGAGAGAGAGAGAGAGAGAGAGAGAGAGAGAGAGAGGCACGTATGGACCATGAGATCTGTAGATGGATACGGGCGTAGCCGCACTGGTTTTACTTGTGCATACTATTTCTGTTGCTTGAATGACAAAGAGTTGTCTATCAGCAGTTTGTGTCAATGGCCTGGTGCATTTTCTAATTCCTCACCTCGATGCCAAAAAGGAGGTTCCCTACAAACTGAGAATGTGTTTGTGGTTGGGGACGGAGAAGGGGGGGGGGAGGGGTGTGGTGGAGTGTGCCTTGTGTCCTCGTCTGCGAGTACCTACCCTCATCGCAGTCTATTCGTTCGCTAGTGTGATCATCGTGATCGACAAGAGCGTCGAGCATGTTAATGAGCTGATGGTTTCCTCTTTTGCTGCTACGTGGCACTCTCTTGTTTGCAGGATAAGAGTGATAGGGAGGGGATCAAGAAGGAGATCCAGAAGGTGGTAGAGAAGAGGGCGATGGTGGCTGAGGCCTTTGATGGCGGCAATGTGGGTGAGAGCCTGCTTAATGCAGTTGAAAACCGAGCTGGAATGTCATCTGAGGTCAGTGTCCTCGTCGATGATCTGAATCATTTGATCGCTTTCTCAAAACAGACCGATGGGCGGAGGAATCTTGGGTGCCTTGGAGCCATCTCACGACTAGTGCGAGTCCTGCGGGTGTTGCTTGCACGGAGTGCGCGTTTTCTGGAATGGATGGAATCCATGGAATCCACATCACAATCATCTGGCGATTCTCCGGAGGAGGAGCATGATGGACTTGAGCTCTCTCAAGACTTGGTTGAGAATGTAAAAGGTGAAAGAAATGCCAGATTGTTGTCGCCATCGCCAGAGCTCAAGTCCATCATGCTCCTCCTGCGCGTCTTGCGGAACCTATGTGCAGGTGTTGCTGTCAATCAAGATGCCTTCCTTGCGTGTAATGCGCATGTTGTAATCGCCAAGGAGTTGATGATGCCTCTTGTTCGTGCCCTTTCACAGACTGCAGGATGCCAACCTGGAAGAGGAACAGACTTGGCTGCCGTCCTTCCCCCTGGGCAGGTTTGTGGTCCCCACAGCTCTCAGCAAACTAATGGAACCCTTCTTGGTACCCTTGCGGACCGGGGAAAGAGTGGAGCTGGTCCTTCTGGTCCAATTTTGGACCCTGAGGTTGTGAAGGATGTGCTTCGAGCTGGCTTACAAGCTTTGGGAAACTTTGTCGGCGGTGGCGATGCCCACAAAGACGCGGTGTTTCGGAATGTCGTGATGGATGGAATCCTGACCTCTGTAGCAAGAGTCCTGCCTGACAACAAGGTCCAGGATCCCTTGTGCATGATCCTATACAGCTGTTGCTTCTCCAGTCCAGAGCGCAAGCGCCAACTCTGCCACACTGCGGAGGGGCGTAAGCTGATCAGATTGCTTTTGCAGGCCTTTCTGTTGGACGTCAATGGCTATTCGACCATGGAAAATAGAGATGGAGGGGGTGCTCCCCTGTCTGAGCAGCCTCCCGCGGCAAGTACTGCAGGATCAGTGTCACCGCCGAGCGAGTGCCCTCGCGAGGAACAGAGCATGGCAGTCAGCGATCAGAGACTGCAGAACGGCAGCGCTCATGGTGGTGGGGAATGGTTAGATCTCCTTGTTCAGTCTTTGTGTGTCGACGATGTGCATCTTGGAGTACTGTTTCAAGCTCTTGCGGATAAGACCTGTGGCAGGGATAACGACAATCTCCCTACGGAAGAAAGGTTGACCCCACCGGCAACGCACTTTACGCCGGAACAAGTCGGACTGGTAATGATTGTCTGTGAAATAGTGATTGACAGGACAGAGCCAAGTAAGTCTTCCAGCAGCCAGACTGCCGACGATAAGCATGTAGGGTCTGCCATAGCCATCCTTGAGGAAAACCTATCCTTCATTCTGACACTTGTGAGGCAAACAGTTGTTCGTGTTGGCGAAATTGAGAGAGAGCGCACATCTTCTCCACTTGAAGATCGATCGCAGATCGAGAAATCGCAGGATGCACCTGCCCAGCAACTGCTGACAGGGGTGATTGAGGTCGACCTGCTTGGGTTGGGATTAAGGATCCTGAGGGCGCTGTCTGCTCTTGACATACGCCATGAACATAATGGCCAAGCAAATCGAGCGCATGGCCAAGAGAACGCTGATGTGAGTAATAGCAAGGTTTGTGCTCAGCAAAGTCCCACCCCAAGAGATGCAGGGGTTGGACCTGACGATGTGTACGATAGACCCGGTTCGATGTCCAAGCGAGGGGTGATACCCCTTTTGCTCGAGATGCTGCAGGCATTACGGCCGCCAAGTGGAATTCGAGCTGCGAGAAAGACGGAAGATGATTCCGCGGGAGGAGGCGAGAGGAATGCGCGCGATTGTGATGATCGAGCTGGTGCGGGGAATGGGCTCACCACTCTGCCGCAAGAACAGCGCTTGGGTTTGGGAAGGTACCCCCATAAAGACCCTTTTAGAGGTTATCGCCGTGATTTGGTGGCAATCATTGGGAACTTGTGCTTCCGACGAAAGTATAACCAGGACCTTGTAAGGCAAAATGGGGGTCTTTTGACGATGCTACAACAATGTGTGACCGATGACGACAATCCATTCCTACGTGAGTGGGGGTTCTGGGCTATGCGGAATCTCATCGAAGGAAATGAGGAGAATAGAAAAGAACTAGAAGGGCTCGAGGTGCAAGGGGCAGTGCAGACCCCTGAGTTGGCATCCTTGGGCCTGAAAGTTGAAGTTAATGAGCAGACAAGACGCCCAAAACTGGTAAATATAGGCGCAGGGGAAGGGCAAGTGTCTCCCCAGTAGCCGGGTGTTTGTCGGTTAGGTATGGGTAATCATTATCAATCAGGTAGCAATGCTAATCAAGAGGGTGACAAGGCAGCTGGTGTGAATGACTGCGGCGTGGTGTGTCGCGGTGGCCCTCTCTTCATTTTGGCCTTATAGCTGTCTGATGAGACTGGAAGCTGAACGGATCGACAGGTTGCCCAAAGCAGGGAAGTCCCAAAGCAGGGAAGCCATTCACTGTCGGCGATCAAATAGATAGGATGTAGGCAAACTAAGTAGTCTTTAGAGTTGACATGGGCCTGTACTTCTTTCCCTGAATACAAGGCACCCTCATCATGACTGTAGAAAGCCGGAAGGATGAACTTGTATATATTCATGGCGAGGGTGCGTTGTGCTTTGGGGAGAATGCTAGCGCAGCAAAGTCCTCGTCACACCACTCTCGAAGCTTGAAACATCCAGAATTTGGCATGGCCACACAGCCTCAGGAAATTCTGATGAAAAAGAAGAGTTTGGGATGTCAGAAAAATCCGTACTTTGTGAGACTCTCAAGACACTGGATGCCTCAAATCCAGCTTCCAACAAAACGGTAGCACAGGTTGCACACTGGAGCGGCTCCAGTGTTTCCAGAGGGCCACTTACCTCGGCCATTTCAGGAGGCCTCCACCTGGATCTTGAAAAAACCCTTTTGCTTTCGAGCGTCGACCTGAGGTTGGTACGGACAAGGGTTTGCCCGGTTCTCTGCGCTCGTGTGTCCTTTCCCGGAGGACGCTTGAGAGGAACTGGTTCGAGAAGTTGTAGCGGAGGGCTGAATTCTCATGAAATAGGGGCTCTCGAAAATTTCTGTTGACGCAGCACGAAATGTTTCCAGATTTCTGAGTGGTATGGCGAGCGCCTTAGAGATGAGTCCACTGCGTGCCAATTTCTCTCTTTCCCTTTTCTTGGGCTGACATAAAACCTGGCTGGTTGTTCTATTGTCTATCGACCACGTAGCCGTCATTGGACATGATCAATTTTCCGGACAAAAAAGAAAAAAACGAAAGAAAAAAAAATGTAAGTAGTTAAAAAGGGGAAATGGTTCCACGGTAAGCAGCAGAATGTAGTGTACAACAGGACGGATGGCAGCAAAGCGGTGATGCAAGGACGACGGTGAGATGGTGAAATACCTGAGAGGGTTGCACCCTCAATTTGGCAAGTTACCTGGAAGTCATCAGAAAGGCACTAGAAAGTTGTTGGAAACCCATCCTTCAACTGCAAATACTGCGCACAACTATTGGCCGTGGAAAAAAAAATAGAGTAGTGGGTGCTCCTGTAGTGGCCTGTACATTTTCTTAAACGTCTTGTTAATGGGCATGGCTTTAGGGAGTACTGGTGGTTTACACTCAGGTGAAAGAGGTGCCCATTAACTAACTACCTGTTGGCTAAAAAGGGGTGCCCATTAACTACCTGTGGGCTGAAAAGGGGTGCCCATTAACTACCTGTGGGCTAAAAAGGGGTGCCCATTGAGTACCTGTGGGCTGAAAAGGGATGCCCATTGCCTACCTGTGCGCTGAAAAGGGGTGCCCATCGACTACCTGTGCGCCGAAAAAGGGGTGCCCATTAACTACCTGTGGCAAAGTTGTGGGAAAGTTGCACAGAAGATGTCTTCGCAATTTCTAGATGTTGTGTGGAGGAGAGAATCAGGAGATGCTAACAGGCAGGTGTATAAGTTAGCTGGTAGTTTGAGTTTAAGGTAGGACGGAGGAACGAGCAGGCTTTGCAGTCGGGAGAATTGTTTGTATGTACATCTGGACCGGTGATGAAAGTTGCAACCCTTTTTGAGGCTATGACGACTGGTTGGTGATACCCCTTAAACCTGTGGGCTAAATCCGCCACTCTCCCCAACAGCCGAAAACCCTCAGCCCTGTGCTCCCCCGATAGCCGAAAACCCTTGGCCCTGTGAGTTAGGTTCGGGTTCCACGGAGAGGTGGGGATGATTCGTCACCGGCGCGTCCAAGCCTGCCTTTTGAAAGCCGCAACTTTGGCGATATTGCGTGTGCGGAAGAATTCTTCAAAAATTCTACAAATTTGAGGGCCCGTAGATTAGGTCATGGTCTTTCAAGGAAAAATATCGGAATAAATAAATAAAATCATTTTGACCGTGAAATAATCGCCCTGTCAATTTGGCGCATTTCCAATTTTTTGATGCAAATTCCATTTTTGCCATTCACCCGGTTTTCCACTCTATGCTACCAGTACCCCTCGTGAAATGGCGCTGCCAGTAGGAGGTTTTTTGCATCGGGGGAAGTGGTGGTTTAAACCGCCACTCCCCCCGACAGTCGAAAACCCTCAGCCCTGTGAGGTAGGGCCGGGGTCTACGGAGGGGCGGCGACCGTTCGTCGCCGGCGGGTTTTTTCTTGCTCAGAAGAATTCTTCAACAATTATGAGTTTCAAGAAAAAATATCAGAAAAAAATAACAAAAGAACATTTTGACCGTGAAATAATTTCCGTCTCGATTCGGCACATTTCCAATTTTTGATGCAAATTCCATCTTTGCCATTCACCCGGTTTTTCACTCTATGCCACCGCTACCCCTTGTTAGGTGGCGCTACCTCCCTGAGGTTTCTGTCGTTGGGGGAAATGGTGGTTTAACATGACCACCTAAATGAAAGGTGGAGGGTCGACCAATTTAGAGTTTCAAGTTTCAACCCTGTACAGTCAATTGGAAGTATAACCAATTGAGCATGGCAATCCTGTCAGGACAGCAAGTAGATGGAACTTCCAAGTTCCAATCCTCTTGGTATGTTAGGAAGATGAGAGTTCAAATCCTGATGAGTGTGGTCATGCTAATGAATATCATCAGGGTGACAAAAATGTTTGAAAAAAAACAAGGTTCTTTGTCCCTGCTGGGTGACAGAGATACCGTTACCAGCGAAACCAACCAGAAAAAAAGGGCATTGCAATCAAGGCATAGCCAGAGGTGTGGGGATTTTACAAGATGGTTCATGCTATGCTATGCGTGTGTGTGTGTGTGTGTGTGTGTGTGTGTGTGTATGTGCGTGTGTGTGTGTGTGTGTGTGTGTGTGTNGGGGTGCACCCGGGCATGCCTGCGTGTGTGTGCGTGTGCATGCGTGTGTGCATGCTGGTATGTGTGCGGGTGTGTCGCATGCGTGTGTGCAGTCATTCACAACTCCACGATAAAAAAGCATGACCTTTGCAAGACTGTTTTGTCGGAGTTAGCTGACTGATCAGGAGGTTCAGGTACCAATGATGAATTTTGCGACAGGATAAAGATTCACGAAGTCACCCAGAGTTAGCAATAGTCCTGAGAGTTAGTGATGGTTTACTTTGTGAATTGTCACGTTCACCATTCACAACTCCACAAAAAAGGGCACGACTGTGCCAGAGACTGCTTTCAAATTGTCAGATTTTCATGGGTGCAGCGGGAGGCATGACTGTGAATCCCAACAGTCTGACCGGGAGGCAATCCTAGCAGACTGGAAGTCCAAACCCCTGGTGTGTCTGGGGGGAGAGCACATATGTGTGTATGTGTGTGTGCGTGCGATGTGTGTGTGTGTGTGTGTGCGTCTGTGTGTGTGTGTGTGTGTGTGTGTGTGTGTGTGTGGAGAAGAGGAGAGAAGCATCCATGAATCGACAAGGGAACGACTATATTATCTGTGAACAATAGGAGCTATATATCAACCGCGGGGCACCCTTCTTCCTGAGGGAAATACATAATCTGTAGGTTCACTTGCTATTGGGGCAGTTGTTGCAGTATTTGAGGAGGTCCTTACTTGCGCGGCAGAGGTGTGTTATGTGGTTCGTCACTTCCAGATCTCTTCATGGCACTAACCTCCCCAGACCGTCACTTTTTGTCATTTCCAGAGCCCTTGGCAGATTTGACCTGCCTGCAACACGTGGCTACCGTCTTCATCCCAATAGAATGCCCACCTCCTCTAGCTGCATTTGGGGCATCTTCCAGTCTAGATACAGCAATAATGATGACCGTACGCTGGTTGCCTTGAGAGTCTCCAAGCCCCTGCAGAATATTGGCAGGGGTTCAGTTTTAACGAAGTTAGGCATCCTGCCGACTGCTTTGCCCTCCCAAGGAACCCCCTCTACCGAAAGAAGAGCTGTTTCCAACTTTCCACACATATTTTGCCACATATATGGACAGACTGGTGGTGACTGTGCTTTATGAGAGACTCTCCTGCTTTGCGTTCAAGTTCGAAGTCGAACAATCGGTTTGGACGCAAGTTTTCCCACCATCTTCATGACACTCGGCTTCGGGGCCAGGCTGCCCCCGATTTGAAGGAGTTGAAGGGGACCAGGATCTGAGACGGTCAACTTCAGCCTTCTCGTTGTTGAGGGAGGCCTGGCCATAGGCGCCCGGCGCCTCCGGATTCTCCGGACGGCGGATGCGGTACCCACTTTCAGAGTTCGAGCGCAAACCCAAGTGCCTGTTCACATTGACTGGCACTAGATGGTAAATGATCTTCAGCTCATCCTTCAAGACCCTGAGCGACCACGCAATCTGTGTTGCAGTTTCTGACGCCAAGTGTTGCACGCTAGATCTTACGGATTCTTGCATGGAAAGACTTCCAAGAGGAGGAGGAGGGGAGGAGGAGGAGGAGGAGGAGCAGAAAAATAAAAAGCGAGGAGCAACTGCAGTCTTCACCCAAATAGAACGCCCAGTCGTTATCACTGTATCGAGACTACAAGTCGCACGGGTATTATCACCGGGCATTTTATTTGAGTGCGGACCGCCATCGTTCTATATGGAAAGGGAGGGAGATGTCTTGCATCTACACCACATACTTAGTAGGCTAAGCAAGGAGCATGCGGCGTTGTACTGCAGTTCACATGCCCGTGTTTCCGGATTCGGTTTGAGGATTAAATGGGTGGGGAATGCAGACCGTTTCTGGTTGAAGTGCAAACCAAGCCCACCCATGTTGATCAAGCAAAACAGTATCTTATCAAGACGCTAGTGACTGTATTTTATAGGCTACATGGCACAGCTCTCGATGTCGCACCCCGAAACGTCTTCTGCGCCAAGTTTCCCCGAGGCACCAACGGCCCTACACACCGGTTTGTTTGTTTTTGGTTTTGGCTGGTGCCACCAGCCTTCTGCGCAGATCGCAGCACGTTAACGGCTAAGGCCCGCGGCCGATAGCTGGGCTGAGTCCTGGTGCTTTAAAGCACCAGTACCTACGGGTGCGCGGCCGATAGCTGGGCCAAGTAATACTGGTGCTCTAAACCACCAGTACCTACCAGTTGGGGCGGCCGTTAATGCGGAAACCGAATCGGCCTGCCCCTCCAATCCAAATTAATTCGAGGCCGGGGCTACGAAAAATGCAGTAGGTACTGGTGGTTTAAGCCACCTTTTTTTTTTTTTTTTTTTTTTTTCTACCGGTGGTAAGTGTTACACAGGTTCAGGCACAGCTCATCATGGTATTGCCTGAGGATTGCAGGGCATGGAGTGGAGTGTGATTGATTTTGGGGTGCAGAGTAAACCCCTCGTCCACACAGGTTGGTGACAGACAAAAAGAGTCCGATTAGAACTTGGTGGGCATTACAGAGGCTCAGGGCCAGCCCATGGTCAATAAGTCTGCGTTGTCAATGACTTGGCGTCAGGCTGCTGCTACTGTCTTCACCCGAATAGAACGCCTGGTAATTATCGGTGTATCTGGTCTGTAAGTTACACGAAATACCGCTATAATGACCGGGTGTTCTATTCGGGTGAAGACAGTGGTTACTGACTCTGGACTGTTTGTCGCAAGCATAGGTAGGCCTCCATAATATCAATGATAATAACCACACAAGTATGCAGGCATTCTATATCCAATCTCTCTCTCTCTCTCTCTCTCTCTCTCTCTCTCTCTCTCTCTCTCTCTCTCTCTCTCTCTCTCTCTCTCTCTCTCTCTCNTCTCTCTCTCTCTCTCTCTCTCTCTCTCTCTCTCTCTCTCTCTCTCTCTCTCTCTCTCTCTCTTAACCACCACTACCTCCGATCCGCATTTTGACAAGCCTGAATTTCACTGCTCACCGAGTTTTGCCGAGCCAAACACATTTAATCGTGGCCAGGGTTTTCAAAAAAGAACGGGAAGAAAAAGAAAGAAATGACCCTTTGGATGTGAAAGCAGTTCGATGCAACCTATCTGAAGTGCTTGTGTGAGTATGCCCTCAGTGAGCGTGTTACAGCGTAGAGGGTGCAACTGTCAGATTCAGAAAAGAACGGGGAAAACGAAATCAAGGGAAAAAAAACAAGTACAATAGCAAACATGTTTCACACATAGTTGGCCAGACGCATTACTCAAAGCACCCGTATGTCTTCCACGTCCATGAGGGCCTTCCCTGAGGTCCCGGAATTCTACGTTCTTAGTGTTTTTTTGTTTTGTTTTGTTTTGTTTTTGTTTGTTTCGCCTCACAAGCAGGCCCACGGGGTTCGAAACTTTCCTTTTGCCCTTTTTTCAGGTCGTCAAAGCCTGACCCTGCGCCGAGCCCCCCGACCGAGCTTTGCGGAACACATCATTTTCCCAAATGGGACCACAGCTTGGAAAGGTGGTGGCGGTTAATTGCTACACCCATATGACCCAATGTATTCCCAAATGGGTCCACAGCTTGGAAAGGCTACACCCATATTACCCACTGTACTATTCACAAATCGGACCACATCTACGAAAGGTGGTGGCGGTTGATTGCTACACCCATATTAACCAATGTATTCCCAACTGGGACCACAGCTTGGAAAGGTTATGGCAGTTTAATGCTACACCCATATGGCCCAATGTATTGCCAAATGGGACCACAGCTTGGAAAGGTGGTGGCGGTTTACTCTTTTCAACCTATGCCGGGATTATGAAACCTTAGGGAAGGAGATCAAGGAGGGCATCACAGAGGCCTCAGGGAGGTTCGGCCTCTAGATGTTTGCCCATCTCCCAAACCCTAAACCCCAAACCCTAACCCCAAACCCTAAACCCCAAACCCTAAACCCTAGACCCTAGTTAAACGGCCGCTACGTTTCCCAGCCATTTTTTCAGAGATGTGTCATGCATGCTTCACATTGTGCGGGTTGTGTGGGGGGGCCTTTGCTGGACATCCAGCCAGGCAAAATGGGTCCCCCAGTCAGTTCCTCCCAATGCCGCTGTAAATGAACAGTGACCTTCAGGGCTCAGCCTACCTGACAAAATGCGTCCCTTCAGGGCTGACAGGGAGAAGCAAAAGCAGATCAACAAACCGGAAACAAAAACCAAAAAAAAACACCTGTGGTGGGGACCACCAGTACTACCATGACCGTTTGCCTTTTTATTGGCAAACAGCAGCAGTTCACATTCAGAAGAAGAGGCTCGGAAGTACAGGTGGTCCCCACCACCAGTGCATTATCCCAGCCATTTTGCAGAAATGTGCCGAGCCGGGAGGGATGCACGGATGTGCGGTTTTCCCCAAATTCCATCCATGCAAGACGGGTAGCATGAGAGGCCCAATTTACGTGGATGGATTATGGGCAAAAGGGCGCCCAAGTACATTCTGCCTGACCCGCTTTCATGCACGGCGCCTTTCTGCAAAACAACTGGGAAATGTACTGGTGGTTTAACAAAAACAAGTGGACCCACCGCAGCTACACCGCGGCCAAGGCCGACGACAAAAACATTTTGCGAAACACCCCAGCCATCAGTTGGATCCCATCTTTGCAATGTACCCCTACCGGACGCTGCCCAACTTTGCAAAATGGCCGGGCAGTCGCCTAGTTTTCATAGGTGCAATTGCAAAAGGCCAAGCGAAATTGCACACCCATCTGACAGGGGCAAAACACAAAAATGTCAGTCCAAAAGGCCATTCCACTGTGCCCACGTCTTTTAGGGACATTTTGACATGAATGTCAACTTGTGGGGGTATTTGAAAAATTACCCCCACCTCAAAACAAAAGGAGAGAGAGAGAGAGAGAGAGAGAGAGAGAGAGAGAGAGAGAGAGAGAGAGAGAGAGAGA
>BFEA01000031.1:1182180-1194040 GCA_003427395.1 Chara braunii
GGGGGGGGGGGGTCGTGTCATTTTGGAGGGTCGGGGGAGGGGCCTGTAAGGGTTTTAAAGGGGCTTGAAAAGGGGTTGACAGGCCCTTAAAGGGGGTGATATGATTTTCCTTACATTTTTTTTTTTGTTTTCAAATTCTGTGAAGATTTTGGAAGTGACCCTCGGCCAAAAACTATTTGGTTTGCTATTCTGCACAACATACCAGTTTTTCAATTTTTTCATTTTTTATATATATATTTTTGTGGGATATGGGCCAGTACCCAGCCCGGCCCAGTTTGCCTGGCCGGTCCCGGGCGGGTCCCGTGCCAGCTTTCGGTACCCGGGCGGCACGTCCGGTAGCCCAGCTTTGAAGTCAAAATCTTTTTTTTTGCCTTTTTTTTTTTTTGGCAATCATGTGGTCGTCATGCATCACAGGTTGCCGCCAGAATAAACAGGCCAAGGAGGACAAATCATCCCGGACGATGACGCAACGTACAAAGAGTGGCGGTGAACGCGGACGATGACGGCGATGGCCACATACCATGATGTGAAAAGAACCGACGGTGGAGGGGACGAGACGGCGATGGCCACGCAGCATGATGCCACAACAACCTGTCCGTTGAAAAAAAAAAAAAAAAAAAAAAAAAACCTTCAAAAAACAGAGGGCGACCGGAGGAAAAAAAGATAGGAGAAAAATAAACCCAAAACCAAAAGGTCAAAAGCGAAATCGCACAGATCCGGAGAGCCTGCCCTCATGGACCGTACAAACGAACATCCTCAGTACCCGTAGGGTTCAACCGAAAAAGAGGGCGAGGTTCCTAAAAGTTGGGTAACCAGTACCGGTACCAGAAATCACACGAAACAACAAACGAACTACTAGCCTCATTTTTGTTTCGGTGTGCAGGCCATATTCAGGCTCCGCTTTAATAGCTGGGGCAAGTATCACGGTGGTTTAAGGGCCAGGATTGGGCTTGCAACCCCAAGTTTCACAATAGGACATGCTGGACTGACCTCTGGATTTGAATGCCACCAGATACATGCAATTGTTGCCATAATTCTAGTTCTTTCGTTAGTGTGAGTATGAATTAACGAGTACTCCCCTAGGACGTGTTAACCTTGTGTTTATTTGTCCACTCACCCGCTCCCTATCTTTAAACCCCTTAGCACGTGCTAACCTGCCTATTTCATCTACCTGACCCTAGCCCACTGGAACTCTCTTCAGGGACCGGCGATGACTCGGTACCAGAGCATTTTCTAGACCCTTGGCACTACAGTACCAACCAACAGGGGTCCCTTTCACTCCCTCCGTCCTGGGTTTGTTACATCAGTTGTGGTGCAATTGCGTTGAATAAGAGGAGGGGCAGCTGGGCGAAGGAAGGGCGGTTGTCAAATATCTCGCCTTCCTTGCGATGGAGTCGGCCCTGTGGTGCATTCAGATACCCTCCCAATGAAAGCCAAAAAAACGGTGCATGCGTGAAGAAAGCATACGAAGACTGTCCGAAGGCCAACTCCAGAGGTGGAGGGCTCGGTCACAAGTTGAGCCACCAGTACTTCCAGAAAGGGCTTGACTTGCGATAAGATTATGATATAACAGGTCGCGAATGATGCCCCCTAGAGAAAGACCGTCCCTGGGGTTGGCACAAGCCATCTGATCCTCTCGCTGGTTGAATACGACGACAGGCACCTTCAGAGGCCTAGCATCCACCCTCTAGTGTGACATGGACCCCTTTTTCTGGGAAAAAAAAAGAAGAAGAAAACGGGGTTGCCGGCCAGCCATGCGTGGATAAATTAAATTCATTCCAAACGAGCCGACGCGGTAGCGTAGCAATGGCAGGCGCTTGCCACGGCCGGACTCTCCGGAATGCTGGTGGTTTTAAGTTTTAACTGCATAACCAACAATAATTAATTTGCTGCTGTAGTTTCAATTGCTGCACTGCAACAGATGCTGACAATAAAATATTTAAATAAACAAACTGCTGAACATCCTCCGGACAAACTAAGTACTCTTCCTACAATTCATGAATGGCATGCTTGATTATGTGGACTGATTTTTATTTTTTTATTTTTTTCCCCTTTCCTTAATACTTCTCAGAGATGATTTCAGGTCTGCTTGCCACTGGACTTGGGGTTAATACCAAAAGAACAAAACAGGATGTAGAAAAAAGTCCTTCGCGAGTGCAATTTCATTTTGATATCGAAGACCCTTCCCTTTACAAACTTCAGGACGCTTGCGACGTCCGATTCTGGAAACAAATTGTGTGACCTTGAAGGAGCGAATTGTGCGACCTTTTAGGACCAACTTGTGTGACCTTTAAGGAGCGAATTTTGTGTGCCCTTTGAGGAGCAAATTAAAGGTCACACAAGTTGCTCCTCGAAGGTCACACAATTTGGTCCTTAAAGGTCAGGAGCAAATTGTGTGACCTTCGAGGAGCAACTTGTGTGACCTTTAAGTTGGGGAGCAAATTGTGTGACCTTTGGGGAGCAAATTGTGTGACCTTTGAGGACTTTGCAGAATGCCCTTCAGGCAAAACAGTTCACCTTGTCCTTCTGGAATTGGTATCGTACAATCCGTTAAAATTGGAACGATACAGAGAAGGTAGATTAGTATGCCCCCTGCGCAAGGATGACAAGCATAAGTCAAGAAATGGTCCAATTTTTTCCTGTGCGTGAAAAAAAAAAAAAAAAAAAGACAGTTCACCTTGAAGTTCTAAATCACCACTGCCGCCAAAGCAGATCATCCATCTAAAACTATTGATTTTCCCCCTGGACCCCCCCCCCCCCCCCCCTAAAAACCATGAGGCAAAACGTTTTTTTTTTTTCTTTTTTCTTTTTTTTGGGGGGGGGAGGGGTCACTAGTGCATCGAGTGATGAGCAACAGTATGCATGCTTTTTGTTCAGCATCCATTTCTTCTTCTTCTTCTTCTTCTTCTTCTTTTTATTTTCTTTTTTTTCCTTTTTTTTGACGTTTTTCCTAAACAGATCAGCACTCCATCTACGTCGCTGTTTTTTCTCTCAGAATGTTCGTACAGAAACGGGAGCATGAAAAATCGCCAAAACGACCATACTCAAGATTTCTTACACTGCCGCGTATACTGTCGGAGCGTACAGATTCCATTGCGGGAAGCTGTGGTTAAAAGAACCAAATGAGTGTTTTTTGAACTTTTTTCTCTGGCAGCTGTTGTTCCAGGAGCCACAAACGATGTGTTTCGTTTTTTCTTTTTTTTTTTCTCTTGTTTTTTTTTTTTCCTCTTTTTTTTTTTCCCCCCCAAAAAAACTATAACAGCCCACTCTTCATTCACACCATCCAGCCGCCACAGCAAAACACTCGATTGGCAGGCCTTTTCTTTTTTAACAAATAAAAATTGGACCATTTCTCGATTTCTGCGGGTGATCATTCGTGCGCGCAGGCGCAATGGTAATCCTTTTCCTCTGTATCGTTCCCAATTTTTAACCCGCCAGCACACAGCCCCAGCCTTGTAGAACACTCCCACTCAGACTCCCACTGCCGCTCACACTCCCACTCCCACTCACACTCACACTCACACTCACACCTATGTTGATCGAAGACCCTACTAACACCAATCGGAGGTATCGCTGATAAGTAGTAGTGGTGGTTGTTGTTATGGCAGATTATCCTAGCCGCATACTTGGGCACATTTTTTTCTTTCTAAATAAACGGCACATCGTGAGAGAAAAGGTCAAACTTTGACCAAAGTGAAAAAGCTTGGTAAGCAAAAAAAACTCGAGTCTGAAAGTAGTTGCACTTCAAAATCTCAAGCGAATTCATTCGGCATTGAGGACAGCTCTCCTCAATAGACCAAACCCAGAAATCCTCAGGACCACCAAGACAGCAAGCCAAGTCCATCGGCATTGACATCACCCTGGTCATTTTTCATATAAAAAAAAAAAATTAACATGACACAATTTCCGTGAATTTTATATGACATATATCGTCAATATATATATAATCATATATATACATGGTGTTTAAAGGTTAATTTAACCATGTTTGTTAGCATCTCCAGCAACAGCATACCAAAGATGTATCAAAGGCAACACACAAGGGCAACCAACAGGAAAACCAAAAGACCAAGGAGTTAAGCAGGTTAGGAGAGAGAAAATGGTCGTTGCAATGCCACATGCCGAATGGAGGGAACATGAAATAAACGACATTGAGTGCAAAAAGGAAGAGGCAACAAACCGTCCAACACGAGAAACCGCGCCGCGTGCGCATATGCACACAAACAAGACAACCCACACACACAAAACAAAAGGAACCGCACCGCGTGCAGATACACACACAAAACACGCACAACACACACACAAGTACAGACGTCAAACGGAACGAGTCAGAAAATTTTGAATCGATGAGGTGAAAATGTATTGCAATTCCACAACTTTTTTTTTTTGGGTGGGGCTGATGCCCGGCCGCGCACCCTGGAGTCTATCCGGGCACAAGTTGGGTGCTAGAAGAATATCTTTTTGGCCGACTCTTTCGAAAAATTTTCCTTGTTTTTTTTTGTTTTTGCTTCAGGAGAAACCAAACCATCATCTTAGTTCAATCCATCGGAGAAAGTAAGAAGTCGGGAAAAAGTCTGGAAATTTTATTTTTCTTAGATGGCTTGAACTAAGATGATGGTTTGCTTTTTCATTAGGTTCCTATGCTCTTTTTTCATTGGCACTTTTCAATCACTGATTTCCCTCGGGAATAAAATGAAATTCCCATCCAATTTTAATTGTTTCACTGACCTTCAACTTCATGTCACCATGTCACCTTCAACTTAGTTAATTCTGTCTCCTCAATCTTGATCAATACCATGCCAAGTCGTCAACTTAGTTAAATGAGCAGGGAAGATCTTTCTGAAGTAGAGAGAGAGAGAGAGAGAGAGAGAGAGAGAGAGAGAGAGAGAGAGAGAGAGAGAGAGAGAGAGAGAGAGAGAAGGAGGGGGAAGGGAACATGAGATAACAATAGATGATACTATCATGGTCGAGACTACCTATTATTTTGACACGGAACAGTGAATACCTTAAAAAAATCCAGTTCTTTTCAATTCTTTTCAAGTTATCCAATTTGTTTTCAACTTGAGACAACCCCCTTTAGACCCCTTTAGACCCCTTTAGACCCCTTTAGACCCCTTTAGACACACACACACACACACACACAGATTTCCTTAAAAAGGAAACTGGTTTTTGAACCTCCTTAAAAAGCAAGAAAGACAACAGTGGAGAGTCGTGGAGACCATCCACCACAAAGCTGCAGACATCTGTTGATACCCAGCTGGCAGCCCAGCATCACAGGCCATTTTTCAGAACTTCTTTTTTTTTTTTTTTTTTTTTTTAAAACAGGGTAGGGCACTTATCAATGTTTCATCCATGAGCACCACGTGTCCCACAACAGACTGCTGCACACAGTGCCATGTATGAGAGCCTATTGTGCACACGTGATGCAAAATAAGTCCCAAACGACTGCGATAAGTAGGGGTATGAACTGTTGGGGGTCTTCTGTTACAGTGATGCAGCCAGCCAGCCAGCTGAAAAAAATCATAATTTTTTTAAAAGACCTTCAGACACCCCACTATCCCCCAACCCCCCAAATGATCCTGCAGATCCAATAGGACCCTGACATCCAAAGGGGGTATAAAGTACTATAAACTTCTTCAGTTTTTTTTTTTCGCTTTGTCCTTTTTTTTCTCTCCATTTGGTTGTCCAGCCATGACTAGCAGAGATTTCAGTTCCAGTCTCCCAGATGTATTTTTTCAATTTTTTTTGCTGCCAATGTTCCGTCCAAGACGTCTCTCTCAGCTTTTCTCTGTTTGACTTTTTTTTTTCTTTTTTTCTTTTGGCCTCGAGAGTCAAGATACCATTATTTAACTGAACGGGCCCAGGTAACTCAGAATTATTTTGTTCTGTTTCATCAACTTTATCTGACATTCAGCAATTCTCTAGATTCGAACTTGGGTCGGTCCCTCAAGTTCGTCTAGACAGTTCACGCTTGTACGAACTGAGCTAGGGACGTCGGTTAGTTGTGTTCTGTATTCCCTACATACAACTCCACAAAAGAAGGGCGAGCGAGTGTAGGATTTTTATTATTATTATTATTATTATTATTTTGTGCTTGGCTGTGGTTTAGAATATCTGACTCAGTGTTATGCGTCTTTTTTGTTTTTTCAAAAACTGCGCATGTCTGCGAGATCATACACCCTTCTATACAAGTTTCTCATGTTTCTTGCTATCGCGTGTGTCCAGATTCCAGATTCATATCCAGAATCCAGATTCATATCCAGAATCCAGATTTTTTTTTGTTTTTTTTTCCTCCTCATCCAGATGTGCGAGGATTTAGTCCCTCGGCAGTGTCTGAAAGTGGCGCGCCCGCCCTAAGTGAAGGCGGGCGTGCAAATATGTGCCAATGCCTGTTTATAGGACTATGAGACCAGGCTGAGGGGCCCAAGCAGAGCCTGATTTTTTTTTTTTTATTATTATTATTATTTTTTTTTTTTAGCAGAGCCTGTTGTAAGCCCCATGTGGGCATGGATCTTCGACAAGGCCTTGTTACGAGTTGGCTCCTTGGCATGCCCCTGTAGGGCCCTTTCAGCAAGCATGAGCCCGCCCTAAGTAAAGGCAGGCCCCTGAATAGCAATATGACCTGAGTTCGTCAATTTCGGCAAAGATTGGTGGGCGCCAGACAGTCGCCATGCGCCAGTTGGTTACGTCCTCCATACTCGTGAGAATCAGAAATAAGTCTTGCGCCTTCTTCTAGGCTCTTCCAGCAGCACAGGCGAAGCAGGGAGAACCTCACCTTTACTCCTGGGTGGTTGGGCAGGCTCAACCAATTCGGTCCCAGGCCACTGTCTGAATGAGCCTGGGCGCAGACACTTTGGCCCGATTGGAAGCTACTAGAAATACACGAGGCCCAGCCAGGGAGCAGACTGGGCGAGCACTTTCCATAAAGGAAAGAGCTCGCCACTGGTGGAGGCATTCGGGCACTAGGCAGTGCATGCGGCAGCGCTGCTTGAGCATGCGCTCGCAGGCTGTGCGCTTGCGCTAGTTGCCAGGCAGTGCGCACGGGCGCTGGAAGAAGGCAGGGCGCTGCTGAGGGCAGCGCCATAGCCAGCCCCCTACATAGCCGGGGCTTGGCTTGGACAGCCAGTGGAGGTGGCGGTGGTCTTCGCGCATGAGGGAGAAGACGTGGGAGGAAGACAAGGATAGGGAGAGAGTGATAGAGATGAGGATGATGATGTGAGGGCGCATTCCTTGTATTGGCGATGGTCTGCATTGGCCGACATCTTCAAGTACTTCGGTGGCTGCTGACGTCAACAGTTGCATTGTCAATTCGTAGGCAGGAAGTAGCTGTGTAGGGAGTAGCCTGGGCACCAAGCGTCGAGTAGGGAGAAAGGGCCTGGATACGTATGTTGGCGGGGACGAGAGTAAAGCTCTCATTGACATTCGGTTTCAGTGTTTCGATTCTCCATTGGTGTAATATTGGTGCAATTCTGTTTATCTGGACACTGGGATTTTCTTGCTTTCAATGTGATTGTGCTATCTGGATTCTGTCATTTTGCTCTCTCTCATTTTCCTTGCTGATGCTTATCTACTGCGGAATTGAGTTCTCAATTCTAATTTTTTGGAGAGTGCTTCTGCTGTGTACATCTCATCATTGGTTTGGTGTGGTTTTCCCCTCTCCTCGTGAAAAAAATAAAAATAAATAAATAAATAAATAAATAAATAAATAAATAAATAAATAAAATCTGTGGCAGTGTTCAAATCCCAGTCTTGCTGGAGTGGTACTAGCTCGCAAAGAAGCGACAGCTTTTGAGGGAGACAGTACCGAAAGTTAGCCGCACAAGGACAGAAAGGTCTAATCTGCGAGGGGCAAACTTGATATTTGGACGGTACAGAGGGATGTGAAGGTGAGATTTTCAGGTCTGTTAGAGATTCTCGAGTGAATTGGGAGCTGGCCAGCCTGTAGCCCTATCAGATTGGAGGCATAGCAAATCTGAGTACCAGACTGTACCTGGACAGGCTCGAGGCCAGATACGTCCATACAGAGTGGCATCTTACAGACAGCTGTGACACGTCATGGATTGCTTCCTTGATACCAGTTGCCGGCTTTTCATCATCGCACATTCTTTTTTAAGACATTTCGACGAATAATGGAATAAATTTGCCGATTACTCCTCTATGAGACTGTTGCTTCAGGAATCCAGACAAAAATTGACACACACACACAAAAAAAACAAAACAAAAAAAAGAGAGAGAGGAAAACAAGACTAGAAAATCAAGAATCCACGACATGGATTATAGTCTTGCATGTTTTTTGAGAAATTTCCACGAATAATGGAATAAAGTTGTGGATTAAATCTTTTCTGACAAATAAAGCTGGAATTGGAGAATTTGAAGATGGAAAGGATATAGATAGTGTTTGCACTTATGGTTTCTGTCATAATAATTGCTTAGGGTATACTCACACTCGAAAGACTTTGCTCTATGTATCAAGACCACACGTGCGACCAGACCCATCCCCGAAATTTCTAGTATGTGGATCCCAAGTTCGCGCTTACAAGTTATTATACTGCTTTTCCAAGTTTTCTTCACCCTCCATTCTGTTGTTCTTTTTTTCTTTTTTCTTTTTTTTTTTTTTCTTTTTTTTTTTTTTGAAAGTTGAAGATTGTTTTCTCTTCACTCTCCACTCTGTTGTTCTTTGGTTTTATTTAAAATCTCTTGAATCTTTGATGCTATACTGAATTGAGATTTGCGATGTGAAGTTGAAGATTGTTGTTTTTATTAACTTTTATACATATTTCAGCCACACGTGGGCCAGATTCGTTTGAGAACAGGCTATCAGTCTGAGTATGGTAGTAGGCTAGTAGCGTAACCGAACTCCTTTTCTCTTCAGACTCTACTCTCTGTTGGTTTGTACGTATTTCAGAGCGCAAGCGTGTCCAGATTCATTTGAGAAAATGCGAGTCTGTGTTGGATGCAATGCTTAATTGGGATTTGTGATTAGAGAATTTTTTGCAGTCGAAGATTGTCGTTTGACTGTCGACAGTGGTGAAACTGTGGGAGCAGAGGAACATCGCAATCCCTCCTCTCTCGGAGTCAAACTGCTGCAAACTTCATGGAAACTCAGGGAAACTTCATGCAACTTACCACGATTTGCATTGGTGCAAATGGCTTTGCATTTCGCTCGTGCTCAATAGGAATCGGAGGATATTTTACATCCGCCACACGAAATCGGACCTAATAAACAATCCCCCAACAACAACAAGGGGCAAACAAACAAATTAACAAACAAAAAAAAAGAGAGACACAACGGGCATATATGTCAGATGAAAACCTAGGCTACCAAACAATCACCCAATGACAACAAGGGGCAAACAAACAAACAAACAAAAAACAAAGAGAGACACAACGGGCATATATGTCAGATGAAAACCTAGGCTACCAGAGTGGCCCGGGACGACTTGCCCGGCCGGGCCAAAAGTTTATTTTAAATTTTATTTTCTATTTTAAATTTGGTTAAAGAATTTCGATGTGAACCTGAGGCAAAAGTTGTTCAGTATAATTTTCTGCACAGCATAGTTTTTCAACTTTTTCTTTTTTTTTTTCTTTTTTTTTGCTGATCTTCCCTGGTCCTTGTACGGCTGGGCCGTCCGGGGAAAACAAGGTGACCCGGACGGCCCGGCTGGTAGCCTAGATGAAAACATATGTGCGGAGATTTGAAAACGTCAAGCACTTTGGCAGATGGGCACCTGTCCAGCTGCTGGTGCTTTTTTTTTCTGTAGGCTAGTGCAACAAAACATAATAAAAAAATGAAAAAATAATATAAAAAGATGACGATAAATATACAAAGATCAGGATAAATATTAAAATATAAGGATAAAATCATAAAATTCGATAAACATACAGAAAGATAAGGAGTGAAAGGCCTTCCACGTTTCAGACCCCAAAATTCGGATCTCAGGGTCCGAGGCCTGGGCAAGAGAGGCCGAGTTCATCAAATTCAGAAAAGTCACAGTCGGGTACCTCAGCAGTCCAACAGGCACCCAGCAAACAGTCACATCTTAGGGGCAACAGTCAGGTCTCATAATGAAAAGTCATATTGAAGAGTCACATCCCTCGAGCAAAAGGGTAGTTCCACAGGCAAGAGTCGTGTCCAGGAGACAGGAGTCTCATTCCACAGTCAAAGGTCATGTTCAGAAGTGAAAAGTCAGGACTCAAAGGCCCAAGCAGCAGCAGACCCATGGAAATTCGGGAAGGTTCAAGCCTTCAAGGCCTTGGCATTCAGAAGCAGACAGGCCGTGGGGATGTGTGGTACCGGAACCCAGACAAGCCGCAAGAAGCAGAGGTTGGCACGAGTTGAAGTGCAATTCAAGAGTACAAAAGGACTGGCCAGGCTCCCGGTCGGGGAGATTGCTCATTCGCAAGAAGAGCGGAAGTGGTGGTGCACTTGTGCGGTGTAGTGAAGGGCAGGGCGCTGAAGCCAGAGTGCTGCGCGAAGGGAGAGAGAGAGAGAGACGAAGTGTTAGTGCTGGCAGGGAGAAGGCAGCCATAGCTGCGCCAGTGCAGAGTGTTAGTAGTAGACTGCAGATAGTTAGTAGGCTTATCAGTGGGTGTATTCAGAGTAGATCCTTGAGTAATAGATGTGTGAGTGCATGTAAGTAGGGAGAGAAGATCAAGATAGAGAGAAGAGTTCTGAAAGAGAGACATACCTGAGTGAAGATACAAGATACTTGGGTTGCGCTGTTGAGCGCTGGTGATTGAAACTCTTCATTGCTCATATGATAATTTGTTGAGATTATAAGCTGCACTACCTGGTCTTCATCTTTCTGGTCTCCAGTGTGATCTCATACCTGCATATGGTGTGATTATGTTCACTGGTGTTGTACTAAGAGGTTCATTGCAATAAACCGTCATGGTAAAAAAAAAAAAACGATAGCATAAACTTTATTAAACTATCGTGCTTTATATCAGAAGAAAAATCAAAGTTAATAACAAAAAGCTAGTACGGATCAGACGCGAGAGGATACGAACACATGCGTGAGGACAGGAACTACCTGTGCATGTTTACTAACAGGGTTCGAACTCATTATCTCTTAACGAATAGTGTCATTTTCGGGAAGTTGCGGGAACCACTCAGCCACACATGCTTGGTAGGTAGGTACTAGGTAGGCACTTGGGCATTTTATTTCCTTGCTTTCCCTGCCTTTTTTTTTTTTTTTTTAATTTGGATCATTTCTCGATTTATGCGTGTCATCCTTGCGCAGGGGCCATCCATGCTAATCTTCTCTCTCTCTGTATCGTTCCAATTTTAACGGATATGTCCCGAAGGACTCCTGCCTCTTGTTTCTTGTAAAAATAAAAAAGAAAAAAATGCTAGCAAGCAACAACAATGAAAAGTCACCACACGTGGAGCCACACGACGAAATTTATTTATTTTCTCGAATAATATCAGAAGAATCATGAAACCTGCTTGCTTTGTGGACACAGGAATCAACCCTGCCATCTTGATGAACGCCCAGTCATTGTAGTAGTAGCTGTATTTGGGGCAGCTTTCAGCCTAGATACAGCAATAACGACTGTGCGTTCTACTCAGGGGAAGACGGTAGTCCCTCGGTACCAGGTACCCTGTTCTCGGCACCAATCGTTCCTCTACTGTTTTGGCGGGCCCTGCTTTTTTTTCTCTTTGGCAGCCAGATCTGATTGGTAATTTGCTATTTTTAGACGCGTCAAAATCGCTCGAGGGAGCTAACCAGACCAAGCAGATGGCTCACTGCAACCAAGGTTTTAAACCGGGTAATTTTCTCTTTGGCAAATCCCTGATTTTCTCTTTGGCAAATCCCAAGGGTACCCAGTATTATCTTTTTTTTTTTTTTTTTTTTTT
>BFEA01000031.1:1253212-1267360 GCA_003427395.1 Chara braunii
TGTGTGTGTGTGTGTGTGTGTGTGTGTGTGTGTGTGTGTGTGTGTGTGTGTGTGTGTGTGTGTACCCTGGGTTATTGGATTGTGAGCACATGTGTGAGGCACATGTGAGCACATGTATGAATAGGATTCTAGATTGTGAGCAGAAGAAAGTGGCGTTTGCTGGGAAGCTTGGATGCTGACATGCGTACCATAGAGCAGTTGGGAGATTGTGTTTGTTGGCAGTCAGAGGATGGTGTTTGGCGGGAAGTTTTGATCGATGCCTGTACGAGTTCTTTCCTGGCGATGTCATCATGAAGGTTCCTTGTGGAGAGAGGATCTGCTGATGGTGTAACAGAAACAAAGGGGACGTGGAATGGACGGAATATGACGAAAGAAGACCGTGGTTGTGTGCTCTTGCGAATGAATGTGTGTGGGTAGCAGCACAATGAGAGATTTTGGGAATCGGAGTACAAAGCAAGAGCTCAGCGTTGCCTCTTCTCCGTCTCATATTTCTGTTTTCGATGAAATATAGATATTGATGCAATCTCTGAGCATCTTTTCTATGAAATTATGGCCATGGAATTGTGCTTTTATATGGAGAAAAGAAAAGCTGTATTGTGTGTATGTAGCCATTGGTTGTGTTTTGATGCTTGCATAATAAATACGTAGACATCCTGTGCAGCTGATATTGTGAGTGATCAGTGAACCAGTCGTGAAAAATCTTTGTCATTAGGGTTCCATTGAAGTGTAGATCTCAACAGCAATTGCTGTTGGGTTGGCAAGATGATCGATTGTTTGAGACATCAAGTGCTGTTGGGGTGGCAAGATGACTGATTGTTTGAAAAGTGGCTGGTGCAGGGAGATGGGCGGTGTATGCATTTGACTTTTTGTAACATTTGAAATGTTGTTTTGTTCGCGCGGAGAGATCGAACAAGGATTCTTTTGTTGTCGACCCTTCCACAGATGCTGGGGCTCCTTGATTAAAGGCACCACTACCTGTTCCCATGTCGGCCTCAGGTGGGCCTCTGATCTTTTAGGAGGCCGAAAACGGGCGCCAATGATGAGATTTATCAACGGCAGCCCTCGTCGGGCCCAGCCCACGATTTTTAGGAGTATGGGAAAACTGCCAGTTTTCCCATTTTTCCCGACAGTGGGTGAGGTACCACTACCTCTGCCACTCTTGGGAAAAATGGGAAAACTGGCAGTTTTCCCATTTTTCCGAACTTGTCGGGGGTATGAGGAGGCTTGGCAGTTGGGCCTTGTGTGCCCGTTCAAAAAACAGAAAAAAAAACAAAAGACCAAGTCGGGGAAGACCGTGCACGAAGTTGTTCTCACACCAATACTCACAAGAAAGTATCTAACTAGTAACTATTGTCACCAGTTTCAGTTTGTTTTTTTTTTTTTTTTCAGAGAGACTCAGCTTAGCTTATTCATTACCACACAAGAAAGAGCAGGCCGGGAATCCCTCCACATCTCAACCCGGAAAACAAAAGCAAAAATTACTGGGACCATTACCCAGCTTAGGTGCAGGCATTGGGAATTATAGTCCATCCACAGAATGGCCAAATCTAGACCGCTGCGCTGACATTTCCTAACCCTGGGAAAAGAAAACAGTATCACAAGGTCAGAAAATCCGAACAAACCGAAAAGATTATCCATCTACTTAGCCAAAAATTCTGCCTTCATGGCCAAAAAAAAACGAACAAACCATAACTTCTACCAAAAGGGTCCCTAAGAGGGGAAGTTAAACCAATGACCTATCTTCGCATTTCATGGCTGATCTAACCACTGAATTCTACTAAATTAAAAGTCGATCGACCAAAGTACTAAGTTCATCAACCCTATCTCTATTCTATACATTGGGTTACTGATCAGCCTCTAAAAATGGGGAAGGGGCACTCTATCATGAGGCCCATGCTCGCATTGTCACCCCCTCCTCGTCCTCCCTCTGCCTACCTCCTGCGGCCGATCTATCAGCCGAGTGAGCAGGTTGTTCATAACCCTACTCTATGGATTGAACAACCAGGCGGCCAACACAAAGCTGACCCCTCTCATCAATTGACGCAAACGAATCGTTCAAACACCAAGTTTCTCTGAACCACAGTTTGCCAGCTCTGGTGAGAGGGGTCAGCTTTCTTGATTTCTCTGAACCACTGTGATTCAACCAGGCACCTCGGTTACCTGATTTGACAATCTTTCCTCCGCCAATCAGCTTGAATCACCCTTCTCAGATTTTGCATCGTAGTGCCTCTGATTTGTGAGTAAGACCACTGTTTCCCTTCAAAGACTTGATCATTCATTCCCTGCCAGATCACCGAGAAGATAACAGCGCTGGCCGACTGCGCGGTGTAGCCCCAGCCTTTGGTCAACAAGGCATCGTCCGGAATCGCCCGCAGTAATGTCCAAAACTTATCCCATATCAGGGATTGGCCAGGTAGGCCAGTCCAGAGCTTAATCCAGCATTTCCAAATTCGAGCAGAGGCAGGACAGTCCCACCACAGATGGATAGTAGACTCGAAGGCCCATTCACATCTGAGGCATTTCAGGTTGATATCCAACTGCCTAACTGCTAGCCAAACCGCAGAGGGGGTAGCCATCATTGAAAGCAGCCATAAGATTGAAGCTTGTCTTTGGCAGGAAATTAACTTCAGTTGTTCCCAACAGTTGAGCAGGGCTTTATCAATTTTGTTGGGATCAAGTTCCATTACAGCCATCCATTTTGATCGTGCAGTCAAAGGGTCTTTTGGAGCAACTTACATCCAATCCTCGGAGAGTAGTCCAGCAGACTTAAGTTTTCTCCCGATTTTCCCAATGCTCGCCATTCCCACAAAAGAGGGTCAAGTTTCATATTGATCACAGTTGAGCTTTTCAGAAGTACATCACATTCCTTGGCTCCTTGAGATGTAACCGTTTCTCTCACCCAGACTTGAGAAAGGGTAGAGCCCATTGGCGGGTGTTCATCATCATCCATTTGCAACAGATAAGCATTCTGATTGATCTGCCAGCCTTAAAAAGACCTCTTCCCATCTGGCAAGTATTCAATCAATTTCCACAATTTGAGTGATCCCCATTCATGCATACGAACCAAGGACCTGGCGGGTCGACGGCATCCGGACCCAGTTGTTGTTCCCAATGTTCAGGGATCGCACTAATCGACAGCGCCAGTTTCGAGCTTAAGTTTCTTACTTGTCCAAGAGTTGTTCTCAGTTCCGACTCTGACTTCCACTCACCCTGTAGTTGATCCCAGATGTCTTTAATTCTGGGAATCCCCAGCTCAATCCATTTGGCAAGCCCTGGCGCTGGAACAAATCGCTAGATTGGCTCCACAGGCTCCACAGGGAGTACTCCCGCTGACCTGGCTGGAGGACCTCTTCTGGGCGGTGCCACGGTCCCCTCGAAGGGGTCAACCTGTGGGCCGTGACACACCCCGCTCGGATCTGGCCCGGGACGATTTCTGGGCCCGAGTGGTGAAAGCCTGGCGCAGACTCCCGTCACCCGATAAACCCCCGCCGTCCAGGTGGGATGAGGTCGCACGCCAGCCTTTGTTCGGGAATCGGAGGATAACAGACCGGTACATCAGGGTATACCGTAGTTCAAGCACTCCGTGGAGCAGCTGGGTTAAAAGAGGTATACTCAGAATAAAGGACATATGGGACACAGAGAAAGGAGATTGGAAATCTGCACAGCAACTAAAGTCTACACTAAAGTACTGTCATAAAGTGGAAGAACATATCGAATCGCTGATTTTTGCCATCCCCCTGGACCGGGTGCGCATTCTGCGAAAAGGGCCGCGTCTGGTAGAAGGAGACTGGGTAGCAGCCCCGGGCGAGCCGGCCAGTGTGGATAACGTGGTGGAAGTGCGTCCGAACGAATCTCTGGTCAACCTCTTCCACGTGGACAGGGACAACGTGCTTACCCGGTACGCCCCAGACATGACGAGACGGTGGAGAAACACCGACCTGCACAGGATTCGGGTACTGCGGGACAAGGATGTGTGGATTCCATACCAACTTCCGCTGGACCCGGAGGAATGGCAATGGGCCCCTCCATGAAAATACAGGTCGGGAGAGAATAAGAAGCTATACTCCCTAATGGTGAAAACCGCTTATCGTCTGCTGCGACCCAAAGTGAACCTAAAAGAAAGGGTGAAAGCTCGCTGGAAATCCCAGTTGAATCTGGGATCAGAAGAGATACGCCCCATCCGATGGTTCACCACCACACGATCTAGACCGACGAGGATGGCCTCACTACAGTGACAAGTAGAACACCATTGTTTGCCCACCAACGACTGACTCATAGATCGTACATACCTAAAACAGCAAGGGAGGGCATTACCATGGTGTAAGTCGTGTCACTCAGCCTTCCTCTCCCGCAGAATCCCGGGAACCATAGAACATATATTCATGCAGTGTCCGGGGGCTGGTCTCACATGGCGTTGGTGGGACAGGATCTGGACACTTCTGGGCACTGAGTCTACCTGGCCCTGGGACTAGAGGGCCATATTATGTGAGACATCGACCTCCCCCACCGACAATATCTTTGAAAACAACATGTTTAAGTTGGGGCGGAGAGCGGTTATGTGGTCCCTCTGGAGAAAGCGCTGTATGCACGACATTGAGGGGGTTCACATAGCAGGGGAAGAGGCGACAGAAATGATAAAACAATACATTCAACAAGAACTCACGTTACAGTGGCATAAAGTCAAGAACCAATTAGACATGTTCCAGTCAGTGAAAGATATAACACAGGCCATCCACCAATTCTCCGGGGAATGGTTGGGCAGTGTGAATGGGGGCTGGATAGCATCAGTCCGATGGGAGGGCAGGCCCGCACAGAGGGACAATCAGACGGAATTCAAGAGGGACTACTATATTTGTTTTAAGGAAGGGACTTTCCGGATCCATCCCCCCCCCCCCAACTGGCAATGGTTGAAATGCAATGGTATGGAGTGGAGTGAGCGGAACCCACGCTAGGGGAACAGGATGATCTGGCAGTCGGGGACAGGCTGAAGAGGCGACGGTGCGGAGGCGCGGGGCATGGCAGTCACAGTTAATCCGCTGTTCCAGCAAGTGATGCTCCTCAAAACAAGTATGGTTTTCACAATTGTCTATGGGACGCTGGACCCGTTTTCCAGCAGGCGAAGACTGTCGAGGTAAGTCTTGCCGGAGTGGGGTAAGGAGGATCGATGGGGGCTTCCGAGCAGCTCCTTTTTCTCGATTTTGGTACCCCAATTTTCAATTTATAAGGGACGCTGGGCCCAGTTCCCAGCACGTGTTGCAAAAAAAAAAAAGAAAAAAAAAAAAGGATTTTTTTCCAAAAATAAAATAAAATCATTTGCACCCAAAACTAGATCTGTCCGCTTTGATCCAGTCCCCTTCTGGTGTATGGATATGGGGATTTTCAAATAGTGGTTGGGACAATATTTCTGCTTTGGTTCTTGGTTCGACCCAGACATCTGGTCTGGGCTTCCTCCAAGCCAGGATGATCGCTCTCCAGAACGGGGACTTAATTTGCCTCCTTTGGAACAAGTATAACAGTAGGCAAGTCCATACATCCTCCGGTCTTGCCAAGTTCCACTCCCTTGCCAAGATACATTTGGCCATTGTGACCCTGTGTGGGGCCGACGTTTCTAAGCTCGCTTTAATCAGCCATCGTGCTAGGATTGCATTGTTCTGTTTCTTGGGGTCCAGAATCCCCAGACCCCATTGGCATCTAGGTGTACAAATAATCTCCCAGGCTATTTCAGTGGTAAAGTCTTCCTCGTCTGCAGCAAATGGTTTCCAGATAAATTTGGCTGCACGTCTTTTGGTGAGTGAGTACTATTGTTTCCCCAACGCTCTAACTGTCCCTACAAACCATAATAAAACAAAAAAAGCTACGTTTATAACTAGTGCTTGGCCAAACAGCGAAAGATGGGGGGCCTTATCCCACGTAGCCATGCGGTGCATGGATTTTTGCAAAAGTAAGTCATCCTGGTCTTCCGAACAATCCAAGAGGGAGATCTGAACTCCTAAGAAATGTTCAGACAATCGTCAGTTATGCGCTTCATTCCTCACTCGCATGTCAATGCAAAGGCTGTAGGGAGAACATACACCGATTTATGCCAGTTAACTGAATCCTCAGAGAGCTCACAGTAACTGGCCAGTTCAATCCTCAAAGCACCCAATGATTCCTCCGTATTTCCAGAGATTGCAAAGAGGTTGTCCGCCAGTGCTTTTACCTTGCATTGAACCGGACCTATCCTAAGTCCTCTAATCAGCTCATGCTTTCTTATATTATTCAAAAGCACCTCTATTTGGACTGCAAACAGAAGCGGGGCAAGGGGGCAACCTTGCCTTAATGACTGTGTCAAGGGAAAGGTTTTCGATACTTGGCCATTAATCATCACTGCAGCAGTAGACAGAGTATACATAGCAACTATCCATCTGTGGAAGTTAGCACCAAACCCCATGACTTTTAACGTTGTTAAGACGTATGACCAATTCACTCGGTCATATGTTTTTTCCAGGTCTAGGAGTAACACCGCCACATTCAGGGAGTTGTTTTGTATGATCTCCAGGGATTCAATCGCAATCACTATATTGTCAAAGATAGGCCTACCTTGGGACAAATGCATCCTGGTCATTCTGTATCAGAGCGGGAAGATACTTCCCCAATCTTCTGGCCAGAATTTTGGCAAGTACTTTATAAGATATGTTTAATACTAATATTGGTCTCCAGTTGCGTATTTCTGCCCGATCGGTCTTCTTAACCAGCACCTATATAATGCCCTGGTGCATATTTGCTGACAAATTGGACCCCAACAGAGTCTCGTTATAAATTTCGGTCAGGCTGCTGCCCACCGACTCCCATATAGCAAGGTAAAGTTCGACCGGGAGGCCATCGTCCCCTGGTGCTTTTCCTTTTGATGTGGCCTTAAGGGCTTCATGTGCTTCAACAGTCGTGATTGGCCTGTCAAGATCGAGGCGTCCTACTGCCAAGATTTTAATTGAAGTACTGGTCCAATTTTCGCAGCCTGTATCAAGGTCCTCTGTGACCTCTACACCCTGTAGCCTTGAGGTGAGTATATCCTTGTAGTATATAGCAACATATTCACATAGATTAGTTAATTCCTTAGCCCTTGGGGCACTTGAGTCGAATGGGTGCTGTAGCTCTCTCATTTGAACCGAGGATTGACATGGTAGTAGTTTCAGATTTTCGTTGTTCGTGTCTTTGTTTTCTTTTTTTGTTTTTGTTTTGGTGCCCTGCCAGGGAGGCACGGTGCAATCCACGAGTTGTTGACACTTACACTACTACTATGGAGAATGTATGAACCCGCTTTCCTGCCTTAAGTTCAGTTTCAAGTCTTTCCTTTTTTCTCTCTCGTTTTTAGTGGACCTGACACCCCTGCCATAATGCTCTCACTCAGGGCATACTCACACAACAACTTTCGGGAAGGTACCTGGTATCACGCCCAAATGGGTATTTGTTTTTTTCCTTTTTCTTTTTTTGTGGTTGTAAGCCAGTCGTTTTTTGAAAGTCTGGCTGTGCTTTTTTTTTTCTTTCTTGTTTCAGAAGAGTACCAGAAAAGAAACAAAACGGACCCCAGGCTTGACAAAACTTGGTGCACAGTGAAAATCAAGGTCGACAAAAACAGGCTCGGAGGTAGTGGTGCTTAAACACTGAAGTTATCGGCGCCAAATTTGAAAAAAAACATACGAAAGAGCGACAAAAAACTCCCTTGTTCAATTTCGTCGCTTGCGCCAAAATATTTCAAATTTATCGAGAAGTCAGTTATACAACTTATACTTGATGAAAGTACAGAGGGACTGAAGCAGCACCATTCTGTGTGATTGAAGCATTCTTCTTCTACCGAGGTGGTCAGTTCGATTTGTTAGTGGTCACATTGTTTGCATGTCGCCTTTCGAGCCTGGATGGAGGTGCAAAGTGACCTTTGGATGAGAGTCACGTCAAGCCCGTGGCATCGCGGTGCAGGTGGACAGGTGGCACACACATGGGGTTGGTTGAAACCACCAGTACATCTGAAGGAGCAGATCGAGCCTCCTAAAAATTCGGAGGTGATGGACCGTCGATTAAATGAATCGGCGGTCAATGGCCTCCTACATTTTAGGAGAGGCTCAATCTCCTTTTTAAGATGTAATGGTGGTTTAAGAGTCCTTGCAGTCTACCGTCTTCACCCAAATAGAATGCCCGGTCATTGCAGCTGTATTTGGCACAACTTTCGGTCCAGAAGCAGCCATAATGACCGGGCAGGTGAAGACGGTAGTCTGAGCTTCCATGCATTTCACAATGCAGTTGAGAAATTCTGATGACTTGTTTTTTTCGCTCTCAATTGTCCAGAAACAAAATGGTATAAGGATAAAAATCAACAGCCCCTCAAATTCAGATAGGGATGCCATCTACATGTGGTCAGCTCATCTCTCCGTTGGTACCTAAAGACTTGTACCTGGGTTCAAACCCCAGGTCTGTATATGTATAGTCAAACAGAGCTGCGCGGTAAACCGTAGGCAAAGAGGGAGAAGAGGACAACAAACGAGGGGCTGTGACAAATTGTTTCGTCGGAGTTTATGTGCATGTTGTGTGGGTGCAGGTAGGTGGTTGTGGCTGGGGGTGAATGCGGATGTGGGTGGGCGTGTGAGTGTGTGGTGTGTGTGGGGTGCACGTGCCAGCAACATGCATGGGCCGACTCTTTTTGCGTTTTTATACCGGGTGCGCTATGGGCAGGTCCTGTTTGTCAGCAGTGTCACATAAATATGCACTTTCATTCTTTTGGCTCGCGTGACAAACCCAC
Source organism: Chara braunii (assembly GCA_003427395.1). Taxonomy (NCBI): domain Eukaryota; kingdom Viridiplantae; phylum Streptophyta; class Charophyceae; order Charales; family Characeae; genus Chara; species Chara braunii. The sequence continues at coordinate 1,261,983 of BFEA01000031.1, forward strand.
AGGCGAGCCTACTATTTCTGTGGAAAGTGAACACAACTGCGCCGCCACACCACAGGAGGAGAGAAAAACAAAATAATAACAAACTGGTGGCACACAGGGCAATGCACAGGGGATCCAATTTCTTCAGCGAAAATAAACACAGGCAGCACCAGCCACAGGAGCGGGGCAAAAAAATGAAAAATACGCACTTCCAGAAGAAAAGAACTGGTCTCACTTCATCTGCACATTAATTCCCCTCAACTTCCCTGCCAAATCCCCCACTGCTGATAGACTGAAATGACATTGCTTTGACAGGCCTGACAACAGCAGGTTCAGTGCCCTTGAGATCGTTTTATAGATCTTGATCGTAGGTTCTGAGAAGGTTGGGCAAATGGGTCGGAAACGGGATAGTTCCTTATGTTTTGGTAAAACATAGGTTTTTCCTACTGTTTTGTTCCCCTCCCATTTCCCCAGCTTTCTCAGTCCCTCCTTGTTAAAATCCGTCTGTGCCTCACGCCATATTGCTTCCTCAAACTTAGTGATAGCTACATTGCCTGAACTTCTCACAAACATATCCCCCATAGCTTCGTAGTACAGATTTGGACACATAAAAACAATCTCACCTGGACTTCGGTCCACTGTCGAGAAGACCAACTTTCATGCTTCTACACATAGACTCATTAAAGCAATCCTTCACTTCTGCAGCACAGATTTGTGCATGCTCTTGGTTACCCCCGGTACTTCCCATAAACGACATCTCACATGCCCTCAAAACGGGGCAAATCATACCCGTTGCAAGTGCAGGCCAACACTCCCTGGGAGGCAGCCCATCGATGATTGCAAAGGATATCATCAGTTGCCGAATTTTTGGTCCAAACCACTCTAACCTTTTTCTTGAAAATGTCATTCACATTAGTTGGGAACCCAATCGCATCTATCTTCTTGTCGCATACCCGTCGTACACCAGCCAGACTAATTCTATCATCAAAACAAACCCTGACAGTCAACTTTGCTCCCAATTTGAACTGTATCCCTTCTTGATGCTGCCCAGTAAAATTTTCCTCAAGCTTTGTCGAATACTTTTCCTAGGGAACTCTTTCACCGCATGCAATAGATCAATCAAGAAATAGAGATCTCGTTAGTAAAGTGTCTGGCGCTTGTTTGGCAGCCTAAGAATCGACACTAAGAAAGCATGATAACGTTTCACGTGCTTCCTCCACTTCCTCAAATATCGGAAGCTAGTATCGCCTCCTTTCTCAAAAACTTGTTTGCACAATCGAAGTTTGGTGGTTTCACCCGCTGCATAAACTTCGGAGTCACCGAAGGCTCTTTTTACTGCTTTCCACTTGTCACACCAGACCTTTTCCTCCTTTGGAAGACAAAACAAAACTACCAATCCCCTTCTTCTCTTGGTCGTATAGAGTCTGCAGTACCCGTACCGTCTCAGTTCCTGACAATTCCAGCGCCACTTTCACCACATCCGATATCCCTTTTCCAGCGTTATTTTTAATTTTTTGTCGCTTCTTTCAGTGTTTCCCCTTTCGCCTCTCTTTCCTACCTCGCCGCCTTCTCCTTGACTGTTTTCCCCCTACACATTTCTTCAATGCCTTCCTTGAGTTCAAACTAGGCGACCAAGTTCTGATACGAAACTCCTCTAACCCAAGTAGTGATTCCACGTCATCTTTTAGATCAGGAATCAATACGTAATTGTGCAGACCATATTTAGCTAGCCACATGTGAAAGTGAGACGCCTTGTTAATTTGTCCCTTGCTTCTATTACGATGCTCATTCCATCTAATGTTCAATGCCCGTTCAGTCTTTCCAATGTAACTTGAAGTCGCTCTACACCAAGGCGAAACTCCTACGTACACACAACTCTCGGGATCATCGAACAAGGTCGGTTCCTTATTCAATAGAGCAGCCTAATAGCACTGGAATTTAGACAACCAAGGTATACATCCTTTCAACGTAAGAGCAACAACGACCCGTCTAAAAAGAGACTCCACATCATTCTGTATCAGTGACTCAGCTCGACGCAGCTTAGACAACGATCTAAACAATCCCATAACTCTGGTACGTTGTACCGTCTTCATGCTATCTTCTCCTTACCAGACTCTTCGGTATCCTCTGAACTGTCTTCATCTGACGTGTCCTCTGATGATGTCGTTGGTGGTTCCTCGTCTCTTGCTTTTGCATATCGTGGGATAACATCCTTCACTCCTTCATAAGCCACCCTTGCTTTCTCTTCTGCAAGAGCTTTCACTGCTTGTGCTTTTCGGATGTACGAAACACCAACTTGTTTGCACATCTTCTGAATGTGGTGGTAGTCCAAACCGTCCAGATGTCTGATAGTATCATCCACGAACTCTTGCCTCGCCCCCGGTCCTAGACCAGTCAATGCTCCTTTTACTTTAGGATCATGTTTCTCCCGAAGTCGTCTCATCGTTATGGGTTTCAGAGTCGTCTTCATCTTCTTGGCTGACTTGACGGTATGTGGAGGGCGTCCTCTTCTTGCTTTTATAACCGGAGTTACTGTTGGACTCGACTACGACGTTGATCCCTCCTCATCTATGGTTGGTCTTCTCTTCCGCTTATCGGTAAGTTTGAGTCTCTGCATACGAAACCTCAAGTCAGAGACGTCGTTCCTTGAATCCGATTCGCTTGAAAGGGTGATTCGGTGATGCTTGGTGCATCGATTAGCTCTCTTCATTCTTCTACGACTTTTCTTGTATTCCGGCGGGCTATTAGCTTCAATCTCCTCTCTCACTCCTCCCCATCTCTTGGAGAATTGCACGTCAACAATCTGTGTCAACCTTTCTTCATTCTCTTGTTGCTCCTGACGCTTTTTTTCCTTTTTTTTCCGTCGTCTGACCTCTTTTTCCATCTTCTCTTGTTCCAAGCGAGCTTTCTCGAGATCCTCTTTCTCCTTTCTGGCCTTCTCATCTCGTTCCATCATCAATAAATCCACCAATCGGTCTACGTTGCCGCGTCCATCTCTTCGGTCATAGCGCTTACAGTCAGCGGATGGAGAGCGCTTGGATAGTTCCCACCTGTCTCTGGCTGGTGATGCCGATCTTCCTCGATATTGCCGACCCTCGTACCCTGACGCTGGCATCTCTTCTATCTTTCCGCCCTTAGCTTCATACCTCTCTTTCCACAACAGACCACAATCTCTAGCATAGTGGCCGGGTAGTTTGCAGCTATAGCAAACTTGTTGCCCCCGCCTCGAACCATCTCCCCCTTCTCCACCTCCGCTGTGTTGACTTGTGGACGCCATACGTACATACAAAAGATCCCGAACTTCGCGTTCCTTTCGGAGCGCTATAGGCGCTATTACATCCCGGTCCAACCTCGACCACCGAACGAAGTATCTACCCTCCGCCAGTTACCAGGTGCTTCAGCATGGGTGAAAAGCAAACATGCACAGGCGATCGCAATGAATACAAAGGTGGATAGAAGTCCTTGAAAACAACATGAACTTATTACAAAAAGCCAAGCAAATTTAGGAGACCCAGTGGTCGGGCTCAGGAACCGCTACTTCTCACTCTTTTTCATCGTCCCCAAACTTGCGCCCACTTCTTCCTACCAACCCATTCCGGAGCAACCTTCGGTGCCATGCCGTGAAAGAGGACAAGACTATTGTAATGATGCTATTAATAGTCTACATCTTCCTACTAACAGCAGTCGACTACTGCTGCCGCCAATTTCCACATGGCATCGTGCGTCCGTGAAAAATTGCGCAGCGCCATCCCGAAGAGCTCATCGGGGTACTCCTTGGCGCGGTACTCACAACGAAGGGTCATGACCTGTTTTGGAATCCTTGTCCGGATGGTAGTGTTTCTGTCGATGCGGTGGAAACCGCCGGTAATCCCCGCCAGCTTTTGCTTACGACTGGACCAGGACACAAAATCCTGACCAGTTGTAAAAATTGTCTCACCGGTAGTCCACATGGTCGATTCATTTTCTGTCAGCTGCACACTTCCTAAAACTGTCTTTGACCTCCATCCTGCACCCAAAAAATCCCAGACACCTTTCTTTTCATTGGTCCTCTTGAGGATAAGGGCCTTAGGATAGCACTTCTCGAATTTTCTTCGAATCCTGTTGACCTTTCCAATGGAGTTCGGATCCCCCTTCCCGTACGCCAGGAAAATGGAAACATCGTCCATGAGTCTCACCCCACTTACTAGTTTCCGATCTTTTTTCATTTACCAGAGTGGTCCGGGACCACTTGCCCCGCTGGACATAAAAACAATTTAAAATGAAAAAAAAAACAGCACGTGTTGCTCCCCACGGATATATTGAAGGACTTGTCAAAAAAAAAAAAAAAAAACACGGTAATAATTTTGATACAATCTTGAGGCAAATGTTGTTCAATTTATTTTTCTGCATGCCAGGGTTGCTGGCGTTCGGGACGGGCCGAACGCCCGAACCCAAATGCCCGAATGCTCGGGACCCCCTCTCGACGCATTCGGAACGCGAACCCCCCCCCCCACAAAAAAAAAGAAAAAAAAATATATTATGGAACAGTATAAATTGAACAACATTTGCATCAACATTACATCCAAATTCTTTACGGAATTTGAAATAAAAATCAAACACGAAAAATAAATACTAATAATGAAAAAAAAAAAAAAAAGGAAAATGAAATTATTGAGTGGGCGAGCAAGTTTTTGACACCGCAATCTTTGGCGATTTTTATTTTTTTGGTTGTGACAAATGTTATAAAAATTTATATATGTGTATCTTACATAATAGAGAATATATAAATAAGGTTTGAAAAAATAATAATTTTTTTTATGCCTCGAAATAAAGAAAAAATAAAAAGTGAGAAGAGAAAAAAAACAAATTGGTGAGTGGGCAAGCAAGTTTTCACACCACCATTTGTCCGATTTTCCATTTTTTTTTGGCAGAGCAGAATGCCCTGAAAATTAAGAGAACGATACCTTACATTAAAATTTTTTTTCTCTTATGTACGTTCGGTCTGGAAACCCTGCTACATATCATAATTTTTTGCTGAGTTATTTTTTATTTTTATTTTTTGCTATGACCTTTCCTAGTCCTTGCAGGACCGGTTCGTCCGGGAAAATAAGGTGAACCGGACGGCCCGATTGGTAGCCTAGGTTTGGAATGATGGTTTATATATATATATATAGCCTCCTGATGAGTCGGTGAAACTCCGACAAACAGTTTGTCACAGCCCCTCGTTTGTTGTCCTCTTCTCCCTCTCTGCCTACGGTTTACCGGGCAGTTCTATTTGTGACGATATATACTACGACTTCGCTAGCTTCCTGCTACAGTTTTTTCCGGTCAGGTCGAGCGGCAGTGGTCGGGGCCGTTACTAGGCGGTCATGCTGTGCCTCTAGTGCCAGCGGCGTGTCTGGAGTGTATTTTTTGGCTGT
>BFEA01000031.1:1269744-1282081 GCA_003427395.1 Chara braunii
GCCTACGGTTTACCCGAGAGTTCTGCTTGTGAGGTTGGTTTGATTTTTTGTGAGGGATGAAAACACGTTTGAAATGTTTCAGTATAATCGTGAGCAACACCAATAACTTACAGTAATCAGACCAAATGATGTAAATGATGAAGCGATATCAGTTTGGTGCTATTGTAGTATTTTATTGACATATAAATCATCCGAGTTAAATAAATAGAACACGACTGTTATTTTTACATTCAAAATAATCTCAATGAATGTAATCAAACAATTATATCAAGGCGCCCCTCGCATTCGAATCAATCTGGAGTGATTATATCTAAAATTAAATTAACTATTAAAGTTCAAACAATCAAGTGAAATTGTATATACGATAGAATGATCCGGTGCCATCACAACTTTACTAACTCTTATAAACTTCAACAATCAAGACAAACCATACAAATAACAGAAAAAGTTAACCTTGTTGTTATTGTAGTATTTGCAGACTAACTTGTAGGATTGCTTCAATCTAGTGAAGTCACGAACGACAAAGTGAGTTATTGGATAGTCATTGCAACCTAACTTTTATAGGAGAGAATGAACCGGTCGACTGCCATTACAACCCACATAGCCCTGATAATATTTTTTCATACTTTTGCATTGTCGGATCAAACACCCTTACAAAGGTGTTTGTTCTTAAATGACGCATTTATAGCTCATTGGCTGGTAAGTCGACTTAGTCAGGAAATGAACCAAGTAAGAAAAACTTAAGGTGAGTTTCCTTCAGTATGATGTTAAAGCGAAAAGTAAAAAGTGTAGAGTTATCATAAGACTCGTCATATAGAGAAACATAAAGGTTAGTTGAAAGGAAAGAATCTGGTCGAACAAAGTCAATAGTCAACCCATGTACTTAAGGGTTAATAGATCGGCGTGCCTACAACCCGTTGCAAGTTAGATCTAATATGAATTATGACTATATAGCCACAACAATCAAAAGGCACCACTAATAAGTCGAAATCAATAACACACGCATTAATTTGAATGCTATGTATTTTAGGTTGTGGCGTGCCTTGGTGCGAAAAACAAATTAATGTAGGCCTCGATTATAGGAGTACTTGACAAATTTTGCTGCTTAATCCAAAAAAATTATTACCCATGACTTGACTTTATAAAAATAAGGTTTGAACTCCTTTCATTATATTATAAGACTTGGATTAAAACTCTTTATTAAAAAGTAACTGACGCGACTGTCAAAGAGACCCCAAATGTACAATTTGATAGATAATAGATATATTATGAGTTAAGGGAGTACCCAATTATAAAAGTAGGGTGTGAGAACGACCAGTAGGGCTAAATTGAGAGATTAAAATCCCCTAATAATGAAATATGAACGTACGGGATTAAAACTCATACCCTCATAAATAAATAAATTACGGTTAATAGATTTTAGGCTCTCTGCTATAACAACTTGCATATCGTGAAGGTCGAGAGTCCAATCTTGTTGCCTTTCTTTTGTTTTTTTTTTCAATTTTTATCATTACGATTATTATCCTTGAATTTTCAAAGTTATTTCGTTGATTTATGAAGATTTAAAAAGAGGATTTTTCCACACTGAGGTAGTATCATCAGTTTGCCGTGATCTTGCGGCTCGACTATAGTAGTAACTTAGATCCTTGTGGTTATAAGCGTGATACTTGAGTGTAAACATGTTTTAAAATAACAAGAACCACAAATTATTTTGCGTTCATACCCAAATCATTTACAGATTCACACGTCTGGTTGTTCCTTCTGTTATCGAGGTAGTGCCTCGTTCAAATCAACCTTTAACCCCATGCTAAGAAACAAGAATTTGAAGGACAATATAGAGCGAGGTATAAAAGATTGAGGTAGTCACCTTGAGGAAAAAGAAGAACAACAATCATAGGTAAGAGGCAACAAGATAGCAAACATGCATGCAAGCAAAAACGCTATACCACGTCAGCGGGGCGAGGTCGAGCTCCCAAACAACGTAAAGTTTTGCGGCAAAGATCGTACAGACAACTCGTACAAACGATCAAGCCATAGAGCAAGCAAGGAAAACAAGCCATGAGGGAATGCGGTAATAGGAGATCAAGCCATGGAGAAAACTACACGAGAGCAAAGAGAGATATAATCCCTAAGTGATCGAAACGAACGAGGATGGGCCCTGATCAGGAAGATTACACCCGAGAGGGAAGCAGAACGTGCAATTGCAGAGAAATCTCTACGATAGAGAAAGAAAGAAGAGCGACAATAAGAGACGGATCGTACGAATGCGATATCGGTTAGAAAGGTATGAACCTAAAAGAAGAGACGGTAAGAAAACAGTTGAAAGAAAAACAAAACCCACACTATAAAGAAAATTTGGAGATGAAAAACGATCGAGAGTGTGAAATACTAAAAATGAAGAAAGACACGATCCGGCAAACCGTGAAGTGAGAAGGTGTAAGGATAAAGAGTTAGTGATGAAAAAGGAAAGCGGACGAATGAGCGAGTGATTAGTTTAACAAACGTGGAAATGCGAGTGAACAAGTAAGCAAATGTGCACAAATCAAGTTCGAGGGAAAGAGTAAGGAGAATGATAAAAGAATAATTTAGCTCCCGAATAGTATGTTCACTGCGATTATGATTTGAAATGACAGACTTTTGCTTCGTACTAACTATTTTTTGTTGAAAATAAATAAATAAGTTTTGTTGTTTCTTATTTTTACGCATATACTATTATTATTATGGTTAGCTATTCGTTTACACATTTCATTAGGAGTCAACCCAATAACGAAATTATAACCATAAAGTCGAGAGTTAAGGAATGGAGGAACCAACTTCTTAACTGAAACAAAGCATTGCGATGTTCCTAACGGGTGTAGATGCGTTGTGATTTCTATCCAACAGTCTTCATAGTAAAATAAAAAGATTCAACCAAGCTGGTGGTAGACATGTACTCCCCACTCTCGTAATTACTGCTACGTAAACTTGTCATATTCACCCTTTTTTGTGTTCATAGTAATGTTCATTATTTTTGTTCGTGATTTATTCATAAAAGTATTTGTTTAAGTTATTGTTATTCAAATTCGTGCTAGTATTGAGAAAGTGTTCGAGAATCTCTATTTTCTTCACGATTGAGTTTGAGATTCTAGTCATATTCGTCGTAATTGTTCGTGTTTGTGTTTGTCATTGTATTTATTGTTGTTGTATATGTTTATGTTTGTAGTTGTATTCGTTGTTATTATTCGTGTTAGTGGCCGTAATTGAATTCTTTATTGTTGTTTATGTCCATGTTTGAGGTTTTATTTATGTTTTTTGAATTATGTCGAGTTCTTTTTTTATTTTGTCATTTGTTTCACTCATACTTGTATTCGTTATCGGGAATCTCAACACTTGGTTGTGCATGAATTTGTTAATGGTCATGAAAGTTTTGTTGCATTCATGACTGTGTTTTGTTGCTCTCATTACCAAATATATTTAAGCTTAAGTTTGTGTTCGCCTATAGTCGAGTTCATGCACATTAGTGATTTTTAATTAGGTTAATGTTTTTGCTCGATGATTTTTTTTTTGTTCGTGATTTCGCCCTATTATATCCTTATTTATCTTTGTGAATATATTTATGAAAACAGTATTAAAAAAAAAAAATGATATGAGTTTTAACTTCATCGTGCAGCCAATCCTGCCCCCAACACTCTCTCAACACACAATGTCGACAATATTATTCTGCTCATAAATAACCCATATTGTTGTAAATAAATTTATAATCTTAGTCTTTGTTTATGCTCGTGTAAACCATGTTATACCCATCCTTGTGAATTTTTTTTTGAGCATTCATAATTGTAAGTTGTAGGAATTTTCATGGTATTTTTACTCACATTCATTATGCATTCACGATGTATGTTTCATCTCAAACTTCGTGATAAAAATTGTTTGCTCATAGATATGTTCATGAGTAGTGCCTTAGTGTGTATTTGTTGAGGTGTTTGTAACATGTGTCATTGTTTATACTAATGCATGATTTTGTGTTTTGAATTTGTGTTCATAATTTTTATCCACCCTAGTAAATGTGCAAATAGTCGTTGACCAAATTAGGTTGTACTCGTAATCAATGTTCATTTTCAGATTGTGACTATGTTGTTGCTTTAGCCGTTTTGTGACTCAGAGGTATCGTGACCGTTATTGTATATCACTCTCTACTATTGTCTAGGTCATAACTATCGTTGTTCAAGTTTTATATTTTGTTAATTTCGTTATTAATCGAGATTGTTTATCGCACAAGGTTGGCATGTCAATGCCTTTCTTGTTGGTTTTGATGGTCTATTGGCACGAATGACTGTCACCGATATCATAGCAAAGGGTCATCCACGAAGGAGATAAAGAAAAAGAAGAGGGAAAAAATAGTAAATAAGACAAAATGAGGAAAGTGAAAAACGGAGGAAGTTGTGCACCTCCTTTATTTTTACTTCACTATCATTTGTTGCATTTGTCTTTTATTTCACTCTATATGCAGTCCTGATTATTGTAGGATGCAGTCAAACCACAACCTAATGTGTTTGTACTGAAGTTTTTTTTTTTAATAATTAAATCAATGAGTCTCTCATGTCACCTTCCTTGCCGTCCTCCTTGTCCCCTTCCGGTACCTGATCTGTTTGCCTTAGTAAGAGGCACAACAAAAAGAACTTAATGCACTTATACAGTATAAGATGCAGAAATTTTGACGAGGACAAAGACTGTCGTAGGTGAAATTATATAAACAACAGTGTTATATCACAGCGAGTAGCGTTAAAGTGATACCAGCAATAAAAGCGATAGCTTGGCGCGAGTGGTCATATTATTAGGCTCAAAAGTCGAGAGAGCACGAGTACGATTTGGTAAGAATGAGTCAACTATTTGCATTTTATAGTGCATAGTTTTCTTTGTGGGGATGCTAGAATCGGGTTTGAAAATGGTTATGGGTCGACGCATCACGTCATCCGAAATAGATGCATCATAATCAGCCTTTAGATAAAGTCAAAGTAACGTTTGAAAACTTATCAATAGTCATATGCATCAACGAAAATATATACGACGATAGGTTATCCGGCTTCTTTTAATAGCCTCTAGGATATTAGGAGATACCAACAAGTTTAAAAGCGCGTGGGGGGGTGGAAATAGTTATAGTGAGCAAAGGTTCGAGTACTCCCTTGTGCAGTCACCGAAATCCTGAGTAATAAAACACCATCAGTGATAGCTATCAAACACAAGTGGGAGTCTTTCGTAAATAGTCAAGGCCTTACGGGTTTATGTTGGTTTTTCTCTCACTTTCAACAACTAAGAAATAACAATAACGTGAACATGGTATAAAAACGCAGACAAATAGGTGATAATTGCAATGATGTCTTAATAATAATTACATCTCTTTCTCACAAGGTTTCAATTAATGAGTTATAGAAAAACAGTACGGTACCTATCTTAAGTCGTCATCTTACTTAGACCTCTAACATACCTTATATCCGAGTCCGTTCTCGAATGACTTCGGAAGCATCTTTAACGTCTAGTTTTAACAATCTTTGAAGGTTCTCAACTTAACTATACATACTCCTAAAACGTGTGTATTAAGATATGTTCTATAACAACTCAAGTAGCTTAGTGGTTGTAACAAGTACCACAGTCCTTGCCTGAGTAACTAGTAGGCAGAGCAAAACTACAACAAGTAAATGCATTAAGTGTGCAGAATAGTACCAGAGAATCTACGGTACCAGAATCCGCAATTTATTTTTTACAATAGTTGTCATAGTAAAAACCAAGATATGTATACGGTCTAACTTACCCCTAAGACAGATGCCTAACATACGCTAAGTATGAGTGTATTTACATATCCATTTTAACTGCTAATGTGTATATTTTTTTCCAACTTTTAAAGAACTAACTTATGTTGTCGTTTTGCCTAGATGTTTTACCTGTACCCTTCTACGCATCAACCTGTTGCCGACAAACTTCTTGCATTTTCAACGATAGTCATGTTATCAATTAAACCAAAGTTGTCGTTTTGTCAGAATTTCAACTTACCAAGCCCAGGTCTGTTCACATAAGACCTCGACAAACAACCAAAGGTTCACAGATAATGTGACATTGTCGATATTGCTCGCATGGCGTTACACCTTTCTTGAGAGCATCGCTCTTAACATCTTTCCATCTATTATTATATTTGTATATTACAAGTTATATTGATCTGATAATAGGTTATCATTTTGCCGTAATCATCGACTTACCATACCCGAGTTCGTTATCTAAGGACCTCGGTTAGAAAGCGAGATCCCCGACAACGGCGCCACTGTCGTAGCGCGTGGCCCGCGTGAGGTCGAGAGCGTTGGACCTTCACGGTCGTGTCACACAGGAGTGTTTCTATCGGTCGAACTATGGGTACCACTACAGCCGTGCGTGCCAGCCATACTGCTCACGGGGCCTTGCGACAGGACAAGACTCTGTGAGGTATAACTTACCTCTACCCAAGGGGTTGTCACCACCCTTAGGTAGGCGTATCCCTGTTGAGCTACTGACCCACATACAAAGGTTTTACTTGCAATCGCAGAGGTAGGTCAACCGAGGGCGTTTCCTCAATCTTAGTAGCATAGGTATATGCGCGGTAGAATGCCTAAGACTGACCTGTGTAAATGTCTGATATTGAGGCATTGGGTTTCCCGAACCAACTTTATGACTCAGGTCGACTTAAGTGACGAACTGTCGCGATTACACTAAACAGACCCATAACTCTTTTGGACGAGGATGATGAATCATAGTCATAGGCGAGGTGTTATGTGATACTCAATAGTAAGTAACCCTTCAGTGGATTGTGGACTAGCACGACGCTTCAATTATGAGAGACGTTCTCTATTAACTATGTAAATTTTAAATAGGCTCAAGGCAGAAGTTAAGGCAATGAGGTGTTTTTACATTTACATGTACACAATCAGAAAATTCACAGAGACAAGCATAGGTCTCTTGACCTTCAATCATTTATCAAAATCAAACACAAACTTATGACCTCTTTCAAGAATGTCAAGCGCACGAATATCTTGACCTTTCAAGAATCTTAATCATGTCAAAATAAGAGAAATCTTTGAGGATATCCAAATCAAAGTTCAAAGCTACATGTCGTTGAGGTGTCTAGGTTAGAGCCCCTAATGAGAATAAGTTTGTCAGAACAAGTTGGAAGGAACTGTTCTTTGGGGTTGTTTACTGACTTGCTGACAGACTGGGGCCTTGAGTAAACTCTTTGCGAGTCGTTCTGGAAACAGTCTACCGGTTAAAATGATCTATTAAAGAAAATACGGGTAACTTGTCATAAGCCAATGTCACCTTTGAACAGACACTCGGACCCTCGATCCAACTGTCCTTCAATACATCTGATTTAATCGCATCATCAACAAATGAAGCAACTGAACGAACACTCCTTGACCCTCTATCCAGTTACTTCTCAATACCAACCTGATCATCAAGTTAAACACACACGAAGCAACTGACGGACACTCCTTGACCCTCTATCCAGTCACTTCTAAAAATCATTCAGTCATCGAGTTAAAACACGCACGAAGCAACTGGACGGACACTCCTTGACCCTCTATCCAGTCACTTCTCAATACCAACTTGCTCATCAAGTTAAACACACACGAAGCAACTCGACGGACACTCCTTGACCCTTTATCCAGTCACTTCTCAATACCTATTTCATCATCAAGTTAAACCACCAGTACCTCCGCCAGTGTTGGGAAATTACGTTGTCCTGGCCAGTACCCGAAGTTTTCGGGGGTCGGACACAGGGTCGGCAGTGTCCCAAAAATCATAGTTTTCTTTTGTCCGTGCACGAAAGAAAAAAGGCCTTTGTGCTGCAATGATGTCGGGCAAGGTAGTCTAGGAGGCTGTGCTCACAGTCTTGAATGCATCTTACAACAAAGACGGTCACATTCTGAAACTTGTTTTTTTTTTTTTTTTTTTCTCTCTTTTGTTTGTTATGTGTTCCCTGCCAATGAGGCAGGGCAGAATCCGTGATCTGCTCTAGCAGTGTTTCCTCATATGATTGTAACCCTGATGCATCCAGCCGTTTTCAAGGCCGAATCCATGTTTCCGTTTTTTTCTTTTTCTTTTCTTTTTCTCGAATCTGACAATCTGAATCCGTGATCTGCTCGAGCTGTGTTCCCTCAGAGGATTGTAACCCTGATCACACTGGCATTTAAGGGAATGTATCTTTCTATTTTCACGGCCGAATCCGTGTTCCTGTTTTTTTTTTTTTTTTTTTGAGTTTCTGGAGCCTGACAACCTTGCCGCGGGGTTGAGATGCCCTCATTGAGGGCACACTCACACTAACACTTCCGAGAATGTATACAGCTGCAATCACGCCCAGAGCTTTGTTTCGTTTTTTTGTTTTGTGAGTTTTCACAGCCTCTACTTTTTTTTTTTTTTGAGTGGGACCCAAGCTCGGTAAAACTCGGAGCGCAGTAAAAATCAGGGTCGTCAAAAACAGGCTCGGAGGTACTGGTGGTTTAAACACACACGAAGCAACTGAACGGACACTCCTTGGCCTTCTATCCAGTCACTTTTGAATACCAATCCGATCATCAAGTTAAACACGCACGAAGCAACTGGACGGACACGCATTGACCCTCTATTCAGTCACTTCTCAATACCAGTCTAATCATCAAGTTAAACACGCACGAAGCAACTGGACGGACACTCCTTGGCCCTGTATCGAGTCACTTCTCAATACCAATTTGCTTTCGTCAGACAGTCAAACATCATTTATCAAGCCGCCAATACGTCAATCATCAAGCAATCAGATCATCCTTCACCAAAACAACAAAGTGATTCGTCCTTTAAATCTCTACCTGGTTTACCTGTGCAATATTAAAGGGATCGTAATAATCCAAGCATGAGACTGACTAACTTACTTTTCAATATGCAATATTTTTTCCTAATTACTCCATTGATCATGAGGATTGTCGGGGGTTGGGTTACAAGAAAGCAATGAGATACACACACACGGGCAACATCTTAATGAAAAATGCATATCTCTAACCATTTAATCATGCATCCATAATAAATATAGGCTCATAACTTTTTCAAAATGACATACAATGCAAAAGGTTCATGACCTTTTCAATAATCCTAATCTACTTCAACATCACGACAAAAGAGGGCAGACAACCCAAACCAAATGTATAAGAGAAAACACATCGTTGAAGATTCTAGGTCTAAGCCCACATGAACAAAGTATTATCAAAATGATTTTGACAATAGTCAGCGCAGGGAAGGTCGTTTACTCACCTGCAAACATAAAACAACATTTCATACAAGTCTGACACAATCAATCCCCCAATCGTTTTACCCATCATATTCCACACTTTCAAGCCCCCTCACACTAGACACTTCCCTTTTCGACTTTGTCATTCAGTCTTACCTATTTTTGTCGTTGAAGGACCTTTTTAAACTCAAAGCAGACCCTTTTGACAATGACTCGAAAACAGAAATGGTATTTCGTGTTGGATCGATGCAAAGTGTGAATGTTGAGGGGGAGTGAGGGTTGAGTAGGTAACCTACCTGTTATCACATGATAGCAGCATGTAGTCTTCCGCGGACTCGTAGTGGGTCCCTCTGGAGTAGCCCCTCAATCGAGGTGACCGAGACTGCCTTCAAGTCTTAAGCTCCTGAGGCATCGCAATGGTAGCTAGTCGCTCGGATACCCTTGGTCGAAATCTCGTCCCTCTTTCATATCTTAATTTTTTCCGTTTACTTCTCATTTGATCAACTTCTTTCAACGCACAAGCTTCAAATCAACTCCCCTCGACACACAACCTTTCCTCCGGGTCAACACCATACATTTCCACACTGCCTTCCAACCTCGCTAGACTATTGTCATCTTTCTTGATCAATCCTTTATAGTGGTAAGGCCTCCGTTGGTCAACTATTAATCAGTCAAGTGTCCAGTGGTCAACTGCGTATAGGTCAACTATTTAACGGTCAAACCTACTGCCATGTGTAGCTGACTAGCTAATGGTAACCTCCTTAAGAGTAGTAGTGGCTTACGAATCAAATAGGAAAAAAAAAAAGGAAAAATTATATGTACAGTAATAACAGTGAGCAATAATAATTTTGATGATAATAAATAAATTTTCTTACGTGAGCTTAACCTACTCCAGTCCCCATCGTGGCCATGCGACGATACAACCATGGGTAACTACCAGATCTGCGGGCCTTTCAGCACGTTGGTACCCTAGGAGGTCGTACATGTGGTGATCATACTGACGGAAAGCATACGGGGCCCAGCGAACATGCATATACACATATGTAATAGTGACAATGGAATACAAAAGCTCTACAAGTCACTCAATAAAGCGGAGCTCATCAGATGCAGTCTGCTGCGAAATTGGCAGCTTCACCTCAGTCATGGAGCCTAATTGACTCAGTCCCAATAATTAGGCAGTCCTAAGCACATACCACCACACCACGTAACATATCAGGGGGTAGGCGTGGACTACTCTCTCAATCATAACGGGCAATGGCATGTAACAACCAGCGGCATCGTACGGTCCACTGTTATAACAACAATAATCAGTGGAAACTCTTGTAGCAGCGAAGGTGACATCAACCTGCAACAAATGCAGCTCCTAGTGGTGATAGGCTTTTGTTGCAGCCAATACTAGCGACTGTAGCGACAACCATTTACTAGAAGTCTGCAATGACATAGAGCAGTTGCAACTCTCGAAAGTAACCAGTCGCTGTAGCAACCAATCAGCAACAACACCATTCAACAACAACCAATTGTTACACCACTCAGCGGCACCCAACAGCCGTACCACTGCCCCAGCAGCCAACAGTTGTACTACTCAGTAGTAGCCAACAATTGTACCACTCAGCAGCAACCAACAGTGTTACCACTCATCAGCAGCCAACAACTGTAGTAAAATGTGGGAGTTGTCAGTGATGACAACAGTGCGCAGTTGCGATAGCACCTAGCATGTTCCTGAACATGATCTTGACTAGGAACATGAGGTACTTGGGCAAGTTAATATTATAAATACAAAAAAATCAAAAAAAAAAAAAAAAGCGAAACGTGAGCACGGGGATTAGGGAAAGCATATGTAGGCGGCTTGCTTGAACAACTTGGTTTCTTTGGCAACCCCTCTTTTGTACAACAGTCTTTGTGCTGCTCTACAACGTTGTTATCCTCACTGACACCCCCACATACATGCTCACTCTCAAACCATCTTCTCTCATTAACAACTTCTTCTTCAATTCCTACTTTTCATTTTTCATTTTTCCTGGTCATCCATCCCCTTGACCTCTCACCTTCTCAGTCTGCCAGATATCTCCCTCTCCCTTTTTCTCGGTCTCCTCCATGCTATATTTGGTCATCATTGTGGCAAGGTGGAAACTCAGAAAAGAAAAAAAATAGATAAAGGATATGAGTAACAATAACCAGGTGCAACCCTTCTCAGGAGATTCAACGTTTTTGAGTCGAATGTTAAAAACAGAAAACAAACTATATGCACGCTGAGCAAAACTCCAAGACCATCTGATGTAGGCGGGTACGACTAAATAAATAAATGAACAGTAGACCCCGCAACCGACTCCACGCTTTCACACTAGAATCACCACGGTTATCTTGATGACTACTATGTAATAACCCGCAAAATCACAGTCCCCAAACCTGCGACCTGTCTGAGATTATGTATGGTTCCAATGATTGTTGAGATTCTCGTTTTCTGCCGAGAATTCTAAGTCTGTGTGTGTGCATGCTAGCCTGAGTTTCCATGTGTTTATTGAGTCGTATGGCTGTCTGAGTATGACTTGTGTGCCGAGAATACCTCGAACGCAATGCCCCTGCAATCTCGCAACCCCCGCTGCAAGTAAACTTTTCCTTCCCAGTTGCTCTCTCTGTTGTTCCTTAAAAGGATCCAACCTCCCCCACCGGCCAGATTCACTCAACCCGTTACTCATCAGTTGTCCTTACACTAGACTCGGATCTACTATAACAACAGAAAAACAACCACGACAACAACAGAAAAATTGTGGCAAAATTTCATCAAGTTTTCAACTTGGGCCCAACACTGGACCAGCATTGGAACTCCATGAAACGATGTGTCCAACCGTTTAGGAGGGTCGGGTCCATGTTTTCAACCGTTTACCAACATGCGGCCAACATGTTTTCAACATGCGTTCAACATTGGTCCAACATGTTTCCAACACATTTCCAACAAGTGTGTGTTGGAAAAATTGTGCTCTTAAGTTCCCAACAATGCAGTTCACTACTGCGTGGCAACGGCGGCGCAAATGACGTCATTTCACCTTTCTTTGACCCGCAGTAGTGAACCAGTATGATGTCGTG